>BOPP01000015.1:11285858-11312261 GCA_017312745.1 Gryllus bimaculatus | reverse complement strand
CCGAGGAAAAAACGAAGACGGGGACGACTTCTCGCCATCCGAGGAAATTAATTAACAAAGTTCAGCGGCGCGGACGCCTCGCCCGGCGCCGCCCTGGCGCTGCACCCCGCACCGTCCCGTCCCGCCCCGCCGCGCCGCGCCGCGCCCCGCCCACCAGCGTCGCGACGCGTGCACACTCGCCGCGTCCGGAAAGTGACGGCAGTCGGGGGAGGCAGGATGCGATACTTAGCCCTTAACTACTGGCGTAAGATCTGTAACACGGGTCATGAGGACCCAACCATTTTGATTCAAGGCAAATGTGCCGTATGTGTGGTTTTTGAGAGGAATGTTTGTTTAATAGTATACAATGTAGAAATGCATGTTAAAATAAAGAATAAGCGTCACGTTTCCAATATAAAATTCAGCAACTGGACACCACCTTGTTTTTCTGCCTACATTGTAATTACTACACAGCTGATCGCAAGTGTCTAATTCACCTTCCGTACAATTGCAAAAAATTAAAATTTCCGGCTACTGCAGAGGGCCTGTGCATTAGTCAATATTCTTATCCTTGCGAATAGGGTAAATAATTACATATTCTGATATGGCTGGTGTATAGAAAGGCATTCTCACCTCCTTTGTAAAGCCAAAGAGGCGTGAATTTGCCAATTGTTGTTTACTTACCAAGAATTCCAGAAAAGCGTCCTGTTTGTTTTCATATAATGTTCCAAAAATAGCCTCATGTGTATTCAACCCGAACATTATAATGTTTTGAGTACGGCACCGTAAGGACACGGATCTTTGTATGCACGAGGGAATTTCGTACTCATGTCTGTGCAGTGTCTCTGATCGCGAGGTCCTAGATTCAAGTCCCGACGGTGGAAGGATTTTCGACATAAGCTAGAATAGCTAGTTAGAATAGAATAGCTAGAATAGAGAGCATTTCGTTTCTGACTGGAGGTAAATTGCAGCGGCCGGATGCTTGGTTCGGTATTTTTCCGTGAATTCTCCGATCAATTCCAGGCGAATTCCAGGTCGGAGCAGTACTCTAACAAACGGGCCAAGGACACCGCACGGTCTTTCCTTCCTTTTTTTCCTTAGCATATCTTCAAGTCTTACTTACAATAACATGCACTACCACACATACAGGGAGGCCGGTGGCGAGCTTGTCCGACTGAGGTGGTGCCCGCTGCTGGGAGGTTCCTGGTGGGCAAAACTCCTCTAGCCTTAGGGTAGGCCGGCGCTGGACCTCACCATCTAGCGAGGGAAGATTAACACCATCTCTCGAGGAAAAAACACGCACTATTCGTATGGGACTAATGCCCTTTGGGAGCTAACGCGCATGGAATCACAAATAAAAATAAATCTTAAAAAATGAAATTTTAGGCACCGGAAGCGCTTGTCCGTCGGTATGAGAAAACAAAAATAGCCACAGGTTGAGGGTGAATAATAATAACGAAAGGGGCGTTAGGAAGGAATGGACGTGGCCGGATGCGCGGCCGGCGGGGGCGGGAGCGGCGCCGCCATTGAGTGCGAGTGTTTGAAGAGCCGGCGGCGCCGGAGGGGAAGGGAGAGGGGGCGGACGACGTGACATGACGTGACGCCGGAAGGGGTGCGGCGCCGCGGCCTTGGCCCACAGCGCGCGGGCGGCAGCGTCGAGGCCCTGCCCGGCGCCCACCCACTGCACGAGTCACACCGCTCAGTCACCCGCGGTACAACGCTCAGCAAGTCATCTGAGGTATAGAAGGATTACTACGACTACTGTATAAGAAGGAACCGCTTTCACAGCTACTGCTTGGCCACGGTCAAGCACCCATTTTGCAGTGGGTTCGTTTACAGTTACGTCATTTGTAAGTGTCTTCATCACAATCTCTTGCCATGCCCTATATGACATTCATTTGTGGTTCTACACTTGTTAAAGTGGTCCCTTCTTCTTGTGTAGAGAGAATATAGTCTTATAAGTAGGGCTCGGTCTTTTAGGTAAATACAAATTTCCCCCCTTAATCTTGATCGTTGAAAGTTAAATGGAAATTCAAGTACCACCCCACAGTTTCCATATACCAAAATGCATATAACCTAAAAATAAATATTTTGATTAAGTTGAATAAAACTAAATGTTTTCGTTGAAACACATTATTATATTTGCTAATTTTTGTTTGGATAAAGAAATATTTTGAGTTTTTTCGAGTTTAATACTCAGGTTTTGGTTATAAAGATAAAGACGTGCAGTTTGGAGTACAGTGATTGATCACAAATTGTAGGTTACTGTGGGACTTCGGCCATTGAATGGAGTGAGTGGCTCACGATCTATCAAAACGTCTCAAGGCCATTTCTAAAAATATTGCCGATTCAGTCAATGATATTCCGAACTAGTATAATATACACTCTTAACACGAACAGATCCCAAACTTCCTCAGATTGCTCACGCGAAATATGCAGAATGATGAACATGATGACGTCATGTTTTATTCCCTCAATATTCGTTACTGTGTTTCATATGGGTAATAAATGAATATTTTCGCGATTTTAGCACACATTGTCACTTTTTAAGTACATAAAAAATAAATATTGTCCGCGTTTTTAGCACCAAAGGTCCGAGCCTTACTTATACAAGGACCAAATTCACAGCTACTGTCTGGCTACTCCTGGCAACATAACAAAGTTCTGTTCATGCGGTCATCACTGATGTCAATAATGCTCTCCTTCCCTCATTAGTTCATTTGAAGTTGGTTAATGTATGGCTTCGGCAGCTCTCCATGCGATATCATTCTGCGAAAGTACGACTATAATGCGCAATGATAAATAATTAGGACGTTCTGTGGAATTCGCGCTCCCTAATTTTTTTTAATTTACACATTATTTTTGATAACTATTATCTAAATTGTGAACCTTGTGTCTTGAATGTAAGGTGTGTACATTCATCGTGTAATTTGTGGCCACCAATTCACACAATTGTTTGAAATTTAATGTGCGAAATGGGAACATTCTGCTTTTCAAGACCTTCTTTTAATATCTACGCTAAATTATATGTTGTTGATGGAATATTGGTATTATCTCAGTTTCAGGGCAATGAAATACTTCAGGGCAATGCTGCTACAAATCTGATACAAAATAGCCATTGGTGTGAGCTTCATCGCAGAATCAATTACAGAAAGAGAGCTCTAACATATTTCTTAATCAATAGATACACATTTTGTTAACATGGTGGTGCACATCACTGAAAATATGAGAACACAGTATCTTACAGATGTTTCAGGATGTGAAGTTAGTCAATGTGAAAACACGACCAGCATATCGTATATTTACAAGGATTTCCAGTTTGTAGGATAAGAGTGACAGCCTGTGTTCTCGTTCTTTCTCAATGAGGAAAACCTCAAGGGTTTCTTTTGACCATATGTGACAGTTCCTGATATGAAATGACGTGGGGAGTAACAAATAAATTTGTAGGTCAGTATATAGCTAAATAAGCACATGGGGCATTATTATTGTCATCACTTTCAAGTAAATAATTCGATAAATAATACTGGCTGAGACGCGATTCTTCGCTCTTGTGAATGTTAATCATCTTTAAATTCCCGTTATAAATATTGTGCTTGCGAAACAGTAGCTCTGATTGTGACTTCTTTTTTCTATTACACTCTTTTTAAGGCCGTTTTGTTAATGTAGTTAACTGTGTCTATTTTGTTATTACTCTGTGTTATAGTACTATGTTTGGTGAGATTTAGAGTTGATTTCTATTGGGGTTGATGGAAAACAATTCAACGTGTAACTCAATATGGAGTTTATTGACAATATCTTTGCAAGTAATTCAATGTTTTGTGGACACTTATGTTCGCATCATTAGGTAGGTACAGTAAAATCTGCATAGATTACAATTATTATGGATTGATAGAAGTATATTTTTATGTTGATTAAACTTTACAATATGTAAAGCAGTTTTAATAGTATATGGTTAATATAAACAAGTCATAAGAAACATAATACAGAGTGAGTATTTAAATTAAATTTACTTTTAATTTTTCAGTTCATCTATTCTATTCTATTATTTTCTTCCTGTTCACTAATAGTTATCAGTGGACCCGAATGCAGGCCAAGATGATGCGATGGCCTCAGAGTGCGAGTGAAACACAAAGATGGAGTTGTTATGTACAACTTTATTTACAATTTTCTATACAATAATTACACTCCCAAATAACTAGCGCTGCACTCCAGCACTTCACTTCCCTGAGGCATCCCGGCCCCAGCCTAACAGAGACTCCAGGGGCTAACCTTAGCGCCACTCCTGGCCTCTCGTCCCGTGGCACACAGCCACACCTCGCAGCCGAAGCTAGCGATAACCCTTGGCGGGTGAAAAGTGCCATCCGCACCGTCTTCTCTCCAGCCGCCTCGCGAGGGATCTCATGACATACCTTCCACGCCGGCGGCATTGCATTATCGGACGTATTGCCTGGTTACAATTTGGAGACCGCCTCCACTGCCCAGCGGCTGTTCTCACCCATCACTCTCTCTGCGCCAGTTGGCGCCCGCGTTCCGAGACACGCCCACCCCGGCCCCGCGGGGGGACCCCGCTGCTTGGTGGCCTTCCACGTGCCGCGAAAGACGGCCTCCGCCCCGTCGCCGGCTATCATACATGTGGGGTCCAGCGGGCACATTGGCACGACGTTACAATGGCTGAGATCGCTACGGTGTGAGCACAGTGGCGGTGGGGGTATGGCACGAAGCACTGCGGGTCGAACTGTGTTTATCTGACAATGGAAAAGTTTTGTGTTGGGATGTGGTAGTCTTTCCCACCCAACATGCAAAACCTTTCCGACTCTATCCTATTGTTTCTCGGTTTTTCAAGTGATGTGGCCGCTTGGTGAGCATCCCTACAAGGATGGCGCTATTCCCCAGAACCTGTGCTCACAACGGTAAGAGTGTGACGCCGGTGCAGATCATATGCTTAGAATCTAAAGTGTCCTATTTTAAGCGCCTAGTGTTGGCTCTTAAACACGCGTCGTGTACGTGTCTAAGGGCAACAGCGGAGTGCTACCTTGGCATGGTGTGCTACCATCGTCCATCTGCTAATATGCTGCTGACTAGTGTAACGTCTTGCAAACGGGCCTCGCTACAGGCAGAGACTCGGGTGCCGCGCAGGTGCCGAAGCCTTAGGATTGGGGCACAAACGCCCAAGCGCAAGCGGGTGGGGGCTGCCGCGGAACGCAGGTGCAGAACATTCCAGAAATATTTTGGAAACTTCCAGGAATCAAAGGAACTAGAAGCAGCCAGAACCGCATAGGCATCATCTACCGCATGGCATGTCGCGCGATCGCGAGTGTGACGTCGTGAGTCACTTGGGCTGAGTATATAACTCGGAGCGCGAGCCGCGGGGCTGGTTCTCGAGCTGAGTGGGTGAGCTCGTGCGGATGTACAAAACGTGTGACCGGGGAGGTGCGTTGAGGAGCGTTGCCACTTTGGCAACTCGTGCATCGAGAAGCTGGAAAGGAATATCACTTCCACTCGTGGCAGTGGTCACGCGCTGGTACGCTATGTGAGTAGGACTTTGATTAGTGGCGAGGGCCACGAGTCAGGCAATTAATTGCAAGTAGTTAGGGATCCCTCATGCGATCATGGGACCATCTATCAGAGCTGTACATACATATTTTGCTTATAAATAATATAATAATTTACAATAATACAATCATTTACAATAATTTACAAGCAATTATTTTCAATATTTGAGCTTTTGTCTGTGATTTATTGTGAGATTCCCTACAAGGCCACACAAGCACATTGGGGCCCGTAGGATACGCTGGAGTGCCACTGGCTACGCGAATTACTAAGATGCGCACCAAAGATACGGGACCGTGGGCCGCATTGGTAATAGAATGAGAGAGCCATGGTAAATGACCGCACCTGAAAATCACCTCAGCTGCAGTAGGCGGGAGGCAACATAAATAGCATCGTACATGATAAAAGACTAAGACACAATACTCGTACAACCACAACCACCAAAATGTTTCATCCGAGCCTCACGGCTTTACCAGTAATCATCAGAGAGTTAGGCTCTAAATCGTCCTATTTTAGACGTCTAGAATGGGCTCTTAAATTGCAAAAATAATATGTATATGTTTTTAAGAGAAAATATAAATTCAAATGGATTGGCATGAGATGGAAATGGAAATTCTGAAATACCTGTACACGTTTTCACTCACAATTATTTGACATGCAGAAATCGCTCCTTGTATTCAACACTTGTGACTGGTAACACTGCTTTAACTGTCTCTTCTCTTTTAATGCACGACACTGCGAGTTTAACCCTGGATGTTTATTTAATACATATTGCAGCTTGGTCAGATTTTTCCACCTAGGATGGCTTTCACGATTTTAATTGCAACGAACACGCATTTTTAGGCTTTCACAGAACAAACACAAATGACATAACACAGAACATACATAAATAAGTTGAAAATTACGTGTTCATCACTGTTAATTCACTTCCATCGCCGACGCATAGTTGCCCTAGTCATCAACTCAGAAATACGTAGCGAGATGCCAAGTAATTTGGCTTAAAAATACGATGGAATTTCTGCGTTGCGCAGAGTCCAGATTATTTTAGAGGAATCGCTAATACCAGGCCCTCGTCGCCGAATCAAAAATGCGTAAGCGAACCTAGAAGGAAATCTTACAGATTAATCATATTGTACCATTTTGAACGGATCCAATGGGCCTTCTCATTCGCGAAAACACGTTGGTCATTCTCCGTTTTCACGACGTATAAAGTCGATTCCTTCTCGATAGGTACTAAAAAGGTTGCCAGTCGTTGTTTTGGGTGGGAATCACCCGCCCCCTCTAAAATACGACGCTCAGGGCTGCGACCCACTGGGCGCGTCTGTCCAAAATGTTGGCACTTTCCCCGTGGATCCACGCTGCCTGCGCATCCACCAGGAGGGAGTCCCGGTTGACGCATGCGCCGTGACCTCCCCGCCACGCCTCGCGCCGCGCCAGCGCCTAAAGGGGGCGTGACGCCAGCCCCACTCAGCTTCCGGGAGAAAGGCTGCGGCCGGAAAGGAGCAGCTGCGTTAGCCAACTGCAGTGGTCACACCGCGAGCAGAATTCCTCATTGCTAAACACACACCAGCGTGTGTGTTCGACATATACGGCATTTGCTCGCTAAGTATACCGAATACACGTCATGTCTCATGCTTTAGGTTTCGCAAATTCCGGAATAGTCATCGTTCTGTGAATATAGATACCACAGAGCAGACATGAGTATGACGAGATTCCATGTCAGTAGATCGCACTTTGATCCCAAATACATTCTTTTTTCCAGGAGCATTATCTCACAAGTACTTCAAAATGGTACTACCTTTCGTTAAATATATTGCAACAATAACTAATTTCTGCTCGGCAGAAATTTCCTTATATCCTATATATCGTAAACAGAATTTGGACAGGAATTGATGCACTAAAATGCAGAATTGCTTGTTATTATAGTTAGAATTTCTTGTGGAGGACCCAGAGTTTTGAGATTCAGTTTGCTTTCTTTCCCACTTCGTAATTATTTTCATAAAAAAGTAATGACACTACTGAGTTGGAATTATGTGACACGTGTTACCAAGGGAAGCTGTTCTAAATTACAATTCTTACGCACAATATTTGACATGATGAATTGACAGAATGTTTATGGTGGTGTGTTTAGGTTTATATTTTGTAAGATATTATGTGTCGCTTTGCTTCATAGCGCACTCTTACCCTCTTTACACAGGTCGGTAAGAATTAATTAAGGCACCGTTAGTGAATTACAATTTAATTTATTTACACATAAAATTGTTCAAATTGTTTTAAGAAACCAAGCTGAATGCGAATTATATTTTGAAATATTATACTTGCAAACCTTGAGAATTCCGTATTTATGTGAGTTCTCAAACAATTTAACAAAAATGATATATTGGAAAGTGGAGTCACAAAACTTTACTTCCAAAAGAATACAATTAGATATCCTTCTCCAGAAATATGGCCTACATCGTGAAAGCACGTAAACAATCAAAATTAAGTTAATACGATGTAACGAAAATAATCCTCTTAAAAATCAAACATGTAAACAATAATAATAATAACACAAACATTTCCGATTCCTCTCCAGTAGACAGCCACTTTGCTTCACTCGAACGACGGACCAGAAGGAACCTAATCGTGAGCGCGAAACGGGTTGACAGGCGGTCGGAAACCCGCAATGTTCCCGATTAGGATACTCCATGTAAAATGTTATAGCTGACAAGCATACATGACGGTCGAGAAAATTATATTCCAGAAAGGGCAATATATTTAAGTAACTGAAATTATATCAGCATGAGGAGGAAGGGAACAAGTCAAAACTGCAATTTTTGTTTTCTTATGATCAAAGTTGTTCTTCTAGACAAGTCAAATTGAACTGTGAAGAAAATAATCGCGTCATGTATGCTTGCGTTTCAAGTAACTGAAATTATATCAGCAATGAGGAGGAGGAAACAAGTCAAAACTGCAATTTTTTGTTTTCTTTATGATCAAAAAGTTGTTCTTTAGACAAGTCAAATTGATGTGAAAAAATAATCGGTCATAACAGTGTTTAGATTATCATGGTGAATTCACACACAAAAATTGGACAGTGATAATCTCATATGTGTGCGTATTATTTAATGTTTCCTGCTTCTGAAAGTGGCAAGAAATTGACTTTTTCGACTTATAAGGTAGTTCACAAAGACGGTCAAAAAGGTTCGCCTAAAGCGAAACTAAAGCGCGATACTAACAAAACTGTTGGACCAACAACTTATAGAATAATTTGCTGTTTAAATTTTCAATTACACTGACATTTAATCAGCTTACATTTTTCGTGAGAAAGTCCTGTGTCTAGTCACAACAATTTTCCATTCAATTATAAGATCATTCAAAAAAGTGTTGCCTGATGGAAATACTTTTACATTAAACTTTTTAAAACGATCATCACAAATGTGATATGATACGATGTGAGGAATAACAACCTATCCACACCCACTCAACCATCTTTTATCAAGAATGATAAAACACGAAGAGATTTACGAGTGATATAATCTGAAATATATGTAGAAATGCGCGCCAATGGTTCCTAGAACGTACTGTTCGCAATTTACGGCTCTACTGCGTTGACAAGTTATTGAAAAACTTTCTATCATTTCGCGCAATTTTTTAAATTTCAATGCTCACGAGAGGATTGCAGATACAGCAGATTGTCTCCGATTCTCTTGTGTTTTCTCCGCTGTTTCTGCTCCACGGACGCAAATTAGTTTTGTCATCAAGAAATACAAGCCCTTTGGAGAACGGATGTCGTCGCAACAATCTGTGCTTTCTCGGCAATCGTGATAAAAACAAAGTGGAATCAGCAATCACCTTATGTAAATTCATCAGTTAAGCAACTAACTCGAATTGTTCTCCGTGGCAGTTTTCCACGGCTCACAAGCCGTCCATCTGCATCTCGGCCGGGTTGCACATCCACTCGCTGGCCGGGGAGGCCGCAGGTACAAAATCGGCCGACCTTGACCGCGTGCCTCGCGCGCCGCGCCGGTTGGCCAACGGGCGAGCCGGCGCGTGAGAGGAATGCCCTACATGGCAGTGCGCTGGGCGCCCGCCAGCGCGCCCGCGGCGCCGAAATTCGTCATCGGCCTCCAGCGAACGGTGCCGCCGCCGCCGTCTCCGCTCACGCTGTCACGAAAACGCCATCGCCCCTGCCACGGCTAGAGGTGGCCCAAAAAATAATTGTTTTTTTTGTGATCTGCACTGCACTGGTCGTTGATGTTTCAGGTCGAAAACATCGAAACATTATCATCGACGTTTTGTGATCGATGTTTTCTTCGCATCGATATATTTTTCCAGAAACATCGATTAAAAAAATATCATGATACTAGTAAAATTTCAAGAAACAATTTTTTGTGAATTGCTCAATACCTAGAGCCAGTGGCATCTATCACAGTTGTTGATGCCCAAACGGAGAGGTTTCTTAATGGTTACTTTTGGGAGTTTGTCCAGAATGTCTCACTACTCTATGTCCGTCGCCACCGCCACCACAGACACTATTACAACCACCTTTACCGCGGTCCCCTCACTGTCGCCATAGCCTCTTATTCCACCGTCTTCATCAGTCATCACTGCCCACTGCGATCGGGGCTAGCCTTAACCCGTGCGCCGCGGGCCGGCGCGGGCCCAGCCACTTCGGCCACTGGGTCACGGAGAGTCCAGGCAGGTTGCTCGCGCGCGTGGGGGCGAGCCCCGCCCCCGCCCCCTTCACTTTCGTCGGCGCTTGACGCACACATCCGCATTAAGGCTCCAAATACCGTAGATCTTACGAGATCCATTGCCCTTCCAACCATCGTTCACTACACTAGACCAGCACAAATATGCAGTTCCATTAACATGGCAGCAGGCGCATCGTATAACTTGTACTTAATCGTGATCTTCAAACACTACTAATTGAATGCACGTTCACCCATACAAAACAATAATCCTAATGCAATGTGTACAACCTATTATAAGAATCATAAGGTCTATGATTTGTGGAGTGATTCCATTTGTGGAGTGAATTTGTAGTTAAGTAGTGATCTGACTATCGTGCGCCACTGTAAATGACATGATTTATAAATTTACCGATTAAAAAGAAAGTACGCTTGTAATGAAGATATTTCTAATCTACACAAAACAATAAGTTGAAGAACATGTTATCAATGTTATATCGATAAACCTGACATGATTGTCGGCTTATGCATTCCATTAATGTTTACTGAAACACTCTACAATCGATCATAAATATTCTCCAGACTGAGATAACAGACGCGGATGTATTCAGAAAGGCAAATAACAAGCATTCAAAAGAGAGAAGCAAAACGATGATCTTCAAGGACGAAAAAGGAGCTGGTTTTAGAGATACATTGGCTACGTCAGCAGCCACTTATGACTCAGCTGCAAGTGGCTCCGCTCTCGGTTCGAACCTCGTCCTGGTGACCCACTCGAGTGCAATCCCTGACCCGCAAACTCCAAGCGACCTGCATCAGCAGCAACTGGCTCCGTCCCACGATCCAGTCTCCTCCATATAATTCGTGCGTGTTTTCCCGAGCTCTCGTTTCACTACTTGTGAGAGGAGTGGGGAGATTGGTTTTTTGTTTGTTCAATAGTACTAACAAATCCAATCTGTAGCTCGTTTTTATTAAAGGGAACGAAAATTCATTGTTATCAAATTTATGAATGTAACGTGGAATTTTAGATTTTAAAATACGCGTTTTTGGTGCCTAAAATAGGTTATTTCATCATCTCAATTAGGCATTTTAAGTGGTAGAATAGGCACAGAGAAAACAAGAAACACACAAAAACACATTTTTACAATTTATTGTGTATATTTCTCTAAGATATAAACATAAGTCAATAGTTCATAGAATCAGTATTGTACATTTAATGGTAGTAATATTTATGAATAAGTTTAATTGTTTGTCCTCTAGTTAGAATTATTCGTACTACCCTATTTTGCCTCACAATAAATTACTATTACTTTTTCCAAGTTTTCAAGAAAAAGTGAAAGTCTCTTATCAGTAAATATCACGTTTTTTGCGGAAATTCAATCGCTTTGTCCTAGAAGCGGAAGCAGCCTTTCCCACGGAGTTAGGAGGTAGTGGCATGGAGACTTAAGTCGCGAGATCCTTGTCCTCTCGTTCATTCTCGCTCTCTTACAGATTCATGCAACTTAAAATTAATATCATCCTTGTCTGTTATGCCGACACAGACGAAAAAAATTAAAAGTCGCCACAGACAAAAAAATCAGGCATATTAGTCTCATTTCAAGGTTTTAAAAATAATTCGTAGGCACAAATAGGCATCAATGTTGAAACAGGGCCATTTAGGCAATATAAATCAATGGGTTTTAGTTCAAATAATCCTAAAATGTGTTTATAAAACTTTATTTAGTGCATGGTACGCAGGAAACAATATATTTTTACCTAAATATCCGCGGTCTAGTTATGAGCAAAGCTTGTTATTTTCTAATTTTTATGTTTACTACTATGTTGGTGACGGAGAGGGATAAGGATTCCAGAGTGTCAAAAAAGTGCACGTAAAATAACAGATACTGAGCAGTAAACTTCGTTTTAATCACTGATTGCATTGTCATACTTCGTGTCTTATGTGAATGAAGATTTAACGAATAACTGGAATGTTGGCGTATGGTTTCGTAAGTAATTGCTGTAATACAGCATTGATTGTTCTGATACGCGTGAATCATTTTGCATTACTGCTCAAGTGAGCAAAGTATTGAAACTTTTCGTGTACTGGCGCGAGGTCGTCTCCAAAGCAGATTGTGAAGTGAACCTCATGTGTGATTTTCCCGATGATTCTCAGAGTGTGCATGACACTCGCAAGACTGAAATGTACAAGTTATCAACGTTAAAATAACGGGGTATTGTTTGATGCATGCCTCTGCACTTATGACCAATTGTGTGAAGCAATCCTACCCGATTCTTCTCGAAAGAATAATCGTAAATTTCTTAAACAGCAATAAATACACACTTCATGCAAAGTCATCTTTTCTGCAGAAATAATAACTGAGATTCATTCATCATTCTTATTTCATTCTCCATTCTATTACATTTTTAAAGCCCATGTATTTTCTTAAAATCAATTTTCATTTTTCTTCTTTTATCACGAACGGTAATTATGATTATTATCGTGTTAACGATTCTCTATGCCAATGAAGAGGTGTGATTTAGCACTTCAGTATCAGAGCTGCGGCAACTTTAAAAATGTGTCACTATCTCTGGTTAACCACTTTAGATGCTAAGAAGTGTCCTGCATATTCTTGCTGATAGTATGCTTAAATTCCATATGAATCTCATAATGCCTATTGACTTAGATGAAATATTAAAGAGATTGCATCAGTTTAGTATTGTTACAAAGTACATTGCGAACACATCTGGACTCTAAACGGGGAGTTTTCTTATCATTCATTAAACCTTATATATTCAAATACCCCATTATACTCCACTGATAGCAAGAATATTTATCGAGTTGGTAATCTTTGTAAAAATTATGGCTATAACATTCTCTCAAACAATTTTGGTCTTCTTTTTCTCTGAAAGAATTCTCGCTCAATTAATAACTGAGAACAAAATAGAAAGTTACACTTTTTTGTGTCATACTGAGAAAATTAATAATATTTCCTTTTCTCGCAATGGCGTCTTCTATGTGACAGATTATTGTTTACACTCGTGTTGCTGCAGAATAACCTCTTACCCGAATTATTCATGTTCAGTAGCAATGAATACTTTTCGGGATTACACGTCTTTGAAGAACTCAGGGGCAATACCAATTTCTGAAATGAATACATTTTTTCAGAGATAATCCTGTGTAGTTTCAACAATGCAGTATGTATCTCGTGTTAGGTAACGTCTCACTGAATTAAAATGCGATTGAGTAAATGCTTCAAAAATAATAGTTAGTGGGTTTTCAATCAGATAAAGGAATATGAGCTATGAATGGACACAGACCAATCGACTATTCCAGCTTGAATGTAATGTAACCTTTACCTATCAAAGGTTGGCACAGATATCCTAACGCTATATTCAAATCGCCCGGGCAGAACCCACTGCACGAGGTAGGGATCCCCGATTTATATAACATTCATAGAGAGTTGAAAGGTAGCGTCTATGCCGACCTTCGCGGCAAGGAAGAGACGAGAGAGGTGAGGAGAACGAGGCAGGCGGCCACCAATGACGGATGGCGATAATGAGGATGAATAATATTGCATCGTACCAACAAGTTATCGTAAAAATTTGGATATAGCTCTTGAATATGTTGGTACAGTCAATTAATGAGAGGCGAATATGAAGAGAAATAACAAATAGGTTAATGGACATCATAAATAACGAAACTATTACGTTTCAGCTTTACTTCTTCCTTCCTTTCTTGTAATACCTTGATGTATTAATTTACTTTCAAGTTTGATATTTTCAACATAACGGTTCTGTTCGTTCTGAATTGGTGGATTTGGTAAAGTCGTGTCGCCATACCCAGAGCGAAGAAGTGGAACAACGAACACCAGAGGACGAACAGTCAAAGAAAAGCTTGAACTTACTTGTGACAGTGTCAATATTTAATTGTGTGTGTGTGTGTGTGTGTTTGTGCAAATGTGTCATCGTTTTTGTATTTGTTATTTTGTCAATTTTTTTCTGCAAGGGCGAAGAACCAAATTTTTTTATCGATTGACTTTGTTATTGTAAAAAGGGTATTTTTTGTTATTTAAGGTCGCATCAACTACTAGGTCATTAGCGACCACTGTTGCTTGTAACGGTATGGTAACTATGAGGATGACACGAGATGATGATGATAGGGGATGAAAGGACGAACACAATACAACCATGCCCGAGGCGGGACTCGAACCCGCGATCCTTCGGTCCGAGGTCGCTACGGCACTACTTCCTTAGCGATGTCGGCCATCCGGCCCGGCAAGGGTACTTTTGTTATGTTGTTTAAGAATATATTTATTTTGGATTGGAAAGTTTCTAGATATACATAATTCCTTTTCTAAGAAAAAAATCCACGATCCCGTATATATCTATTTGTTTTTTGTTGTTGTTCTTTTCTCTTATTTTTTATTATTATGAACAGGTTACGGTTGTGAACGTCTAACATTTACAAAAAAAAGTAAAACGCTAGAAAGGTTTCAATAACATGGAGTTTCTTCTCATAATCGTCTATAGAAAATAATTTATTTAAAGGAATTGCTTCAATACCGTTAATTTGTACATATGTTAATACGTTAACCGTTAATTTGTACCGTGAATCGCGTCCGTGCAAATAAAATGTCTTTATGAACGAGAATGTGTAAATATGCGTTAATGTACGTAAACTGAAAATGCGCTAATAATTTTTCGGAAGACCCGTTGTTAGCGTAGACCTTACCTCGGCTGAGGCAATGTCCGTCTGGGGGAGTCACATGGGAGGGGAAACCCTGCAATTCGAAATGCAGGTCGGCATTGAACTTTATATTTCAGTAGCACACATTCGCCGTCACTTGCAGACACATGACTATACTTACGGAACTTATTTTCATAGTAGATGACGCTCCCAGAAATACTAAATAATTATGTCAATCTTATCCAAAATTAAAACAAATTGAATTGCTTCGACTACAGGTCCAACAAAATTTTAAAGGAACACTAAATGTTTGGGGACACTTAGTATGAATATTTTGAAAATGTTCTAAAAAAGAGCTCAACATGTTTTCTTTAACTATATTGTCCTCATTTCGATTATCCCATCACGTTTCACCCAACAGTTGTGGAGGAGGGTGGACACTGTACGCGCCGTTTGCGCGCCTCGCCCGCCGCGGGCCCGCCGCCGCCTTGCGGCCTTGAGTTATCACTCGGCACCGAGCGTTCTTTCGCAAACACTTGGCTTACGTGGCCAACGGCGCGGCGGCGGCGTGGGCGGGCGCGTCCACGGTGAGCTGCGCGGAGGCGAGTACGGACGGTGGATGGGTGAGGCAGCCTGATCGCGACGCGACACGACGCGCAAATGAATTCGCTCCGAGCTGCCAGGGCGCGGCCAGCGTGCGGATGGCAAAGTTACGCAAAAAATTGATTTTTCCATATGAAGAAACTTCCGAAGTAAAATGTCCTGGTTCTATTGCAAAAAACATGTTAACATTACACTTAAGTATATTCTGCCTTAAATTCATCTCACTTTTTTAATCAATGTTCTGCGTAGTAAGGTTCAAATTACACTTGCAAATTAATCAAAACACGTAACAACACTAGAGAAAGATGCGAATAGCAACTGGTTGCGTGTCGCCTGTGGATCGACAGTAGTGACAGTTCTCAATGGCTGTTGATTACGAGTACTCCATAAATCAAATAAATATTGGAAACTTTATTCATATCATTAGTATTTTTTAAACATCGAGGTTTCTGGACAGATATATCAATCAGAAAAAAACATCGAAATCAAAACATCGATGTTATAATATCCATGTTTCTATTAGAAAATATCGATGCTTTAAAAGAGGAATATTTTCTACCCTCGACGCGACACGCAATTGAAGTCGCTTCTAGTTTAAAGGGGCGTCTCGCGCATGGAATGCTACATCGATGTAGATGATTTCAAAACATTGACGTTGTATTACAATATCGATGTTTTGTACATCAATGTTTTGGGTTTGATGCTTTTACGTTTTCGATGTTTTGTTCGTAGATGAAAAATCCTCATAATGACAATTTTGTAAAATTGAAAATTAGAAATAATAATTCATGGTTTCACTGCCTACGCAATCCAACCACAGGAACACAATTTGCACAATCACCATCGATAATACTATCCCTCGTACGAGATGATCCTGTTACCATGGTGTTTCCTTCATCCTTCGTCGTTTGCACATGGAGAAGCGCTTTTAAAACTTTGTCTGAACAATTTTTGTTCCTACGCAATATCTAAATGTTGCGTAGCAACAAACGTTTTTTCGGTCTCATCGCAGACTCTTGTCATCAAACACTTGAGAAATGTTATCCGCTGTTCAGCTCTGGGCAGTATTCCGTGAAGACGTGGACTCGGTCCCCGAGCTAAGGCAAAGAAGGGAGCTTATCTACTTCCTGGAAAAGAAGGCAACTTCGATCTACTTCTAAGGCAAAGAAGGGAGCTTCGATCTACTTCCTGGTCAGGTGATCATAGTGGTGATTTGTCTTTACCCTCTATTAAGGAAGGAGTGATTTTACGGGGTCAATAATGGTGGTAGATAAATTATTATGGATCTGTTGATCGTTCAGCTGAGGTATTTGGCGTGCCACATTCCCATGGTTGAAACCCTAGATTCTTATCCGGAACGTGAACCCGCAGCCGCAACTTGTACGCTGTGACAAGTATCTGCATCACCAATGTTCGCTGAATGGCCATGCCTAGTACATTTCGTTACCGTTTTTTGTTGTTGAATATTTATAATTGGTTCCAATGGATGATTATATGAATGTTCTAAATCAGGGTTGTCCAACTGGAGGCTCCCGGACCGCATGCGGCCCGCGGTTCCTTTTATTGTGACCCGCGAAAGATTTTCAGTCAAAAGTAGAAGTCCTTTGCATCCGTCTCGCCCACCCATTGCAAGCGTAGCGCACGCGCCCTTCCGGGTCAACACCCCTTTTTTGGAAATATAGGTTACGATTAGATTTGGGGAATTTTCTTCTAGAAAATTCAGAAATCATCCCCATGCGATTCACTGGGTCATGAATGATATAGCCTGATATCACGGATGGTTTATTCACTTCCCTCCCCTCCCCCGTTTCAGAGAAGCCGGGCAATCTGCCGAGATCAACAATACGGGGAAGTCAGTTGTGGATCACCCGAGTAATGAAAATATGACCCTCAGCCATATTCATATTTTAATCGAGGTCCTCGAGGCCTTGCAAGTAGGACGTCCCCGAGTTAGAACATATTTTCAACTGTTACTGTAGATATCAAACATCAGGACTGAATTTTAAGTTATGCGTTGGAAACTTTCAGGTGGTAACTAAGTATTCGTATTTAGAACTTGCTTTGATAAGTGAAGATGAAAAATTCCAATGTTTCACTTCCATGTTTCGTAATAATTTTTGCAAACACAATATAAATTGAATAAAAATGTATGTTGATAAACGGCTACAAAACATTTTTGTCTTATTTTTCACATCTACTCAAAAATGCTTTTTAACTCTTTTATTTCGATGGACTTAAACCAGATCTGCCTAAAAATGTTAGAACACGCTGCAAGGTTGGAAGTGACTTGCAAGGAATTCTCCCCAAATGCAAATCGCAAGGTCAAGATGCGCTTCATGAATTTCCGATAACTAAAATATCTTAAAATATGAAATGGTTTGCGATGCCACAACGACCTTCGAATTTACGTATGTGATATGCAAATTCATGTAAATCATTTCACAATAATGTTTTTGAGAGTAGCCTCCAAGTTTGTTTCTAGTTACTTCCGCGTTACTAAATTGTACATTAAATCGCACGTGACTTCTCCCTCACCAAAAATATATATTTATAACTTGAACTGCTGAAGTCATTTGAGGTACAAACGTGATATAAGAAGTAGATTCTACATATTGCAATGAAGATGCTGTGAATGTCGTCGGAGGAATGAGTGACTGAATTAGAGGCAGGAGAAACTGGAGAACCCTGTAAAAACCAGCAGAGCTTGTTTTGCCCGCAACATGTGTGGGCCGAGAGACAATACATTCGGGCCGTGATAACGATCGTTATTCACTAATTATCAAACTTTCCTATAGCCACAGCCGACATATCTAATTTTAGCATACTAAGCATACTTGCTGCTTCAAATTTTAAGATCTGTCCCAACTTCCCCAGTCATTTCTCAACCACGTTTATTCTTGTGGCTTGAATGTTTTCTGCATTAATTGTTGAGATGTTTAAAATGATGTCATGTGCTTCTTTTTAAAAAAAATGAGAAATTGTTGAAAAATAAACCCTAAGAGACCGAAAAGGTTTGGTAAGCCGCGCATTTCTAATACGGTTTTTTTAATTTCTAATTTTTTAAGAACTCTCTCTCTCTCTAATACACACGCACACCAGGAGAAAATTGTTAATGACGGTGGGTTCTAAGAGAGAGAGAGAGTGAATTTTAGAAGAGGTAAAAGGGTGTTCGAATGTTCTTTGTTTGTAAAGATTAAATGAAAATTTAGAGATATGCCGTAAAAAGTGTTTGTAAATTAACTGTTTCGCACAAACTGTTTCACTCAAAAAACTTTGACGTATAAGTTGCTTCCGAATGATTGATTATAATTTAGTGTTTCAGGGCGCGTCAACAAGTGACGTGGGTGTACTATTCCGGGAGAGGGATGTGCCCTCCAACCGTGAGATCCGGTGCGGGTCTACACGACTGCTTGAGGGACTTCCCTCTACAGGACTCTCCCAGAGTGAGCTACCTCTCATTCCGGAACAAGCTCGAAACTCCCGTATGGCCTTCCGGTAGGAGTGTAGTTTAAGAGCGCCTAAAATGGGAGATGACGGGTCAATGATGATGAAGGGAAGATCGCGCGTAGCGAGTCCCATTTGTCAAGGCACTTTTATGAAATTTGTATAGTATTAATCAGAGAAATCACAGAAAAGCGCCTATCAGAGCAGCCAACCGCTAGAATTCTTCTGCAGAGAATGGTTGGATTCGACCCACCTACTAAATAGTCGTGGACTGGAATCAAGGACGTGCCGGCAAGTTCTGCACAGAGACCGCGGCAAAGGTCCTCCTGAGCCATCGCGGCATGTGTTTGCCATTATGTTCCTGTCCTTCAAACGTAAATTCGTCCACCGTTGTAGACCTCCCTTCTGGCTTTGTATGCGCGCCCTCAGGTGCAGGTGCAAAAGAAGGCGAAGGCACTCGAGGCCGCTTCCCAGAGCCGCACTTCCGGCCAGAGTAGCCAGCACTTCCGGTTGGAGCGCCCTGCGAAGACGACCCGCCCGCGACTCTCAGCGCAGCACGCGCTCCCCCTCCCCCCTTCCCCGGCCGCTTACGTCACCGCATCACGCCTGCATGCTAATCCGGTTAGCTGCTCTGCCGCCGCCCGCCTCGCCAGCAGCCCAGCCCCCTCGACAAACTGTTCAGAGGAGACGACTTACGTAAAAGTATGGGCTCACAAACTCTTCTCCGCCTCAAACATTACTGTTTTTTGCGAGTGCGTTGTGTGAGTGCTTGAGGGGTGGAGAGATGCGGGGATCTGAGATGATATATTACGCAGATATACTACATTGTATACGTGCAAAAAAGCACTTAGAATCTCGAGGACACAAAGTTTGATTCCATTGGCAGCAGCTGCTGTCACCTTTCTCGTAATTCTCTTATCACCCTCTGATGTGGGGTACAGAACTCTCTTCGTAGAATCAAATACAAATATTTCTGTCTTGTCGAGAACAAATCGTTTAGGCAGAAAAAAATAAAAATAAAATGGCTTTTCATTATGCACAAATTAACTGGAATATTACCTGCACGTTAATGTAGAGTACCAGTACGTTAATGTACATTACTGGAACGTTAATAAACGTTAGTTGACAACAATCAACAAAGAAATGTTTTGTTTTATTTTTCCGACGAAGTTTAATGATACCATTGCAGTCAAGAGATCAGGAAGACTGGCTAACAGATTTTAAAATGAAGGTAATTTAAATAGCTCTATTCATTTTTGGCTACTCCAGTAGTCACAATTCTGTCAAATGAAGCAGACTAAGTTCAAACGTTTTGAAAACCAAATAACACAGAAGTTGTAAACGTAATATATTATGAAACTGTGATAAAACGATGGGTATTAATACACAGGTATGAAATATTACGATAGAGGGAGTTCATATGAGTGTATTATTACCCAAGAAATCGGGTTTCATACAGTACTTTTTCTACAAATAATATTATGTCATGAAAGTTAA
This sequence comes from Gryllus bimaculatus, assembly GCA_017312745.1. Taxonomy (NCBI): domain Eukaryota; kingdom Metazoa; phylum Arthropoda; class Insecta; order Orthoptera; family Gryllidae; genus Gryllus; species Gryllus bimaculatus. The sequence continues at coordinate 11,291,852 of BOPP01000015.1, read as the reverse complement.
ACTTTTACAATGAACGGTTACGTGACAGCCGATGCCAAGTTAGTCGAAAATTGCATTTTTATATTATTTAAAGAGAAGAAAAATGTATTTTGGGGAAACTGTTAAGCAATGAAAAGCAACAATTTCTTAAGTTGTAATTTTTTATTTACTTCTGTAATATCTTCGTTTTCTTGCTATGGATTTGGTGAAATTTCGCATTTTCGGTAATAGTTGACAAGCAACAAAATTTCAAATATGAGAACTATTGAAAAATAAAAAAAAGCGACAAATTCCCATCTAATTATTTTTTATTTATCTCTGTAATATCTTGGTTTGGAAACAGCGCAAGGCATGTGTGGTTTATTTCACCTCCACACCTCGGCAAAGTAAGTCCACAATTCAATGAAACATTTAACAGAACCATGTCCAATGATTGATTATTTCTCAACCTTAAACTTGTCTGTTATTTGTCAGACATCTAAACTATAATAAAGCTGTGTCATTATGATTCATTACGCAACGAACAGTAGCCAAGTAATACGAACATTACACAAACGGAGTATCAGCAAATCGTGACAATTTATTATGGTCTGGGCTGTCCGCCTTCTCAGTCTTCGACGCGGCGTCACCCGGTCAGCCCAGATCATGGCTCTGGTCGCGGAAGCCTACGACTTCATTTGACAATTTATTAATTCACGTACAATATACCATGAATATTAATATTTCTACTTTCCTCAGCTCTAGTTATTTAGATTTGTTTTCAGTATATTTGAGAGTCATTGCATAATTCTTAACGTTGTGTTCTGGCTTTGGATAATTAAACATTCTCATATCAGTGATTGTGATGAGGTGTAAGACATAATAAGCAATTCAAGTCTGAATAAGTTATCAGATCGTAAGGCGCACTTGTTTGCCATGTTCTATTGTAATTGGTCTAATGAGGCTTCTCAGACGTTCTAAACTGTTATAAAAGTGTTTTAAAATGTAATAATTTGACATTTTAATTACAATAGCAAAAGAAAAATGGCCACTCGCCCCAAGCTTTGGAACGGAATGGGGTTCAATCGTGAGTGACGGAGGGACACACATCGTATACCCGACTATGCAGAATACGGCTTAAACATGCACTACGCAGGAGCTCCCAAAGAAAACTAGGGACCTGAGGCAGTAGATCCATGTGAGCCCCTTATTTCCAACAAAATTTCCCCGTATTTATATTATCAATAATTTTTATTTGATGCCAATCATATTTCAACTACAGTTTAATATTTTGTTCAAAAACCCTATTGAACAGTGGTATAATAGTAATAGATATACCTATATATATATAGTATATATTATAACGATTAGTATGCAATATGCATTTTGTACAATTTTCGGGACCCTATTTCAGTGGCCGGCCCATTTCCCCAGTTGCGCCCATGTGAAACGCCCCTGTAAGCGCCTGTGATGCTTCATTAATCTTGCAGTTTTTACTGTTTCCCAATTTTACCGAAAATAAATTGAATAATTAGTTCATTGAGACGACCTACTCTGTTAATTTCTGTAGGACTCGCGAGCAGAAGCCTCATCAGAGGAGCAGCAGGCCAACGTCAAGCTAAACGTGGTGGGCGGCGTTTGGACGGTTGCGGGAAGGGGAGCGGGAGGGGGCGGATCGGGAAGGGCGCACAGGCGCCGTCCAGCCGCCCGGACCGCCACGCCCCCGCTACCAGACCCACCGCGCCCCGTCCCCCCCCGCCCACCCCACCGCACACGAGGAGGGCACGTGCGCTGTCTCTAGGGTACGGGTTTTGCTGCGCACTCCCTGTTGCTGCCAACGTTTCCTCCCGTAGGTGCATCGCGACACGTTAAAGTGGCAGAGTGTGCTAAGCACAAACCACACATTCAACCGAAGGAACAGTCTGAACTTTTCAGATGAATGAAAGTGCATTTAATGACCACAATTAGTGGGCGAGTCTCAGTGTCTCGAATATGAACACGAAAATAATTATCTCAGTTACCCAATGTTTGAAAGTCGTGTTTTTCAAGTTTGGTAAGCCTAAGTGTTTTTTTACCTGTTATGTGTTGAAAAATGTGCTCTAATAAAAATCATTATTTCTACAATAAGTTTGAATGGCATTTATGGTTGGAATGGAAAAGGGATTACAAACTTTTGCCGTAAAATTACGGTGGGCTGAAAATATTATTGATAAAAGGTAAAAAAATGTAAAAATAAAAATAAATAAGAAAGGTTGGGACATAAAGACAGAAATTCTGCTCTTTAAACGCATGTGTTAAAGAAAAATGTTGATTTGATAATTTTTGCTGAAACCCGACTTAACACATAACGACATCAGCTTCATACTGAAATTATTTACTTTCTTCGTATTCAGTTTTAATAGTTTTGATGTGTTGAATTTGTAATAGAGGAGGAGTTTTTAGTTGTATTAATTTTTATGAGTTTAGTTATTTTTGTGATTTGAAGGAATAGCAATAGTAATCTTACCTGAAGAGAAATACGATCAAGGAAAAAGTAAAAATATAATACCTTTCAAAGTTCTTCTTTTTATTACAGTTTTACTATTTTTGGAAATTTCAAGAAGTATTTTCGTTGGAAATACAGTTAACCAACAGTGAAATGAAACCGGGTTGCTATCGTGTTAAGAGTTTGATTTTATGGAGAAGAACGGGAATGGGATGGGCTTTTTCCGTGAGTCATAAACTCTAACCCGTGAAGTCCAACCCGATTCGGCTCCAAAAAGAAGTTACTCTTTCAATAACCACATTAGTCTATGATTGTTTATTCTTTATACTATATTTCCAGAAAAAAAACAAGGCGTTCATATAATTTTAGCAATGTTCCCTGAGAACATTTAATATCTTAACTTGAATCAACTATTCAGAATTACCAATGGAAACAATTTGAAACTTTATAATTTTTAAGTAAAATGAAGAATAATTTTTAGGTAAAATTAGAATATTTTTGAGGTAAAATTAGAAATAGTTTTCAGTAAAATGAGGAAATGAAAAACAGAAGATCCATCACTATCATCAGTAATTGTAGATACGTAAATACACATTTCAACGTCACGAATTGTTGAGTTTTCATACAAACAAAAACGTAAGGATCTTCATCGAAACAAACTGAGCATTTTCCCGGTCCCGATTCTTCGGAATAAGCGCTCCTCTGCTAATAGGAAAATATATAATTTCCGAGCGCTTCTTGTTTGCACACACCGCATATCGGCTCCGAAAGCACATTGAACTGTAAAGCAGGTGCATCTCGCGTGATAGTTTCACTGCAAAGCCACTGCGCGGAAGAGGCACCTGCTTCGTTCCACGTCGCAAACGCGCAGGCGCAGAATCAAGCCACGCGCCTCGACTCACCGAAGTACACGGGCTTCTGACACTTGGGGCAGTTCGGCATGTTGATGGTGTGGGTCGAGCGGCGGCGGCGGCGGCGGGCGTTCCGAGCGGGCAGGCGGGCGGGCGACGAGTGCGGCGCGGAGTCCGCGACGGGCACCGGCCACCACGGCCCCCTGCCCCGGGCCCGTGCCCCGTCCCCCGGCCCCCGCCACCGCAGCTCAGCCGGCACTCGGGTATCCGGCGCGGCCGCGCACGGCACTTCGCTCGCCAAGACACTCCACTCCGCACGACCCACTATCTCCTGGAGGCGCGTAGCACGAAGCCTCGCAAGTGCCTTCACTCGCCGATAGCAGGCGAGAACAATACTCTGCACAGCATGCCGAAGTGAGGCGATTGGGTGAAGTTCCTTAATCATAAACAGAATAAAAACGGCATACAAATTTTCAGCAATTTACAGTCATAGCCCTTTCTAAGTTTCTAATCATTAGTTAAACCTAAGCAATCTACGAGAAGACTTTCAAAATTATCAACCCTTTTAGTTTTAACTTCTATGTAAATTGTTTTTATGTGAATGAACTTAATGTGCGCCGATGAACGGCACTTAAACTCCGCAGCCACACTCCGTCCCAGTGAGCAGCGATATTAGTGTAAACTTTCATTTGGGATCAGCTGTTGTATAGATGTTGTTTGCAGTATTGTTAAGAAATAATTCAAAAGCGTAAATCGCAGTGAAAACAAAAGTGTGCCCAACCTAATTTGTGTATAAATTACTAATGTTCAATTACAAAACCAACAGTTTTACTGTTGAACAATTTTCAATTAACTTTATTATTATAAACTAAAATAATTAAATTAAATTTATTTGCTATCTGTCGTAACATGTCGTGGCTCTTTAACCTTTGGATTAACTCTGCTCTGAAGAGGTAAAATTATTTCTCAGAAAAGACGCAAACATAGTTTTTTTACCACAACAACTAACCAAACTTTAATTCATGCAAAAATGGACTCAGAAAAGTAAGCAAAGTGTAACATAAAAGCTTATCTCGCTAACCTCTTCTTCTTGTGCTATTTCTGTGTTGATGCATCGAAAAGCCAGAATATTTCGGATGACTTGAACCTCAGAAGATATCCAGCAGAAATTAGAAACGGCATGACGCAATGAGACATATTGTTCCCCGTGACAATAAAAGTTGTATGAAGTTGAGGAAGAAACCTAGAACTGGCACATACGGTGGTGGGTACTTTTATATTGACAATTTGTATTTGTACTATGTAAGTTCATATTAAACAGAAATCGTAAATACAGTAAAGTTGCCTGGCTCGTCTCTTCTCAGAAAAAGAGAGTTTCATGAAACAGAATCGATGGAATCGAATCTTTAAAAAAAATGTATGCTTCATAACTATCGACAATGTAATGAATCATGCCCCAAAGATTCGTTCTTTCAAACCGCCTTACCCTTCCCAACACGTTTCTGCGACAATTCATTATACTATTATGTCCAATCGTCAAAGTGATAAGTCAAGTCGTAGCGATTCATGTGATGCCGGAAAAAAGGGTATAGTAATCCACTGCGTTTATCCAACGTTCTCGTAGATGCATTGAAATCATTAAAGAAAACTTTTTCCTAGAATCGCAATATCCTAGACGGAGACAATTGAGTATTGGGTCGATCGTTGTTTATCGAGAGAAATCGAATGAACAATTGATCATTTCTGTAGGTGCCGTAAGTTACGCAAAAAACATTTTAGTTTGTTTTGCTTTTTTTTAACGGAAAACATGTTTTTTTCAAATTTACAATTCTAAATTTCTTAGAATTTTCTGGATGAATTCGCAAAAAAATGATCTGTTCTCCACCAGGAGACCAAGACGCGTTGAATGACACTTCATTTGTCTCCATTGGTGGACAGGAAGAAGTCTAACCGTGACTGACGGACGGTCGGCGTTACGGACGGACGGAGGGGTGGACGTACGTTTGTTACTACGTATGTGGATGTTCGAATACGTTGAGAGATCCGGCGTACACGCAGATTTTTAATGTTTTAATGTCGTGTTGCCAGTGCTCTCCCATTCCAGAAATCCTAACAAGAGCAATGTACGGAAATGCGTTTTCATACAATGTTGAAACTATTGGCGACATGCTTATCAGAAAATGGAAACCTTGTGGCGCAAATTGTCATTCATTGACTTGCTGTCACTGTTCTTTTTTTACGTGAAAATTTGTCTTCAGATAACAACCTGGTAAGTTATGAAGAAGTAAATTAATTAAAGATGGAAAGAAAAATATTATGAAAACGTAGAACTATGTACTGCTCTGTCGGTATGTTGAATGCCAAAATCATAAATAGTTGATTATTTTTATTTTTCTTCATGATTGTCTGTATTACTTTTATTGATGTACGTTTCCAAATTAATTTTTAGACAATCAGTTTTCTAAATTTCAAGTTATTTAATTCTAAAAATTAGTTTGGAAACTTACGTCAAGAACATTAATAGTTAAGTTAATAAATCTTGTTCGTTACTCCCAATTATGGCAATGCACTGTCGCCAATGTTTTCGAAAGCAGTTCTTTGCTTTCATGTGAAAATGTAAGAAAAGTGTGAACAACTCTGCAACTTGGTTCCATTGCGGCAGCCGACCGAGACACATCGTGCTCCGATCGCGTGCAGTGA
>BOPP01000015.1:11262351-11285827 GCA_017312745.1 Gryllus bimaculatus | reverse complement strand
AAAAAAAAAAAAAAAAAAAAAAAAAAAAAAAAAAAAAAAAACCTCTGCAACTTGTGAATTTCTGCTCCAGAAGGCTAATGCGAGATAAAGGGGGAACTCAAGTTGCCTTTTTCCATCCACTTACCTTCACCTGCCCCTCTCACGGGTTCACGGATGTGAGCAACGGGGAGGGGGGAGCTATCTCGCCGGAAGTTAGGAAGTGCTTTATTCGCACGACGAGTTGCTTCTGATATCTCCCCAAGCTCTATCTTGCCGCCTCTCCCAAGTCCCTACCCCAGTTCCTCCTCTTTATCGCAGTTTGAGCAAGCATATTTATGAATAGACACTAGTACATTTACGAAGACAATATTCAACAATTTCATGTGTGAAATTAATAGCATAATAATGTGTGAATTAGTGCACAGTATAACGTTCATGTGAGTAGTTTAGTGTGAAATATAGTTTAATAATATTTGTAGTGGACTGTAAAATAAAATAGAAATGTATAGTATTGAAAATACAATAATCTTTATTATATACAAACATCGCAGAATAGGATTACATGTATATAGTAGTTTACAATGTGAAGCTCTATTGGATGAGCATATGCTTTTAAAACGAGAGACATAAAAAGCGAGGTTTCATATTTGTACGAATGCAATAAAGCAATATTATAAACCGGTTTCATGCCTTATTCTTTTGTATTACAACGTTGTAAACTTCTAAGACAATCAAAGTTAATTTTTGAGAACAACTTTGTGGCCACACGGTTATTTCATATCTGTGACAAAAAACAATTTGTTGCTACCTCCCAACAATTTGTTCGCTGCGATTGTGATTGTGCTGTATTCTCTCGCGGCTGAACGTGTGATGACACAATAATTTGTGCAATAAAGGTAAATACAGCATAACTGTGACTTAAGACGTCATTTTATGAACTATTTCTTGTGACGAAAAAGGTCATTTATAATGCTGGAAAACAAATAAAATATTTATTTCCAACGGCGTATGAATAGCTAAATAGCGCTCCCTTCCGTGCGTAATGATCAGCCTCATTAAAAATGCGTGTTCTAATTTACTGTTAAATAACATTATTTTTAGCAACAAATATGAGGTAAAAAGATCATTTTAAAATGTAACTTTATGAACTCTTATAATATTGCAATTATTATAAAACTATGCTCATTTATTATAAACGTTAACTGTTAACTTTTACAATGTTCGTTGATTACGCAATTTTTTTTGAAAAAGAAATGAAAGTATTTTTGAATCGAATACCTTCAGTATTTAGCTTCTGATTAGTGATTAATATATTATGAAATAAAATAAAAGTTACTTTGAGGCCATCGTAAATAAAATATTAAAACACACTCGTATGGTTGGTAACAGGTGAGGAGCTATACAATTTATTTCGCCGTTGTTCATCTTCCTCCAACATCCTCTCCAAATTTGGAGATTCGTCTCCAGTTCAGTTCGACACTCTCATTCGAAACATTGGGCAAGGAACAGATGTTTCTTTCGCTCCAGTATTTCTTACCGTTTAAAGTACCTGTTAAAAGCCTTATTTACCGTAAAATGCTTGATCAACACGCAAGGGGACTTACAATATTCTTACGCAACTGAAAACATTAAGATATGTTTTACTATATGTTTCTTGCATCTGAAATGAAAATGTAACCATAAACAGAACAAGCGATCAGCAAACGCATTCGACTACGCGATACAGTGATTCTTCCTTTATTTAGCTGTGATTCATACATTCGTTTCCATGATTTCATTCCACAGCTCCGCATGCTTTGAAACCCAATACTCTTTCATTATATACTAGATATTATAAACATTGCGTTTGCTGTTTTTATATGATCCGTCAGGAATGTTGTGAAACGGAGTGGTGAAGATAAGAGAGGGACATTGAAATGACCTTGATGGATATTTTTGCAATGCAGTCTACATATGAGATAGTCTTGAGGAACATTCGGTACACGAAAGTCTGCAATGATTAAATTGTGTGCATGGTAATCAAATATACACATTTGACATAAATTAAGTCATTGTGAGGGTTATTTGAAGCATTAAGAAATTTATTCACTAAAGAAAGTTGAAAATTAATTTAGTCTGAATATTTAATTTAAAATTTCGTCCTCAAAAGATTAATAAGTGATCCATCGTCAGAAGGCCTGGAGTGGCAATTTCGGTATCTCATCAGGCCTTCTCCTGTTTTTTTTTCTTTTAAAACGGAAATTCTTATATTTCATCTAAGACTGACGAAAAAATGTACACAGATTGTTCAATTATGAAGTCATTTCTATATTTGTTTCTCGGTTTACATTGGTGTTTCGTGCGACGACCTGCTGCATCAGGAAGTCTGACGCAAAGTACACCCTGTTTGTTGCACCAGATAAGAAAATACCAATGACTTCAGGAAGCATCGCAAACAGCAAATGTTGATAAGTTGAATTCAAGGGCACCAAGATGAAAGCTGTAGAAAATGATTTAGGCAGTCAATTCTAAAACATTATTAAATAAGAAATATATACATTTTCAATTTCTTCAATGTTCCGTTGCATTCACTCACAGCATAATTGAATAATAATAATAATAATAATAATAATAATAATAATAATAATAATAATATATTAATAATATTTGTGGAACATTATTTATTATTGCTATTCTTTCTACTCTTATTATAATTTGGTAAATTAAAATTACTTCCCATTTCACAGTTGTAGTGTGTACATATTATTTCAGCCTACAATACGAAAATTTCTGTTAAGTAGACTATTTTTTACTGTACTATCTATATCATATATTGTAGATTATAGATGTGAAAAATAAACAACTTTCCGAAAGCAACAGTTACGAAAGCAATGGTTACTCATATTTATGAAGCCTTCTTTTTCAAGAGGACACGAAGTATTCCCAAAGAAAATATTAGTTTAGTTAGCACAACATGACAATTACTTATTGTTAGTAGAGGAGTCACAAAGTGGTCAACATTCTAGTAACCGGCGTAATGTGTTTAAGAAAATTTGAAATTTTCTATTTAGAAAATCATGTGGCAAAATATTTTTCTGTTTCACAACAGTTCACGAAAGAGGTATAGTTATATTTTCCTCAGAATTTTCGAGTTTTTCATCACTCATGAAACAATCAGCCAATTTGTACTATGGAAGAACTAAACGATCTAATTTTAGTGCATACTGAGAGAGACTGCAACGAGACTGTAAAGTTGCTTAAAAACAACGTCACGAACCAGGCATACGACTTCGATGTCGATGATTTATTTTTGGGAGAAGTACTATAATAATTAATAACACAGGTGTTAATTTACACATACTCGTATCAATTATTTGCTGTTTTTCGCAGGAACGTGTATGAGGGACATAGGTCTAAAAATAAGAAAGAAAATCTACTTTCTAGACGAGTCTTGCTTTCGGATAACAGAGAGAATCGTCCTTGGAAGGCTCCGAGGGCTTGGAAATTCTTTTTCTTCTTTTTTTAATTTATTTATTTATGGTCACTTTATAACGTCAAGGTCATCAGCGACCCCCGTCATTATACAATTGTAGATACAAACATAATAGTTACAATTAGGACAAGAAAAAAATGTTACTGTTGAAATCACATTTTCACAATACATAAGTTTTAATCTAACTTCATTCGCAATCATTATTCAGCTACATAAGGCTATACAGTTTTAAAGTTGCTAAGAATTTTATTATTTTGGCACACACGTCTGTGTAACTGAGTAATGATTATAGGGTTCCTTCAATTTTTACATGTTTTCTTATATTATTAGAAGCAGGACATTGAAGAGGTAGCGAGCTACACCACACTTTGGACTGGGTTCTGGATCTGACCTCTTCAATAGATGTCAGAAGTTGGGACTCGAAGTTCTTGCAGCTTCTAGGATAAGCGAAATTAAGTCCTGCATTAATCAGTTTAGCTCTTCAGAGTCGAGGATTATTGGTTGATTAAGAGTTGCACTTAATGAACTGTTGGAGTTGTTTTCATTTAGGCTCACATCTCAGATTGGAGAATAGATCTGGAAGACTAATGCTAATGGGACAGTGGTCCCTATCATAACGGTAATTGTTGGTAGACATAATTCTAGCTGAAATGTCATTTCAGGCAAAACTAAAGTCAATGTCTTTTCAAATTGGTTTTGCTTTGTCAATGTCTTTTCAAATTGGTTTTGCTTTGTCAATGAAACTTTTCAAATGGTCATAAGTGAGGGGGAGTTCAATTGAGTTAAGGTACTTTCTAGTAAGGTAATCTGTTCATTTCTTAGTATTCAGAAGTACACTCTTATTTGATATCCGCGACACGAATTGTCATTAGGGTTCATTATTGTAGCAAATTTAGTAACATATTCTTTTCGGGAAATACCTTCCTGAGCTTCTATAATTACTCCTTGATCTTTCGATGGAAACACATCACTCACAGTGGCGGTGGCGTAGGTCTTCTTTACCTGATTTTCGGGATCTTGATCCATCGGAAGTTTGGTTACGTTGTTGTTTACTGTGGGGTTCATTACAGGTCATTGTCAGTCGCTTTGAGGTGACTTTTCAATGGATATTATACTGATTAACAATTTACATGACAAAAAGCTAAGACACAGTGTGGCGCAGACGGATGCGACAGTCCGAGTTCTGTGTGAGCATGGTCGTATTTGTTATTCTCCCTTCACCCCTCATTGCCATCCTATCTCATTATTATTCTTATTTGTAAGCGTAACAACCTTGCCTTATCAAGGAATACGGCCGTAAAAAGGTGATCCTCATAATTACACACGTTCATCTCTTTGAATATTTCTCTTCCCTTGAAATATTGTGAATGTGAATTCGGGAGTGTGCACATGCATAACATGCAAACCTTCACGATCTTCAATTTGATTAATAGAGAGATGATGTTTTATTACTTACCTTCATAAGTAACTCGTTAGCACACTCATATTTTTTAAGTATTACTTAATAGATAATCGGTATCCTACCACCAAAAGGTAGAAATTTCGCATGTTCCCTATTTTGCGAGATTACACAAGCGTTCATGTACATGCAGGCAGACCCACTCCGCAATATTTTTCACTTACTCAGCCGTTCTAATTTGCTAATATGTTTTTTGTTGACTCAGATGGTACTTCGCATTCCTTGTGCAAGTAGAGAGTAAGTATGCATGTTGGACAATTGTCGAAAGGAATGTGTAAATAAAAGCAAGCCCAAACATGAAGCAAGGGCTAGCATGGGGTTGAAAAATTTATAAATTTTTAAAAGCGAAATGAATAGTTTCGTAATGTCAACCATACGGGATGAAACTACTAAAATGCTTAAAGCGTTTACATAGTATATTATAAATTAAATTGTCGTATTTCTTATTTATCTCTTAGATTTTCGTGGTACTTAAGTGTGTACATAATAAGAGTATGACATTAAAAATATCAGATACTTTGAAGGATAAAATGACACTTGTATGTATTGTCTGACTTAACTCTTCACAAGTTGATAAAAATGAATTGGCTTTGAAACAAGGTTTTGGCTGACTTAATGTGGAAATATGTTTTCAAGCCACCGTTGGCTTTCAAGTCACCGAGAGTAAAACAGAGAAAGGAGACATAACATGTCAAGTGTAGTGTCCCTATTGGGGCTATATAAAGGGGTCCCTACCCTTTTGAATGAGGTGACGGTTTGATCTGTTCCGTTTCACCCGACCGGGATATCCCGAACGTCTGGACGACAACTCCGTTTCGGCGGCGGCTTCTAATTTTCTTAAGCCTCGTACGCGCGCTGGTTCACCGTATCCTCGATGACTGTACTCGTAAACCTGTTCGGGAACATTTTTGGTATTCTCTTTAAGGGAAAGTTGATCCTTTAACCCTGAAACGTGGCCAGATAAAGCTTCGGCTGGCATCTATGTACTTTCAACCGGCAGCGAGCCGATCCGTACTGGTAATCCTAGTAATAAAAAGGACTTAAAAGAGGACGCAGAAGGACGAGTCGTGCGCTCACACCTCAGCGGTCACTTGCCTGCAGCGCGCCTTCTTCGCCCCCTTCGACTCCCGACGCCCACGTCTGGGCGGTTGATTTATTCATTACTGATTTCGAGCGCGTTAACTTCTAAGGTTTTTTGTTCCGAAGATGTAGTGCATGTTGTATTTGGTGCTGAGGTGGTGTATTGGTGTTGTATTTGGTGCCAACTTACTAGCGTGGTTTTCCTCCACCAGGTATGTCCCACCAGCGGCCACCACCCCAGTCGCGACAATCTCTAAGCTCCCGACCGCTCTCCCGACAAGTGTGGAAGGGTAGGGCCTAAGTGGGGGTATACTTCGGTTTTTCTATAGTGGCCGATAACATTAGGTCATTGTTACACCTCTTGCATTATAAAATGAATCTTTTTAAAAGTCGTAAGCACATTTATGAGGCTACGAACCCGCTGAGAAGACCGTTCAGAATTTTTTTTAAAAATATTTATTTTATGAGGCAGGATGTGTAACAATGACCTAATGTCATCGGCCACTATAGGAAAATCGAAGTATAAGCAAGGAATGAGAATAGGTCGAGGAAGAGGAAGGAAAGTGGATTGTCCTTGGCCTGTTTGTTGGGGTTTGCTCCGGCATTGGCCTGGTGTTGATCAGAGAAACCACGGGAACTGAGGGCCCGAGGGCTTGGAGCGGAGCGCGTGAGGCGTGCGTGAATGAGTGCCCGCGCGGCGCGGCGCGGTGCGTTGGGGTGCGGCGTCGCGTCGCCTCGCGTCACGCCGCGTCACGCGCTGAGCTCACGCTCGGAAGCGCAGCCGTTGCGTCAGCGGCAGCGCCTCACACGGAGCGGGGCGGGGCGGGACGGGCCGGAGGCACGCGGAGTGGGTCGTAGTAGGGCGGGGTGGAGTGAGGTGGGACGGGCCGGGCCGCGACTGGGAGTGGCGAGGCGTGGCGGGACGGGGCGGGGCGGACGGGACAGGCAGAGATGGAACCCCTTGGCGGGGCGGATAGGAGCGGGAAGGGGCTGGGCGGTGGGTGACGGGTCATGGCGAGGAGTGGAGAAGGGTGGAGGGCGGAGGGCGGGAATGGGGCGGGGAAAAGAGAGGCGGAGCAAGGTGGACATAGTGAGGTGAAACGAAGCAGGGTGGGGTGGATTGGAATGACGTGGAGCAATGCTGTGGAACGGGTCCTGTCGGGACGTCGCGGACGGTCTGAGACGAGGCGTGTCAGAACGAGGCGCAGCAGGGTGGACTGGTGTCGCTAGCCGAATTCGATTACAACGCTCCCTGAAGTTACGGGGAATAAGCGAATTCGAGATATCGCAGGTTATAGGTTGGGTGACTGTCTAGGAACCCCAGGATCCAACGGCGCCGAGACCATGGCCGAAGGGATAAAACGCTGTGTCAGACTACAACTGATGATGACTTCCAAAATTAAAAACGATTTCAAAGAGGATTACACCAAGCGCCGAGATGGGCTTAGACGCGCAAAAAATGTGAAGCGCGTTGGTTTTTTGATTGATTGAATAATGATTTAGGGCGTGTCAACAGCTAAGGTCATTAGTTCCGTAAGTAAAGTGCATATTTTATTGCGTGAGGCGGTGATCTCCCTCCTCCCCAGCTGAATGGCGAGATCCAGCGCAGCGTCGGCTTACGAGATTTTCCCCCAACCAGGTATCTCGCACAATTGGGGCACCGGCTCACCGGGACAAAATCTAAGTTCCAGACCGATCTCCCGGCATGAGTTAATGTGTGTGTAAGTAAGGTATAAGGAAAGGACAAGGAAGGGTTCTTGCTCCAGCATACTCCCGGTGTTGATCGGACAAACGACGGAAAACTACCGGTCAGAAGAGACGGCCACTAGAATTCTCCTCCAGACCACGACTGAATTGGACCTAGCTGACAAGCTAGTGACAACAATCCTGCCGGCGTTAGGTCTCGAACCTATTATCTCCCGGTCAGAGGCACCGCAATGACCTGAGCCACTGATGGGGCGGAGCGGCGGGCGCGGGGCGTGGAGGAGCGTGGCGGAGTGCGGAGGCCGCAGGCGGAGAGTGGCCCGCGGGACGAGCGCGGGACGACGCGACGGCGTCAGCGCCCGCTTTTGCCATCCTCGTTCGGCGTCGCGTCGCGGTGCGTGGGCGTTCATTGCTTCAGCAGCGGCGCTCGACGCCGGCGGGATGGGAACGAATCATGGCCGTTTCTGGGGCTGAGCCGCACAGTTGCAGAGCTGGCCTGAATGCAGATGATGGGGCAACCGCTCCTCGTTCTGGGATCAAATCGAGCGCTGTCTCCTCCTCGGGTTTCACCAGGAAGTATCGCGTTTAGGAAATCATTTCCGGGTTTCAACTTAGTAGCCTTCAAATCGCTTGTTGGAATCCATTTTGTTAGAAAAATGTTTTTATTCAAATGAATGTCATTCTCGTATCAGTGAATTTGAGAGTATAAATAATGCGTAAACAACGAATAATGGTTGTACTCGTGAAACAATTATTACACAAGTTGCATTATTATATTAACCGAAATTTTATTGCTACGGTTTCTAAATTAATCAGTATATATATATATATATATATATATATATATATCTGTCTAACTCACAATATTATTTCGAAATTCACGTAGTCGGGAAGAAGCAAATGTGAGTTCATCCATTAAGCACGTTAAGCACAGCATTAAGCATCCATTAAGCATAGTCTTGCACGTTCTATTGGCAATATTCTCTCAATTCGACTTCTCTCACTGTGTGTTTACGTAGTGTTCGAGAGACGACCTTCGAAAGTCGACCTTCAATGTACAATAGTGCGTGAGCATTGATGAATTGACATGATCGGTTGGAAATTTACGAACATTAGTTATTATTCAATTAGTCAATAAAAAGAACGTCATTCTCAAGGTATTTGGTTAAGAAAAACTCGTGCTTATTGCTTAGAGTGAATTGGCATTTAGCGTCAGACCAATTTTCTGTGAACAAGATAGTATTCAATGAGCTTTTAGATATTTCTATTCTATTTATGCTGAATTGGTCGTAATCTCAATTTTTCTGACAGAGGGAAACGTAGAGCTCACATTCCACTGTCTTTAAATGATGAACAAAGCTCTCCTATCATTTTCATTTTATTTGAGAGTTTCATTTTATTTGGGAGAGTATAAACAATGGACAGTACATGAGGAAAATAAATACATAACAATAAATTGATTGTTAATTAATTAACACAAATAAAACTAAAAAATTAAAAACATATAAACTAAGATAAATAAAACACTAAATATAGAAAGTACACAGCTTACTAATAACCATAAGTAAGTTTTGTACTTTCTATATTTTGGTGTATTATCTCAGTTTATAATTAATATCATCTCGTAGAGTATATACCACAAGAACGAAACGTTTAAAGAAAATATTTTGAGCTTTTTTCGAAAAAACTCTTGTTTTTGGTATTTTTTAAAATTGCACATATTGCAAACAATATTGCACGAAAACTACTAACATTTCGAAAAAAATTTACATGACTTTAATGAAAGAATTATGGAGAACAAATTTCATTTGAAGAAAAAACCTATCTTTAATTTTGTAGTTGTAGGAAGTCACCTAAAAAAATCAAGGTTTTGCAATTATCGAAAATTCAGAGTTATCAGAAAAAATACGACATATGCCACCTTTATAAGTGTATTTTACTCAATTTTTAGAGAAAGTTTAAAGAAAAAATTGGAGCCATACCTGAAAAAAAATTGAAAATGTCCGTGGAGCTTCATGTAAAATACCCCCAAAAATGAATGATTATTTTTAGAAATTGCAGAGCTTCACCACAGAGGTTTATTCAGTTTGGAAAAAATCGTACGCCTAGTTTAGGCGCTAGTATTGTTCACATACACCAGACAGACAGACGGACGGACGGACGGACGCCCGGACGGATGGACGTTGTGCCATTAATCGATTTTCCGGTATCGAGGACCCACAAAACAAGTATTATGACTACACCCCGTGTAAGTCACCCCGTGTAAAGATTTTTTTTAAATTTAGCAACTGGATCGTTTCTTTCGTTATCAGGGCTCGACAATTACTTTTTTCCTGCCGAAAATCCGCCGTTTTTTCGCGCAACATTACATAACTTTCCCTATACCACGTATATTACACCGTATATACTTGCGCATACGGGAAAGTAGAAATGATTAAACGGTTATTTTTAATCAAGAACAAATAAAATATAAATACATTTTGGAAAACGCCATTGAAAAATATATTCCCAAGAAAATATCTTCTGACGAAACTAATGTTTGGAACATGGTTAATCCTCGTGACTTTGTGCGTCTTCATCTTGACAGGTAAAAATAATATTCTTTAACGAAGTGGCGACAGTAATCATGGTGAGCTCTAACTTCTCTCTATAATTGACGAAAGCTAAAAAGTTATTAGTGAGATATTGAAGCTAATGACCTGACGATATCTTGAGCAATATCCTCTTATCCCAGATTAATTCTGAGCAAAGAGTCAAACTTCCTAGACAAAGTAATAATTCTTATCTGAGAATTAATTATGGATAATAAAATGAAATTCAAATTACTTAAAAAGCAAAGATGTCGAAGAAAAGTAGAAGTATCGGCACAATAGGAGCAATAGTAGCTTTTTCAGCAATGTATCTCCTTGACATCAATTGCTCAGACTTTTCGAACACATTCATACAAGTTTTCAAGACAAAAAACACACAATTGCCACATTCATTGACATATCCAAAGCCTTTGGCAGATTATAGCACCCAAGCCTGATATACAAACGAAATCAACAAAGACACTCAACTACCTTCTACGAATCATAAAAAAAATCATCACAGAGAGAGCATTCACAATAACAAATAAAAACCACATCTCGAGCCCGCAAAAAATAATTGTAGGACTGCCTGAGGGATCACTCTTATCCTGTACTCTGAAATCAGTACAGGATATCTAAAAGATAGAAAAATATTTTTACAGCCGACATACTCACTACATTAGACACACAGAGCACAATTCCCTGACAACACAGTAATCTATAAATCCAGCTATTCATTCACCCCATAAGAAACAAAATCCAACAGCAATTAAATAAAATAGAAGACTGGTCCATTAAATGAAGAATAAAATAACCCGACAAAATCGACAACAATATTTTTTTTCTCAGTTCACTCAGCACCTCTGCCCCACTTTACAAAAAGTAAAAATAACACAATTCCATTGATCCCACAATATCAAACTGTCAAATACTGAATTTCGACTCTAGATAAAATTGGAAAAATCATGTAACCAAAAAAACCACAACTCATTGAAATATTGTTAATTTAACTAAAGACCTTACTCAACAAAAGCAAAGTTTCATTAAACAATGCAATTGCCTTATATGAAACAATAATTAGACTGCTTATGCTGTATTCGTGCCCAATGTGGATCAATGCCTCTCAAACAAATACAAGTAAAATTCAAATTATGCAAAACACATGCCTCTTGGTTCATATCAAACAGATCACTCCGTAAGGAATTAAACCTACCTCTTACTTCCCACCACATAGCCCACCTCTTCACTAACGCCCACCGCACCCTCATAACCCAATATTTCTACTCAAACATAAATTCAATAGCTCAAGCCGTCCACTATAAGCTAGTATCGATCAACTATTTTCGAACCAGCATTAAAAACATATTCTCAAACAATTCCCATTCCAATTTTTTTTAAACAATAGCTAAAACAGTGGGTCTATGAATTAATAAGAATATTTCCAAGTCAAAAAAATGCATGTGAAAAAATTAATAAACTGAACTATGTACACATCAACAATAAATAAAAATAAACAGTGCTGAAGGAAGAAGGCAAATGGGGAAACTTGGAAATAAAAAACTCGTTACCTGGACTAGACCTCATGGACTAAACAAATAGCTTTAAAAACTAGGCGATACTATAATCTCTATTTATTTTAATCTAAACTCAATTATCCTCGAACTTGCAGTTATTTTCAAAATAGAGCATAACATAAGATTTGAGAGACAGCAAACGATGTTGAAATAATAGTCATAAGAATATCTGAAAAAGTATAATCTCCCGACAAAATTTTGAAGAACTTACTTTGAGTAAAGAAAACAAGGGTTGGTGGGAAAACAATTGGTGGACGATCGTGTAGCTGTTGGTGTAAAGATGGAAGAAATAGTTTCGAAATTTGGAGAATAGATTGCAGATACTATTTGTAAGAATTTTCTGCATTTGATGTTATGACACTATCTTCAGTTTTGAAATTAAAATTACTGCAAACATTATATTATTTTTGTTTATAAGAAAAAGATTTGCACTAACTTAAGGTGATAGTGTAAAGATGTGTGGATATGTACTAACAAATCAATAGTGCCACAATAGCGCGTAGTAATATAATGGCCCTTACATTGTTTTCAGTGTATTGAAACGAATGGGTTGCTTTATTTGTTATTTATTAAATAATAATATTTATGTTCTTACTTTATTATAAGTTCATAGAGAGTACCATACTCTATGGGGCAGAAGTCTGGACACTATCAAAAAAATTGAAAGGCAAATTTCAATCAACAGAAATGATTTTCTGGCGAAGATGTTGTAAACTTTCTCTGTTAGATAAAGTAAAAAATGATGAAATAAGAAATAAAATGAAAGTGCAAACAACCTTGAACGATACGATCGAGACAACTAAAATGGTATGGACATATGAGAAGGTTGAAATCGGATAGACTTCCTCAAAAAGTTTGGGAGGGGATACCAAATCGAAGAAGATACAGGGGAAGACCGAGAAGAACATGGAACATGGCAATAACTGAAGCCATGGAAAAAATAGAAATGGAAGAAAACGATGTATGGGATAAAGAGGCATGGAAATTGGGATGTGGAAAACGGCCAAGGCTGTAAAAAACCGCTAAATAGATAGACTTGATTATAATATAATGAACAAATTCTTATAATTGGATTTCTATATCTTGATACTTTTATGAAACCAGATTCTCGAATCGTGGGAAACAGCTCCCATGCGTAAATATATATTTGGAATCAATCTAATAACTTCCATTCATATATTAATATATTCATTGGAATTCACACATACTCATGGACATGATTCCCCTCTTTTAAGACTAATTATATTATTACAACTTCAAAACTTGGCCTTCTTATATAAAAAATTAATGTTTGATGTTCCACTTCTCTTTTGCGGTCTTGTTCGACGTATCACGACATTCAATTATGGTCGTCAGCGAATCTCCATTACACGTCGCCTGGTTTTACTCGGCACAGCTTTCCTGTTCTTGAATATTCACCCATTCCTCGACACCATTCACGTCACAATAAAAAAGTATTAATTTACGCGAAAACACTCTCTCTCTCTCTCTCTCTCTCTCTCTCTCTCAGCCTTTATCTGTCTCTCTCTCTCTCTGTGTCACTCTCGCGGTTTTTTCTCTCTCGCTCGCTCTCCCTCCCTCTCTCTCTCTCTCTCTCGCACTCTCTCGCGCTGTCTCCCCCCTCTCTCTCTCGCATTCTCTCGCGCTGTCTCCCCCCTCTCTCTCTCTCTCTCTCACACACACACACACACACACTCACATACACACTCACAGGTGGCATGAGAGCTTCATGTCACCTCCGATCACCATCAAAGTTCAAGAGCATCTCCCCCGGCAGTTCATATCTCCCGCCGCCCAATTGTCCTTCGAAGCGCAGTATTGCCCGAAAACTTATTTCTTCTTCGTGAACTACGCGTCCCGTTTCCGTTCCTAGCCACTGCTATGTTTTCCTGATTGGCCGATCGCCTATCAATACATGACCAGTTTACTCTTTGCTCTCTAATCCTTTCGTAAATTTTTATGATTATAACAACAAGAGAATGTTTTTATGATTATAACAAAAATGGACGTCAATTTGGTCTTCACAACTCTCACGGATATATCTCACGTGTTCATTCTTTAATTATTGTAACACTACTTTCCCTTATCATATTGCACTTTACTAATATTATAATTTCCTTGTTCTAAACTTATTTATTCAAAGACCAGGTTGACGTCCATTGTTCTCCATCAACTCACATATTTACTATTATTTCTTTCGTAATTACAATTTATTAAAGCCATGAAATAGCCCGTCACAATATTATAGATAGCTCAATTTTTTCGGTACTTTTGAATGACAAACCTCGTCATGACAACAATACTCAAACGATTTTATGAATTAAATATTTCAAGTTACAAATCTTTTACACTCATAAATAAACATTTTCACACGTGTTACAAATTCGTCTGAAAAGGTTGCCGAACTCAAAAACAAGAGAATGTTTCATTGTATTAAGACAATTGCTTAAGTTCATTTTCTAAGGGACAATGTTGATGATACATGTATTTACTAAAAAAGCAGATAATATCTCGTTTTTTGACGGATATTTATAATGTCAATTAATATCCATGTCACAAAATATCCTGGAAAAGAGTAATATATTTGCACTAAGAAAAACGGTTGAGCAGATTTTTAAATAGGTTATAAGAGCATTTTCGATTAGTATGCTTTTGGACTGAACTAAAAGAAGACTAAACTATGCGTGAAAAATTGAAAATTTAGTTATTTTTTGCTCCATTACATTATGAAACGTATTCTAAGATTAAATATAATGGAGGTTTTGTCATTAACGTATGTAGATTAACTTTTTTCATTTCCGACAATTCAGAAGTTTTAATGTAAAATATACTTGTAATGCATAATCACCATGATTCAGGGACAGATGAAGGTTTAAAGGAAAAAGAATAAGGCGATTTGAAAAAGTTTCTGTTTAGAAAATTTCATAAAATTATTCATTTTTAATTAAATGTATTAAGACTAAGATTTTTAAAAACTTTTATCTTCCACTCTTGAAATTAGAAATATCATATTAAACAGAATCCAAAAAGAATAACATTTCTTGCCTACGTAAGTGTAAGAATGTTAAGGGTACATTCGCGCAAGTGGAAAGAAATGCGATCCTGGGAAGAAACGCGTTTGTTTCTACTAGAAATGCAGTACGAACAGCTAATGCAGTTCGGATGACATGGTCTACAACAACGGTCATGGTGGTACAGAGAACTGTCTCGACTTTCTTCCGTAGAAAGATGCCAACATTGATGTTGGTTCACAGACCACTTCAGACATTCCAGATAGGCTCTAGACGAAGTGAGCCTAAGGACTGCCTCGAAAGAGACTGGGGCGATAAGGGCTCAAGGGAATCGCACAGGATTAGTAGAGGCCTCTAGGAGCTGTTAGATGGCAGCCAAATAAGGGCAAACGTTTAGTACCCACCCAAACAAACAGAGTGGGAATGAATTATGATTATTATGATTTTAATTTTTATAAGTATGATTTTTATGTAAGCTGCTCCTTAAAAAAATAGAGCATTCTTACTCAGCCTAATTTGCAACGCTGCAGTTTGGCATAGATCACTAATAACATTCTAAAATATTTTTCGAAGTAGTTTCGAAGAAAGTCTTGCACGGTTTAAAAGCAACAGTTTAACAGGAAGACAAAACGCATAAGTAGTCTGATATATTTTTGACATCACTCTTTTTCAAGGACTCCCTCGCAGTACACATCCCTTACAAACTCTTTATTTTACCAACGTATATTTAGAATTTCAATGTAGGTCAAAAGCGGAGTCGAGAAACTGGTCTGGGAAACCCGAAATAATGTTATGAGATAACATCCGTTTTTGACTGTGATTTGCGAGAATCAGGTTTTTCAAAAGTTTTTTAAATTGTGATCTCCTCACAAATTATTCTTATAAATACTCTTATTCCGAATCACATTGATATGCTGTAAGTCATTTGATGCAGATTTCGGATAAAAAGAGCTGCGACACGAGAATGGCAGATTTAACGAAGTGCTCGCAGTTCTTCGTGCTGACAGTAGATGGCGAGCGAACGGCTCCCGAACTGATTAGGGCCAGTGGTTGCCGCTAGATGTCAGGCGACAAATCCACGGCAGCGCTCCATGGAGCAACTGATCATACTAAGTATGTGCAGAGAGATGGAAGATTCTTTTTAAATAACTGATATATTAACTACATATTTTCCAATATCAATATTGAATAGCTAAAACCTAACCGAAAATACTCGTTTAGAATATCATAATTACTACACAGTATGTTCTAGTATGCAACATTAAAGGGAAGAAATAAAAATAAAATTGAGGGGTTAAATTTATTTTATGCTTTACTAGTTCATTGCTTTTCGAATATTTTATGGCCCCCTCTAATACCAACACAATAAATACATTTTTATGAATTTGATTTATTTAAGTTAACATACAAGCAAATACAATACATAAAAATTTTAATGCTCAAATAAGTAAAATAACTTGTTATTAACCGTATTTTACTAATGGATATGAAAATTGTAATTTTGGAATGTTTCCGTCAATTTATAATTGCCAACAGCCACTCGTATTTCACTGCTACGTATCACCTTTTTTACAGACATACGCTTCTTGGGTGGCAGTACTACTAATAGTAATAAGATGTGTATGGCTCATCGACTAACATACTCCATATGTTATTTTTTTAATGTTAAAAATATTTTAAATACCTTTTGGCAAATTGGCAGAGGCAAACAAATAAAAAGTGCCGTTTCATTTATGCAATTCACACTTATTTTTCATGTAACTCTCTAATACACCATATTCATTTTATATATTTCTCGATTTTACTGGAAACCACTGTCCGTAGCTTTGTTAGATTTTGCGAGAATTTCTGCAGGAACTTCACAATAGTCTTTCACAATATATTTTGTACGAATAAATCAGTTCAACGACGATTAAGTACTAGTTAGATACATAATCTATTTTGTTTATCTGGCGTCATATTGGCAAATGATGATTACAATGCGTCTTTTCTCTTTGGACGACAAGAAAATTATAAAATGTTTCGATTTCTCGTTTGATTCAGCAACTTACTTGTAAACCACAAAATTTGTAAGAACCACGGGCCGTTACTAGATGTTTTTGCCACTCAGGCGACTTCCAAATCCGAGGGACAGAGGCACTCGGCTTTGGAAGCCGCCCTCGGGACAAAAGCATCAACTTAACGCCCAAAGATGCTTTGTTCAAGTATGTTCTTACAGTATCTGGCATTAAACGTACCAGTGGATCGTAGTAGCTGTTAATGTTATACTTCCGTTCAGAAATTCCCAACACCCAAAGACCTTGTATATTACCTCCATACGGGATATGAACTGGTAATATTGCATTTTCAATATTATAATCGCCGTAAAAATACATGTAAGTATGAGTGATGCGAATAGTTAGAATTTAGTGCATCTCTACTTTTTACTACTTGTTTTCTAATATGAACATAAATGATCACCTGTAAACTGCTCTTCTGCGTTATTCTCTAATGCTAAGGTAAGATCGTAAGAATTAGTTCGGAAAATTCTGTCGCAAAATCTTCTACAACTATATTTGATTTCTCTGAGTTGACTATTTTCTACACATGACTATTTTCTACGCATGACTACTGGTAGGGTCACCCATGCCGGACAGGCCAAAATGAGGGGCCAGACTAAGTCGGGTCCTATCACGTCCTATCCATCCCAATCTTAATCGTACATTCTTTCCTATCTTTTGTCCTTCCCCCATAACGATGTGTTCATATCGTTATTGATTCCCTTCATCTACCATTGTGACATTTTTAACTTTCTTGTGCCACAATGCTTTCATCTATTCTATCGGTCTCCCTTGGCCAACTCTTGTTTTTTTTTCTGACCCCGACGCTATTAGTTCAGGGCTAGGGAGTCTTTCCTCATCTTCCTTCCCTTATTTCTTTAGAGTGTAGTAGACAGGGCTTACGCGTGGGTAAGCGCCCCAGAAAGCATTCCAAGTATGAATGGCGCAATGATCCAACAGGAGAAGGTGGGATTCACTAACCTTGGGAATTAATTCATTCCTAAAGAGGGGATCAGGGGTAGGCTGGACTCCTTAGCTATGGTGGAAGCAATAGCCTAAGGGATGGGACCCCTGAAATAAAAGCTCCGGTCCTCAAGGTTTGGGGGTTGTGCTGTAGGCCAGCACCCTGCACACGTAAAACATCACACCGCTAAAAATCTCAGTTATAGGAATGCCTCGGGATATTTTAAAAGGGAAACGACATCAGCAAGAAAATGGACTCTGAATATTGTATATGGAATGTACAAAGTATATCAATAAACAACAAGAAGTAATCCAGGAAATGATGAGAAGAAACAGATATAACCGTTCTGGTCTAAAACAAAAAAGAAGGCAAGGGAAGCGAAACCCTGAACAACTTGTTTGCACTTTTACAGTGGCGTAAACAAACATGAAAATGCCATAAGCCGGAATTTCTATTGTTGTTGATGAAAAGAATCGGTAAATGTATAAAAAGTTGGGAGTATATAAAAAAATAATAATAATAATAATAATAATAATCAATAATCAATAATAATAATAATAATAATATGTCTTTATTAATATGGCGAAGGCTCGGGCCATCAAGGCCGCTTCTTTCCGCCTGACACATGTCAAACTATACAGAGTAATGTATTAATATATTAAAATACAAAAGTAATGTTATTATAAAATTTAAATTTAATGTAATCTAGCAAGTTGTAAGTTAAGTTAGTGGAAGAGAAATGTTATTTAAAAGCAACTTAGATAAATTAGAAGAACATCAGAGGTTAAATGGTAAATGTTAGGCAATGAATAATTTTGAAATATTTTAAAAATCATTGTCTGAGATTAAAAAACACAATTTGAATTAAATGAGATTGTGTGGCTTAAAATATCTGCGCGAACTACGTGGCAGCCTGGTTATTCACCCGCGAACGACTGGTGATCTATTAATACAGAAAAGACACACATACCCGTCCCTCGATCCTGAGAGAAAACACCGCTTAGTCGGGAGAAAACCCACCAGGGCAGACTGTTGTCCTAATACAAATGGAAACCAAGCTAAACATGCAATGTAACGGGTCATTGGGATGCGTATCCTCAGCTGTGGTCCATATGCTGCAAAGGGTGGTTTTCTTGTTTAAAAAAGCCTCTGCTCCTTTACGGATGAAAGTACAGTTCCGGCCAGTACAAACCAGGTTCGCAAGAAAGTAACATATTTTACAAAAGAAAGCAATTAATGTTGTTTCTAAAAACGAATGAAATCTTAACACTCTAAAGGAATAGTTTTTATTTGACGGCCGTAATCTAAACAAAATGGTGTATTTACTTTGTAAAAAAATCATGCAGGTGCTCTCTTAATAAGATGTGAATGAAGGAGGAGTTTTAATATTGGGAGGCAGATTTATTCATTCGCGGGCTTAACAGTAATTGCCGATATATTAACGAACGTCTTATTAGTAAAGTAGTGTTAAAAATCAGGGAACAATAACATAAGTGTCATAGGATATATAATTTTGCATGATGATGCCTCAATGGCAAGAAAAGTGATTTTGAAATGACAGTCAAAAAAACCCTTGATGTATTCCATACAGTCCCATGAATTAATATTTGCATGGAAGATTTTAACGGCAGAGTTGGAAGAGACTAAGTAACAATATTGTGGGTCAACATGGTGAGGAAACGGATGAAGTTGCAATGACAATGGGAAAAGACTTATTAATTATTATCTGAAAGAGTATGAAATGAAAAATTAAATAACACTTTTCTTCCACAAAAGATATTCATAAGTATACCTGGTACCAACATACAAAAAACTAAAATCTATAACTAGACCTCTGTGTAACTAAACCAAAAAACTTCACTGCAAATCGCAAGATGTTTAGAGTGAAAAGGGGAGCCCAAGTAGCGATGATTGTTGGTAATTTGCTAAAATATTCATACCATTTACATTTGAATAGCACAGATAAAGAAATAAGGAGGGATTGTTATGAAACCTACCAAAATACGAAATTAAGCAGTCTTTTCGATGAAAGTACAGCAGTATCTCTATCAGAAAAAAGGGCATTGAAACTAAACTATTGAGCTTAAACACAGGCATAAAGAAAGAATATAACTACATAAAATGAATGTATTCACCAAGCCGCACGAGGAGGGTCTTCAGGTACTTGATAATATTAAACCGAAACAGTATTGGTGGGACACAAGTCTAGAAGAAAGATTAAGAGAAAAAGAGAACTGTAATATAAAATGGCTTAGTGACAAAAAACGAAACTAATTTTCAGTACAAATCAATAAGTTAGAGAAGTAAAACAAGAAGTATTATCATGGAAGAATAATTATGGTTGGATAAATGCGATTATAGAGAACAATTCCATTAGGTGCGAGCACGGAGCTCAGAGGCCTGAAAGTAATTAAATCTATTAAATCGAATGAGAAAAATCAATTAATCGCATTATCAAACATTGGAATCAATAAATGAGAAGAGTATTTCCCAAAATGAAAAACAAAGCTTCTAGAAAAGGACAGAACTCCAAACACATGCAAGGAATTGTAAAATTGAGCAAAGGTTAGATCTACAATTAAAGATATTACGAAAAATTGCACTTAAAGACAATGAAATCCAATAAAGGGCACACTGGCTCGGGAGATATACCGGCAAGAATAAACTACTTGAAAATATGGTCCTATTAAACTGCACCAAAATGCTCAAACCATGTTTTCAAAGATGCATGAGAAAAATCCTCACTCAGAGAGGCGAACGGTCTTACTGCTAACACCAATCCATAAGAAAGGATCTAGAACAATGAAAAACTACAGAGAATAGCAGTTAACTGGATCTATAGGTAGACTGTATAGCAAAATAATACGAAATAAAATAGCAAGAAGAGAATAAAGGAAAAATAGAGAGAACTATGTGGTTTTAACTGCCGGAAAAGTCGGTCATAGACAATATAAATACATTAAAAACAACTTATAGAAAAAGAACAAGAAGAAGGTAAGGAAGCTTAATCTGGGTTTCATTGATCTTCAGAAGGCGATGACAAGTGTACCGGTTGCCTAGAAGTATGGAAGAAATGGATGGACTTCAAATCAGTGAAAACTTAAATTGGAGCCAGCACAGAATCTATATAAGAATAACACCTCTCAGAATTAAGATCTACAGCAGGCTCTCGGAAAACTTCCCGAGTCCAGCAAAGGTCTTCGTCAGGGTTGTTGTCTTCGCCCAACACTGTTTAAAATATATCTGCATTCAAATTATACAAGCAGTGGGGAAACAATGCCAGAGTAATGGAATGACGATCAGAGAGGATATTAAATTGCTTAATTAATTATTTGCTGAATGGACGCAGGTAGTAATTGCAGAAGATTTGAGTACAGATATTTGGGATTCCATGATCCGTAAACGCAATTGAAACACTATTTAAAAGCAGACTAATTTGGCGGCCGGCGATGGTATTTGTAACGGTTTAGCGTCTGGACTGTTGTACAAGGTGGCGGGTTCAAACCCGATCGAAGCCGAGGAATTTTTATGGTACGCTTTCGTAGCATTCCTTCGAGAGAGGCGAAGTAAAAGCCGGTGTCCATGTTTCGTAGGTTTACTTGGCATGTAAAAAGATCCTCAAGCCTAAATGACGCCTCCTGAGCTAATTCAAATCGCCTGTTTTCTCGCCGTAAGAAATACCTCCTTTCTCTGCTAGTTTGGTGGAAAGGAGCGAGCGAAATTTGTGTGGTCAGACGGAAAGAGCGTGACTGATGGCCCGAGTTTCGCCTACGTAAAATAAGGCAAATTTCAATTATATTGAATATGATAACAAAATCATGAACAACCTGGCCAGTTTGGTAAAAAATGAAATAGAAGATCTTCTTGTGGAAAATGAGAGAAAAAATGAAAGGGAGTAAACAAATATAGAAATACCTTGGTGTACTTTTATACATAAGGGAAATAGCAATGACGAAACTGAGAGACGAAATTAGCTGTGGTAGAAGAAGCACGTGACCGAATGTATACTTCTAACACGCTGGTCTTATCGGAACAAACCATTCGCTTACACTAACTAAAAGACGTCTTTACTCCTCGCTAGTTAGTGTTACGAACATACGGTTCAGAAGTACTGGGAGATCGATAAAAGACAAAAGGAGAAGCTGCTGGCCGCTTGAAATGGACTACTGGTGCGGTAGAAGCTGCTGTTATAGCAGAAAAACGTGACAGAATGCAGGAACGACGATATAAGTAAATAAATGGACGTCAAGAAATCTAATCGCTTCACGAAATAGACGAAGAAAACAAATTCGTTCTGGTACGGTCATGTTTAGCGAATGACACGAAAGATGCCAATATAATATATATATTATAATATTATATATATATATAAAATATATATATATTATTGTGATCGTAGCCTGAGGAAACGGTATCTACGACCAAATAAAAACTGATATAAGGACGGGTTTTACAATTCTATCGTGAATGAGGCTGTCAGAGGGTATTGACTCTGCATTAGAAGAATGAGCGGAGGAAACTCTTTTGTGCAATTAAAAGTTTTAATGATTGAAACACCTATGTACAAAAAGTTCTTTACAATACGCAGTGCGCAAAGTCTTTAGTGTTCTTGTGCACAAGTAACGTACGCTTGAGGCTTCCGATGGCCACCTGCTGGCTGGCAGGCCAAACGGGGCCGCGTGTGCAATCGGCGGCCGCGTGTTCGGCAACTTCGGTCCGCCCCGAAGTTTGTCGGAAATCGTGTCTCCCTCGGCGGTCGACTCCGCTGGCCCCAGACGCAATGGAAACGATTCGCCGGAAGGTCATCCACCCTCCCAAGCCAGTACAACGCAATGTCACATAATACTAACATGCACCAACGCGCAATTGCGTCCCGTGCGCAGTTCGTCGCAGCGCAGTCTTCTCAATCCACATCGATTGTTCGCAACGGTTGCGGCCCGCTAGCTGGCATCACACTCGGGCGGAAATGAACGCGTGTCTGTCGGCACTCAACTCCGTATTAATGTTTTCAACCGATTCCAAGTCCTGGTGCGCATTTCACATTTTCTCCTAATCACTGGATTATCGAGATTTTGTATACCTCTATCTCCCACTTAATGAGCTATACAATCAATTACACACTGTTGGTAGAATATCACTATAAACTTGCTTGGGGCAGCAACAGCACGTACCGTGTTGCGCTCGCGTGCCTCGCGCCGATACTACCCAACCGTCACTCGCCTCGCCCGTCTACCCCCCGAATTTGACCGTTTTCGGTCCGGCAGCGGCGGCGGCGGCGAGCGTTACTAGCTGATCAATGTTAAGGTGCTTCTTTTTAATTAGAATTAGTAATCAATCTTGAGTTGTTTACTATTGCAGAACGGTTCTTCGTATAAATAAAAATATATATATTATATGATATAAAAAAATTTTGTCCCTAATTCTTTAAACTTTTAAAAACATCACATGTTCAGTCTTAAATAGATGCTTCTGGATACAAGTGTGTGTGTGTAAATATTATTATATAATATTATATTAATATATATATATCGTATACTATATAATATATTTATTCATATAACGACCATTACTTACTGATTTATTGATAATTCGTACGTCAAATAAGTTCAGTAAAAGTTAATGTT
>BOPP01000015.1:11215664-11258336 GCA_017312745.1 Gryllus bimaculatus | reverse complement strand
GTTCTAGCCCTGAGATCATGTAGGCAGTACACGGTGCTTCAAGGAAGTGATCTTCCTCTTCATTATAATATTTATTTTTCACTTGTTGTGCGTTAAATAAGGTATTTTTTTAAAAATGATTCGGTAAAATCGTAATCTTCTTCTCCTTCTCCTTCTCCCTTCTCTCTTCTCCTTCTTCCATTTAGCTCTATTCTCTTACTCTTCTTCTCCGTTCTCCCTTCTCCTTTCTCCTTCTCCTTCTCCTTTTCGTCCTTCTCCTTCTCTTCTTCCTTCTCCTTCTCCGTCTCTCCTTCTTCCTTCTCCTTCATCCTTTCTCCTTCTCCTTTTCCTTCTTTCCTTCTCCTTCTCTCCTTCTCCTTCTCCTTTCTCCTTTCTCTCCTTCTTCTTCTCCTTTCTCCTTCTCTTTCTCCTTCTCCTCTCCTTCTCCTATTCCCCCCCTTCCCTCTCTCCTGCTCCTTCTCCTTTCTCCATTCTCCTTCTCTCTTCTCCTTCTTTTTCCTTCTCCTTCTCCTTCTCTTCTCCTTTTCCTTCTCCTTTCCTTCTCTTCTACCTTCTCCTTCCTTCTCCATTCTCCTTCTCTTCTCCTTCTCCTCTTCCTTCTTCCTTCTCCTCTTCTCCTTCTTCCTTCTTCTCTTCTCCTCTCTTTCTCCTTCTCCTTCTCCTTTCTCTCTTCTCCTTCTCTTCTCCTTCTCCTTCTTCCTTCTCCTTCTCCTTCTCCTTCTCCTTCTCCTTCTTCTCTTCTACACATATCTCCTTTTCTCTCCTTCCTCTCTTCTCCTCTCCTATTCTCCTTCTCCTTCTCCTCCCCCCATCTCCTTCTCTCTTCTCCTCTCCTTTCTCCTTTCTCCTTCCTTCTTCTCTTTCTCCTTTCCTTTCCTCTTCTCTCTTCTCTTCTCCTTTCTCCTTCTCCTTTCTCCTTCTCCATTCTCTACTTTCCTTCTCCGTTTTCTCCTTCTCCTTCTCCTTCTCCTTCTCCTTCTCCTTCTCCTTCTCCTTCTCCTTCTCCTTCTTCTGCTCGTGCTCGTGCTCGTGCTCGTGCTCATGCTCATGCTCATGCTCATGCTCATGCTCATGCTCAGGATCAGGATCATGCTCAGGATCATTCATTTTTTTTGCTTGCGTATCGGCCGACTAGGACCACGCATGCATGCATCCTACTTTTACCGTGGCTCAGTATCATTATCGTGGTGGCAGGTGCATGTAACCTTTTAATTGGGATCCAGCATTTAGCTGAGTTCGATTTTTATTCCACCAGGGTTGTTAGCCCTGAGGGTATGGATGATGAAATGATGATAATGAGGGGTGGAAGGACGACACACTCATACATACACAAATACACCCATGCCCGCGGTGGGACTGGAACCCGCGATATTCTGGTCCGAAAACACTACGGCAGTACTGCCTTAGTGATCGTGGCCATCTGATTGGCTATTATTATTATTATTATTATTATTATTATTATTATTATTACTCGTGGGAAAATATATTAGGACTTCATAGCAAAAGCACTTCTTCCCTTCGTATAGTATACCTCCCCTTTTTTCCTGGTGTTGAAATTGCCTCTTATTTCATTACTGCTAAACGTCAATAGAAATGTCACGGCACGCCCAGCCTCAAAACAAACGCGTGGGGGTGTACATAGAGTGACCTAATTAAAAAAACCGTTATAGAGTTGTGAAAGTCATTTCCGGGTACAAATCAATATGAACTCGAAATAATTTGAAAAGAAAATAATTGTCGTAAACGAAAATAATTTTTGCAAATAAGGAATAATTGCGTCTTCAAGTCGTGGATACTAGTGCAGATCTGTTTATGAACAATTGATCATTTGTTCCGTGACACAGGCTGTTGCATTCACTCACATGGCCCCTTACAACACAAAAACCCGAAAAACAGAAATGACACATTCCCCCCTCGTGTCGAACAAGACGGAATCTGCGCACTTCCGCGAGTCGAGGACAGGGCGTGCACAAACTGCACCCGCGGGAGGGAAGGCTTCCTGATTATTACCTAAACCAGCGTTTGCCAACTGGGGAAAAAATGACGTCAGAACCTTCTTCCCCTCCGTGAGCAGGCGCAGAGGTGAGGGGAGGGGGCATGCGGCGTCGCCGATCTCTAAAACCTTGGTCGTGGGCTGTTGCCTTTGCCGGTTTTCACCCCACAGGAGTGGGAAACTTTCAGTTTCTTTAGATTTGGGAAGAAAGGTCTGCTTTTGTAGATAATGGAACAATGGCGAAGTGTTTAGTGCATTCGAAAGTACTTATGTTGAAAAATCCAACGTACATATGCATTATTTAGCTTTGCGACCTAGAGAAACCTACGAGATAAAAATAATTCCGAGAATCGACATAGCCTGCAATCATGGGATGAGCAAAGGAATTTCCAGATTAAAGATAATGGAAAAGATACTGAAAGTCGCGATGATTTACATTTTTAAACAAAATTGTAGACAAAAAATAATCCGGCCTGGCGTCCAAATTCTCTCACGTACCTATTTGTTAACATTAATTATCGTTTCAGAACGAACTAATTCATTATATTACATACAATTGTATAAAATATTATTGTTTAAAAATGATAAACTACCATTTCCAATAATATTATTTAATAGAAGAATGGAGGTGGAATTAAAATTCTAGTTATGATAAAGTGTCTATGGGCACCAATGGGCGTTTGTTCTGAGACTGGTCATGCTGTGACATTTGTATTGACTTTTAGTATTTAAAAAGTAAGAGGAAGTTTGAACACCAGAAAAAAGGAAGAGGTAAACTATACGAAAAGAAGTGCTTTTGTTCATGAAGTCCCAATACATTTTCCCACGAGAAATAATAATAATAATAATAATAATAATAATAAATACAACAACAATTTTTACGTTTTACCAATAATTTAAAAAAATTGCCGATTTAAAACGCAACAAGTGAATATCAAATATTTAATGAAGAGGGATTCCATCCCTAAAGTCATGTTGTCGCATTGTCAGCTGTTGTAAGCATTGAGTAAAATAACTCAGGGCAATAAGGTAGAATAGCACAATTAAATATTTACATTTTTCCGTTAAAATCTAAACTGTTCCATTGCTAGTTGAGTTTTCCCCGAGCTCTCAATGAAAACGGCCATTTGAAATTTGTAAAGAAGATTATCATTACATTTGTTTGGTGAGGTTTGGGACATGAAAACCTGGTTTCCTTCTAACTAGCAGAAAAAGTTACAAAACAAAATAAAATTAATAATAATAATAATAATAATAATAATAATAATAATAATAATAATAATAATAATAATGTCTTCTTGCAAATCCCTTCTTATCTCCTGTAAAGTTGTGAAAATGTAAAATATACCCTTTCTCCATTCAGCGATTCCATTGTACCAAATACGTATATTTCAAAAGACACAGCAATAAACTGGTGAATGGCGATGCGTCATTGTCTGTGAATGGGATAATGAGATCTGTGACATGTTAGTCTTATTTTTGCTCAACAAGAAGAAAACGAGTAACAAAAATTGGAGTCGATTTTGAAGAAAAAATTGAAATCTTAAGGCTTCGTGAACCCCAAAAAATCGTAATATTAGTTTCAAATTAGCAGGACCTCGAAGTCAATCGGATATATGGGAATGCCGTCAACAGTATTAAATTTATCATATATATTTTATCATGATGTGTTACGTTCACTCTGCTTTAGTTAAAAAAATTAAGAACGACAATATATGGTGTTCGTGAATCACATAACAAGAGTGTTTATAGAGTGAGTTGTGGTTTCAAGGAAGGAAAAATGCATCTATGCATCTATCTCTAAAAATGCATTCGAGGTGGTATATGCTTTATGGTTATCGATAAATTCAATAATACTATCCTTCTGCTTCTGGGAGTTTCTTTGCGACTTAGTACGCAATCTTCATGGACCTACTTCGCACTGAATAAAGAAGCAAATGAAAAAAAAACTTATTTTTTAAATGTTCCTTTCTATGGGATTCTTTGGTTGAAGTGAAATGAATGTTACTTCAGCGAGAAAGTTAAATGTGTTTATTTATTCCATACCTAAATATTTGTGATAAAATAGAGTTCAACGTCCTTTTTCCCTTTTATCTTTGTGACAAAATCTGAAGTGACCGGTTTTTATGTTATCAAAATATGGTCACTTTACACCAAACGTGAATTCTGATTACAGAAAGTGTTAGAGGAAGTTATCTATTACATACAGGAACAAACATGTTCGCCATTTACTGCCGCAGCATTACAATAGTTTCCCTATACTATAGCAGTAGTATGGACGATAGTAAAAATTAAAGAAAAATACCTTTAATCCCAGGATGGACAGTATAATATTTATTTCCTTGAATAGAGAAAAGTGTGATACTAAATATGGAGTACGTAGAATTTTCAATAAAACACTGAAATTTTAAAAATTCCAGATCTTCGGAAAGTGCCAGTTCCATTCTCCTGCGCTTCATTTGCTGCAAATTAGTTCGATACAATTTCCAAAAGAATAGGTAATCATAACAAATAATAGGAGAAAATGTGTGCTGTTCTAGCACCAGCGGCACCGAGAGGAAACAAGGGGCAGAATATCCAGGGACCCTTCATTTAAAATAAAATTCCCTCTTTCCGCCCCAATACATAAACCAAATTCGATTTTCAGACTAAAGAAATAACTTATACCGGCTTATTTGAATTAGAAGTGCATACGTTCTATTTATTTTTAATGAACCCAGCGGTTCTGCAACAGCACGTACTTGCTTGCTCGTATTTTCTCGTAAAATTACGCGGATAGTACTCAAATTTTCGAAAAATGTACAAGACCTTGTATCAAAATCTATCTTTAATGAACAAGATTTCATTAAGTAAAAATCCTCGATCTTCATTACTGTAGTTGTTGAAACATGCCGAAAAAATTTCTAACTTTTGCAATTTTGGAAAAATCACGGTTTTTAATGAACATGAAACCTGCACTATTCTCTTAAATACCCTTCACATTATCCAACAACAAACTTTAATAAAAAAGGATTAAACATTTTTTTGGAAAATTTTGAAAATATCTAAGTGGCCTCATTTAAAGTACCTTCCAAAATGTAATTTTCAGATTCAAGTTCAAAGGGTCGTGACATCAGCCAATTCGATTGGGAAAGATCAATTTTCGAGAAGATCATCTGAACTGTTTAGCTGCTAGCGTTGTTCACAGATAGACGTTTGCCGTCAATTTTTTGTCATCAAGGACCCACAAAACATGGATTCTGGCTACATCACGTGTGAAATGTTTTTTTCTCATATGGATTTATGGCTACTGGATTTATTCACTATTCCTTTGCCAAGGTTCTGTAGTAACAGTTTTCTGCCGAAAAGTCGCCATTGTTTCGCGCAACATTGCATAACTTTCTCTCTACTGCATAGCAAGAAGCAAAATATTCGGAGACTGAGGCAAGGTCTCCTAGCTGCCCCTCCCTTTCTTGGCTCACTGTTCAGCACAATTAGTTTTTCTTCTTAGTTCTCTATTTGCCTTTTTGAAGAGATGTTGCAAGACTACGCCTTTGTGCTGCTAGCTAGCGCCAGGGGGCAGCCGATCGATAGTAATTTTTTTGAGCAATTCTTTTCTCGCGCGAACAAACCGCTCTTTTTCTATTGCGTAAGCCTATATTATACCCTCACAGGCGCCTCATTGCAAGTGAAGTCGAACAGTTTTGCGTATGTTCTAACCGCTCGTCTTGGAGGACGATAGCGTTGTCTTAAAAAACAGGCCACGAATATTGAAAGTTTCTATTGATTCTAGTTATACGTTGAATTGATTCTAGTTTGTTTTATTCTAGGACATGTCTCGATACTATCATTGATTGGATAAATAGTGAATGATACCCATCAGAGGACTCGTGAGGTGATTTACAAAGTTTCAAATCTTGCTCTTTAGTTATAATCATTTCCTGCCAGAAACACGAAAACCGCCAGAAAACTTGGCCAGAAGGTCCAAAAAATTTGGTGAAGGGAGAGTTTTAGGCATGGTTCACCTTCTAGAGTTTATCTTGGTTTTCATTACGATAGTTGGACCTTCTTTTTATGCTGGAACACCTTCCCCAAGACCCTCTAGGGGGCGATTTCTGCTTCTGCCCGTCTTCCCGAGAAAGAATAACGAAAGCTCCGAGGCGAAGCACAATGCGACTCATCGCCCTCAACTTGAGTTGGTGATTGCTGGGTTTGAATCTTGCAACCATTTTGCGGAAAAGCATGGACCAGCTGCCCTATTATTATATGTAAGTCATATTTATGTTCTAAGATTACAATAGGTCTGATACAATTTATTAGCTCTTCAACTTTTTGAAATGTATTACTTTATAATCAGGGGTAATGGTACAGAATAATAAACTTTGTATTTAAAAAATTGTGTCATGGATCCGCTGAACGAGTTGTTGTGTCGAAAATTTGCTACTTTGTGCTGTAAGATTACAAAACTGACGCTGACGCCCGTTGCACATGAATTATTATTTATATTTATTCACTTGTATTATTTATTTAACGTCTAAAATAGTTAAAGCTCTGTTAGACGTGTTATGAGGAGAAGTATATTGGGCTCGTTTGTTTGATTGTAATTCTGGGGTCACCACCCTAAGAATATACAAGATTTCTAAATACAAAAAGGAGAGAGCGTTTTTGGCAAGAATTGTAAAGAAAATATTATTTCCGATTAAATAAAATGTATTTTCAAGGACAAATCAGCTATCGATTTGAGCTCGTATCCCTCATCATGTTCTTCGTGAAGGAAAATGCTTCTGCTGCGACAACATGCAGAACGATAATTTGATTAACTATATTTCCCCCTGAACTCCAGAAGACGTCCACAGTTAGCGAAAAACCTTATCGAGATGGTTGTCGTTGACCTAGAAACTGACAGATCATTGACTGAGATACTTGTTTCAGGTTGTGTAGAATTATACAGTCCAAATGGAAAATCATACATTAAATATCATTGATTAAATTGGTACTACTTTCCTTTTTGATGCTCCGTATAGTCTAAATGTATAGAAACAGTAACATAAAATTTTTTTACATGGGACTTGAACATTTGTATCGATTTTAATTATTTAATATCGTCTGAAACAGTGTTGTAAAATAATGTGCATATGCAAATACGTGATTATTTTGTAGTGAATTGCTGATAATGCCACCTGATGAATAAGATTACAACGTCAAGTATTAAGTTATAGACATCTGCGTTTGCTGACAATATTTGTTCACCTTTGTGTAAGTTATTTTTGACAAAATCCATAGACTCGTAAATCAAGATACTAGGTTAAATTCCTAGATTATTAACGAGAAAATTACAAAAATCACGTTGGTTGGAATTACTTATTATTCGTACAATTTGTTCAATTACTTAAACGTCAGGGAGCTATAATATGTATTTTCTCAGAATATTATGCCATACCGTATCTTAGACAGGAATGAACATTCGCGAAATATATACAACGAGCAATGTGACTGAATATGAAAAATTGTGAACGCGTAGTATAATGAACTTAATATTGTGTTCAATTCATTTTCATGGACGCTCCATTTGAGATTTGCTGAATTGAGAACCTAAAGATGTGATAACCTCTGCATCCGTCAATGGCACACGTTGAGTTTCAATGGAGCTCCAAATTGTTTATTTTAAATAAAAACTAGATTGAAAACGTTTTCTTTTTATGTACTATTAAATTATCATTACGGAACCAATCTGAAACTTCCTTTTCCCTATTCACGGTTTCTTTATTACAAAGAATATTCGTATCATCATGTGCAATTATGCAATGAATCGGAAAGGTATGTATATAATATCTCATCATTTCAGTACGGTATTTCTACTCTTTGAAATTTTCAAAGACAAGAACATAACCAATTTAGAGAAATATCACGGATTCCATTCGAAAGTAATTTTGAAAATATGACCGAAGAGATCAATGGCGTCAAAAGCTTTTGAAAGATTTGAAAATATTCCAATAGGTGTTTCGTTTCGATCTATGTATAAAGCAACATCATTAAGAAAAAATATGACATTTTTCGTAGATTTTCACTTTCGAAATCGATGTTGGTAATCTGGAAACGCGTTTTATTATTGAGGAAGGTTTCCATTCGTATGTAAAAGTCTAATATATTTTTAAAACCTGGGAAAGAGAAATTGGCCGATACTTTTGAATTGCAGTTATGCTGCCTTTTTGGAGAGCGGCTTAATCTTAGCACTTTTGAAAATATCTCGAAAAGGTCCGGTGCATAAGGATGAATTAAATATGTAAATTAACGAGTCTATAATGGCGAGAACACAAGTCATTGACAAACAATCCAGAAATTGATCTAAACCGACCGAACATTTATTTTTTACCTATCATTTTGAGAATTTCATACGTAAAAGTTTCGAAAACAAACATAGTGTCTAAAGTTTTTGGGAAAACGTGTGATGTTGAATTTCATGACTGAAACCCCGTAGTGAGATCAACAGCAATTCTCGAAAATTAGTTGAAGAGACTAGCTGGTGTTGACGGATCGGTTTAAAACATAAATTACAAAGTTTCTAGTTGGTGTGGTCATATGATATATTACGTTCCACATTGTTTTTGTTTGGTTACTTGAATTAAAAATATCCTGATCATATTTCACGAGTTTAGTCCGCCTTTTGGCTTAACATTGATTTGTATTTTTTTGAAGTAGACGTGGAAAACATTCGTTTTTTTACACGATATTTCAATTCATTGTGTTATCCCAGAATTGCTTTTCTTTGAAATGTTTAATTTTCTTTCTTGACGAGGAAAGCACCTGCTAAACTGAAAGGAAAGCGTTGAAAAAACAAATTATATTTAACTTTTGTAGCAACAGCATTGTAAACTGCGTCATATGATTCCTGCAGCAAGTAAATGTATAAATTTATTTTACTTTTATTCTGCAATGTACTCATATGTGTATTATTTATTGTGTCTGTGTTTGCATTTCTTGGAATTGTAACAATTTTTACATTCTTGTCACTGTACCATAAATCTTTTGTTACCATTTCATGTATCTCTTCTAAACACTGGTTTTAGTAATATTTGTGTGTTTATTTTCATTTTATTCATCCCTAACTATTCTTTAATTTACGGAATTGATAGTAACCCATATTTTTAACTGAAATATCTCCCCGCTACCCTTCCCTTTTAATGTAAACAAAGTTCCTTGTTCATTTACGCTATTAGCCCAGGGGGGAGTGTTGAGAGCTACAGAAAATTAATTTTTGTGGGTCGATAGAACCGTTCGCACAGAATTTTAATTAACACATAATTTCAGTCTCTCTTCCGTGGCTTACAAAACAAGACAAGAATACAATACACATATCGCGAAACAACACAAATATTTTGTCAATCAGCTCCACTAATACTCACCGTATTTACAATCAAACACTCTTTGATTTCTACATTCACTTACAGCCCTGTTACCTTTTGTTACCACGAAACCTTACTGAACATATGAAACTAATGACAGATCCCTGGTCTTCTTACAAATTAGAAATATTATTAATGTGTTATCACTTCCCTGTCCGGATCCTTAGCAAACTTGAACGATGATTTTCATTTGTTTTCTCCGACCATCGGCGACGTCATCCCACGTTAGCCGGGTACCGTTCAGTCCAATTCTTGCGTCCGTGTATTTCCAAAAAACGTTTACATTAGTCTCTCAAAAATTATTCCACACAACTAATAAATTGTACTCTATCACATCTCCACACGTTCTTATTTTACCACACGTCTGTTCGCGACGAAAATCTATACCATTGTGTCTGCATTACAGCGTTACAACCCTCTGCCCTCTACCAAAGTCCAAGCTGTTGTGTCCCGGCAGTTTGTAATCCGCGCTGTTCACTTGTCTTCCACATGCGGACTATCGTCTCGGACTCGTTCCGCGTTAGTTGATCTTGCGCCTTTCCCCTCTTTGCCTAATGTCCATGCTTCTCCTGATTGGATAACTCCCTCTTGGCCTCTCACTCTCTTTATTCTTTGATTTCCGGTCTCCTTATAATTATCTAATTCTACTTATATTCATGGAAATTTCTCACGTGTCTATTACTAATTCCCTATTTCAATTCACACTATTTCCCTTCTCTTTTTATATTTCATCCTGACCCATTAATTTATCTTTATTTCTACATTTATTATACTGCTAATGTTGCCCTGAATTGTTGCCCGTCGAAAAATATTTCGATAACGTATCTTTTTACTTTCCCGTATACGTTTGTATATACGGAGTAATATTCGGGGGAATTTTATGTAATGCTGCGGAAAATCGATTTCAATATTTCAACGGAAATACACGTTTTGAAGTCCCCAGATACCGAAAAAGTGTTTTATTAAACGTCCGTCTTTCCGTCCGTCTGGTGTCTGTGAACACAACTAGCCCCTAAACCAAGCACAGAAGTTTTTTCTAAATAGAAAAAACAAATTGTCCATCTGGCTGAAGACGGAGCATTTAGATTTTGAATATCTAATGCTTCAAAATCTTTAAGCATGTACTTAACATTAAACCCTCATGACATTTTTTAAAATTTGCTCAAAAGCGGCTTCAACTTTTTGTTTAAATTTTTTGTAAGAATAGAGTAAAATACACTTATAAATGAGGCATGACCTTTTCTTATGATTAATTCAAAATTATTGAAAAATTCAAAAGTATGCATTTTTTCGGTGTCCTCTTACAAGTACTAAATTGAAAATAGAGATTTTTTCCTTTAAATACAACTTGTTCTCTATAGTGAGTAGATAAAAAGTGTATGTTCTGACGCTCCCCCGCGCTCCCAAGAAATTTAGTTACAATCAATATCCAAATTGAGTTTGAGCAAGTACTTGTTCTGCATCACCCGCCCTGAACTGAACACTTATAACTTTTGATCGAATACTTTTAATCATTTGGCCCACTGTGTTTAATAACAAGTGAAAAATACCCCTTGAATTTGTTTATACAATCTACATCTAGGGAGCTCCTATCTGTTGCTACTCACACTTTTTTCCACTCGACAGTTTACACGTCACACAACTCACGATTAGTAACACTTGTGCTCCAGATACATGTGAAAGAGAGAAAAGGTATTTTGAGAATATGGCGCTCACACCTTACATATTCACCAAAGCTTCATTTTTGTTTATAGGGCCCATCCAGTTAAAATCCACTTCGGTTTCAACGTAAAGTGTATTCTTACTAAATATGCGCCGGCCCAGGTATTTGAATGCAGGTCGGCTTATTCAGTAACTCAGTGCTTTAACGATTGTAGCTACTGAACCAATCCATGGCAACGCGCTTTAAATGCTATATATGTTACACTCGACGCTCCTTATGACGTTATCTATCAGTGAATGTACAAGCTACGTGAGGATGCTTACCGCTGCAAGCGGTCAAGGTCAACTCCTTGCCGCGCCTTCCCGTTACACAGGGCGCTGATAAACCATACCGTTTAAACCTGCAAATTCAATACATTGGTAGGTTCCAAAATGTATCGATGTTTTACGGTTCTTCAGCATCGTTCCTCTTATTTGATCAGGGTAGTTAGATTGATAAACAACAATACGCATTCTTACTGAAATGCTTTTAATTACAAATTTTCCTTCTTTTCGTATTGTTACCCCTTCACCCCACCTGAATAAACAATTATCATTTACGTTTCGTTTAAAGGAAATCTGTAAACCACCTTTCCACGTTATTTCCTGATAATCTTGAAAGAAACCAAATAGCTATTAGGGCGGAAAGAAAATTTCATTTTCCTTTCTTTGAACTTTCTCACCAGTAAAGAATCTCATGTTTAACTCTTTTGTATCATCTGACGAATAATAGGATCTATACTAGGATATAATAATAAGAATATAGTAATTGAAACAAATTCCTGGGTGATCAATTCTTTCAATAATTGTACCGTGTGTCCTAATCATTTATCTGAAAACATAAGAGGAAAGAAATTTTCAATCAGTTTAATATTTGAAGGGTAAGTAGTAAAATTTGACCCACGTTTATGAAAACTTCGAATCGCATATAGCAATAAGCGTGGTGCGGATAACAGAAACCATCACCAATACTTATGTCAAAGTCAATGTTCTGATTGTATAAATTGATATTATGTTTTGTTCGGTCATTTGGTGGAAATGGCTGGAATTCATATCATTATGCATTCCCCATTTATTATAAATATATTTTTACTTTTTTATAAACATTTATCCATAAAAAGACGGTTATTCTTCACTATTCAGTTTTAACAATAACAGTCGCATGAACAATTACCTTGTAACTAGCCTTATATCCTTTACCCTCTTTAACAGTAACATACAACCAATCAACTTTCTGGAAATAAAGTTTAAAAGGATTAAAATGATCAAGATGTCTTTTCGATGTTTTAGGAGGTCTTGTTACATACATTTGCAAATCACTTCTAGGAATGGTTGTTGATATACTTGTCACCCAACATAGCTTCAAAAAAGGAAGTACCAAGAATTCAAATTTTCCATCGCCTTTTAAAGTTTTATGGTGCACAAGAATACTAGTTACATTCTTTTGAAAACATTCTAATCGAACCGGAATTGTGCAGATATTGGTCGTTTGGGTTACGTGCCCCATAGCGGTTTCATTGCTCTGCACGGAATGCCATATCCTGGCAAAGTTAAATGTTTGAATTAATTCTCACAATCTGTTGAAGTTAGGCTTATGACATTTTTACAGGTAACAGATATATCGGTCATAATAACACCGTGTTGAGGTTGTGAAATATTTGTTAGATACGTTGGTAGAGCAATTAGCAGGAACTGCGAGATAATTTTTCATCAAACAAGAGTGTTCTGGAAAAGAAACGACACACAAATAACAAAGATTGTTACTTTGGGGAAAGAATCAACGAGTATTGGAGAGATTGTCATGTTTACCTCTGTCCAGAACAAATCAAACCTTTCGTTACGAATTTCGTCGTTTCAGTCATGCTAGACTGCAAAGAGGTTCAAGGCACTCCTTGAACGTGTCCTACACGTGTTAATTGAGCTGTCTGCACATCGCTCCTGATGACAATGCGAGGTCGTAGCGTTTAAATTAGAAATAGAGGTATTCCAAGAATTTCGACAATGACCCCTACATGCTTTCGCACGAGGTGCTACCCAGGAGCTGATGCGATCTTTCAATGACGCGCCGAACTAACAGGAAGCAGTAGAAAATCTACATCAAGGAAGTTGGTACGAAAAAAGTGCGTATTTGATCAACTGGAAGAAATTTATTTGGCTTTTTTTGATTAAATAAAATTAATTGAAATATTTTATGAAAATCTCCTTGAAGCGAAATTTGAAATGTATGATCTTTTCCTCTGATATGCCTTCAAAGAGCAGCAAACTGCATTATTCGAAACGTGGCGCCCCATATGAAACAATTTGGCGGTCAATGTGCCACCACACTGAAACAACTGTTTTTGAAAATGTTTACAACTGTTGTAGATAAAAGAATTATTGTCCTTAATGCAATTGTTTACCTGGTTTTCTAGTAAGTAAAGTTTACCATATGGTTAATACTTAGTTAATCAGAAAAAATGCTTCCAGTAAATGTAGAGGACTCTTGAGAACTTCAGTTTTCTATTACAAATCTAGGTTGATAAATTATACATTTAGTATTCAAATATCAACTTTCGGCAAATGGGATTTAAATTTGCAATTCTCCGAACACGCCTGTTCGATAACTTGCCTCAGGAGAATAATCATTTTTCAATAAAAACGTTTTTTTAAGAATTTTCTATGTTGCTTTCCTTCACAACATCAAGTAGTCAATTTACTTTCTGCATGTCTATGTCTTTCAATATTTATATGCTGAATTGTGGAACAGTGACTAAAACTCTTAGAGCCAGCACCGAAGCCCAATGAGAGGAGGCCTTTGCATGTAAATAATAAAAAGTACTTGTAAGAGTGATATTAACATAATTCAAACGCAAATTTAAAACAAAAATTATGGAGATTTATGAAAATTTAAAAAACTATTTGTTGACCGCAAATCGTTCCGTGATCCCTTAAATTATTTGATAATTAATAGGTTTCATTTTACTATTTTATAGAAAGCTCGGTATTGTACCGTGTTAAAAAGAGATTTAAAGAAAATTTGTTTTTAAAAAAACGGTTCAAAAAGTAACTGAAATAAAAACAATCATTAATGCAGAAAAAGTGATAATAAATCCATGCTTTTCATGTGCACGCAGTTACTAATGAGGCGTTACAAGAAGTGGAGGTGTTTGAAGGTCCCTAGGGACGAGAAGGAACTGGCCCTTGACAACGGGTACGTGAACATCGTGCCACATGAATGGTTTGCGCATGCCGGATCACCTACTGAATTGCTCTATCCACACAAACGCAACAGTATTTGCATGTTGGTGAAACGGCGTCAACCTGTGCAACAGACTATCTTGCAGTCTTTCACCAGTTTGACATGGACGGACATAGCCATCAGCCTAGTCAGCTTCGCTGGTGCTCTTCGCCTACTCAACCGGAGGTAAGCTCAACGTCACCAACTCCCATTCCAACCAACTACGACATACAGTCGACTCAGGTTGTAGTGAAATCGGTTATAGTGAACCCTCGGTTATAGTGAACTTAAGTCTTTGGTCCCGTTTCACTTACATTACAAATAAGCATACGAAGATTCGGTTCTAGTGACTTTAAACCTCGGTAATAGTGAGCCTCGGATATAAGAAATATGACATGGAAATAAATTTTCTCGTGGAAAATAATATATGGCCTCAGTGCCACAAATTTCAACACTAGGCAGTTTGAAAACAATTATAGACCAATGGTCATAATCGGAGAAGACTCGCCTGAGGTGAACGTAGCGGCGCCGGATTGGGATTCTTACTGTTGACGTCATGCGACTTAATTTCAACCTTCATGTTGCGTGATATTCCTCGTGTCAAGGCGCGATGTTTTCTACGTAGGCGAGTGGAAGCGCGCAACTGCCACAGTCTCAGAGCCTCCCGGTACCCCCCCCCCCCCCGGAATAGCGATCACTTTTATTAACCGCTTGCGCCTTGCCGCTACCGAAATGATCTCGTGTATTATTAAGCGATTGAAAGGGCCTTCGACGAGTGGGGCTTCTTCCAGTGCACGAGGCATTGGATAGTGAGTGGCAAGACTGCATTGCAATACTCTGAAACCGTGATCAAGTACGCCAAGAGCACGAACTGTGGTGATGGATCTAGAAAAATTCCAAATGAAAAATGTACGAAATAAACAATTGAAATTATTGAT
Source organism: Gryllus bimaculatus (assembly GCA_017312745.1). Taxonomy (NCBI): domain Eukaryota; kingdom Metazoa; phylum Arthropoda; class Insecta; order Orthoptera; family Gryllidae; genus Gryllus; species Gryllus bimaculatus. Next base: position 11,243,105 of record BOPP01000015.1, on the reverse strand, counting down.
TTTTAAAGGATTTATAAAGATAATGAAATTTTCAGTTCGTGCTTTTAATATATTTTATAAATATAAATGAGATATATGGAAATAATCTCCACAAAGTTTCAATAATTTTTAATAATAATTTTCCACAGTTAACTTTCGGGAACTTTTTGTCTTGAATGAACATTCCTTGATTAAAAGCAGTCCCATTCTAAATGCTTTATTAACTAGCCCCTAATCATTATTGACCCATTCCCTTCTTTTTATATCTATTTATCTAGTCAACTTGTTAAAAAATGTTCTTTATACAATTAAAATTCTAGAATCTTGCACATTGTTAATTTTCTGTTCTGTTTTACATTCCTGTATGTAAAGCAGTAAAAATTGTTTGACTGTTTATGACTACCCTTTCATCTCATCTATCCCCCCCTTTCCCTCAATTGGTTGGCTTCCTCTTCTCCCATTCCAAAAGATGGCTGTCACCTAGCTGTAACCAGCATGTTTTTCTGTTTTCATATTTTTTGACCATGCTGTGAACATTTATGGGAGATCCACGTTGCTTGGGCAGTAAGTATTTTCAATTGGTAGTTATATGATATTATGTGTTTGTTTTTCTACTAAATTCACTGTACACCTTTTTTGCCCCCTTTTTTCTTTTTTCTTTTTTTTCTTGCTTTTCTTTTCTTTTTATTGTGTTCAACTTGTGTTAATGTTTTCATTTCTCCTCCTTGCTAGAGATCCACTGAAGTTGGGAAAAATATTTTCCCGAAAGTTAACTCTGGAATATTATTAATAAAAATTATTGAAACTTTGTGATATATATATATATATATATATATATATATATATATATATATATTAATAAAATCAATCATTGAGGAGAAATTCTATTTAATTTTGACATCGTCTTATATAGTGAATCAGCAATGTTAGTTCCCAGAAGTTCACAATAACCGGAGTGTACTGCAAGAATCTAAACAGCAACAGGTAGAGGCCATAACAGCATCGCCTGCACTCTTTACATCATTCGGCTGCAGGTACTCTCACACTTACCAATTTTATTCCCAACACATGTCATACATTCATTCTCTCTGCACCAATACGGAGTTTCGGCGCCAGGCGTAAGGAGATATTCTAAAACTTTATTGATCACATAACTAACGGCTTTATACGGTCGTAATGAACAACTTTCAGAAGTGTTTTGGCAATTGTGGCATTGAGACATGCATTATAACGAAGGAAGCATTTCAAGCGTTGAACAAAGAAGTGGCATAATATATCAAAGAGTGCAGGCTAGTGGTGAGGCATTTAAAACATGTTATGAGCCAACAGAATAACAAATGTACATTGTACGTGAAGTTCTAGATTTCGTGGCCCTCCGTGATGAGTATGCAGACTGGAATTTTGAATCGGCTTTTCTTGAAAATATAGGAAATATCTTAAAACAGCGTTCGTTAGGAGCATAAGACGTAACCAATACCGTATTCCAAAGATTAGATTTGAACTACTTTTTCGCGAATTTCTTTCCTGTCACCTCTCCAACATATCCTGTTAATTCTTGCCAGCGTTGAGGAGTTGGTAAGGAATAATTGTAACTGCCTCACATACGAGAATCGTTTTAACAGAGTTGAAAAAATTCAACTCTTCTTGTTTTTAGGCGGTCATTTAGACGCTTGTAAGGTGACCGTAGAGATTCCTACAGCCGTGCACGATTTATGAAGGTATAGATCGTACCTTAGATGTAAGGTAAGACGATATGACCGTAAGGTCCGTCACGTGACTGTAATGCTTATCGCCGCTACCTTACGCGTGAGGCTAAAACTCGCTATTATAAAATCCCTGAATAGCTACCGTTACCATCGTCTTCACCTTGGCAATCGCCCTTTGGATCATAAGCAGTTTGTAGCCTTCCTCCCATCACTTAATTTAAAGTTTTTTTTCTTCAGGAACGTGATGCTCGAGGTCTTAGACGCCTTCATCAACGGGGGCTTCGTGACTCGCGAGAGCGACCGCCGAAGCAACTTCCTGTTCCTGCTGCTGAGCGCATTCGGGATGGTGATTGTGAGTGCCTTCACCGGGACCTTCATGGGCTTTCTGGCTGTCCTTGGGGAAGCCCGGCAGATTCAGACGCTGGAGGAAGCTCTAAACGAGGTCTCATACTCCTGCGGAATCCCAGGGTTGGAAGGCCTGAGAGTCTTGGACAAAAACGATGTGGCGTGGAAAATATTTCAGAAGTAATTATGCTTCGTTATTTATGTATCGCATGTAATGTTTTCACACGTTATATCTGCTCTACACGACAAATGCGTATTAAATTCTTCATAGGCGTAGTGTTTTTGATAACTACTGCTTGATAACTGCTTAGAAATCGCCTTCAGGAAAGGTCTTCGGAAAGCGTCTTTGGAAATTCGAAAGGCAACTTCGAAAAGCGACTTCGCAAAACGATTTCGGAAGGCGACTTCGGAAGTCGACCAAAAATATTTTCCAAATATTTAATATATTATATTCACTCGTCTTTATTGGGTGAGATTCCTATTTATATTCATGCGTATATTTTCTTTCTTCTTATTTTATTTTCATCGACATGTTTTTACTTACAAAATCCTCTTCAGGTAATTTTCTGTCTCTCAATACAAGTTTGATGGTTAGAATTATAGGCTTCTAACATTAGTGACCGTGACGTTTGTAACAATAAAGTTTGATGGGTATAAACATTCTGATAAAAAAAAGAAACGTTAAACGTTTTCGTTAAGTACGAGTTCTTCTTAACGAAGACATGACGATTCGATATACAAAGATTCAATATCATTATCATCATTCAAACAATACATTCAATTCCTATTTCTTCTAAATAGAGCACTACACGATTTCTATCGTGTATGTTATTATTTATACCTTACACCTCCATAGTCAATGCCCCTAGTCATATTGCTAAAAATGTAAAAATTATGAAAAGGTACTTGTATAATATAAAACGTTGTTCACGTGAGAGATACCCAATTAGGTTCTCATTAGTTGTTTATTCACTCCAGATCAAGATGTCGCGAGCAAGACAACTAAATTACACAGAATACCCTACTGTACCCACCTGTATATAAACTTCACTTGACACATAAATATCTGTTTCTGTGTGTAGCTACAGTGAATGTCCAGGCGGGAGGATGGGCGCGGTAAAAGGATTTCGAACCCAATCGCAGGAATCCGCAGCAGCGGTCATCGTAACTGAAGAGCAAATCGGAATTCTCCTGAATGCCCAAGAGTTTTGGGACAAGTCATCAGACTTTACTGACTTTGCTTATAAAGTGCCGCAATGCGTCTTTACGCCGGCCTACGTTTCTTTCAAGGTGCATTTAAACGACAGAACCAAACATCGTTTAAACGCAATTCTCCAGGACATTGTGCAAGCAGGCATCTACGCCAAGATCGAAAGGTACTTGTCGATAACAGCTGCTACGCCTTCGAAGTTTCATTCCTACGTATCCTGTCCAATACCTTTTGGAGGTTGCCCATTGTGCAAGTAGCCATCTGCGCAAACATCAACAGGTACACAATCGTAGCGAATGCTACGGTTTCTAAATTACTTTCCTACATGGCTAATTCAATAACAATTGGCGCTCCTCCAGGCCACTCAGTAAGTAGACATTTGCGCCAACATCGACAGATAATCATAGCGACTGCTACAATCGCTAAATTTCCTTCCTACAGTGTCAGTTCATTACAATGGCGCTGCTCCAGGTTATTCGGTCAGATGCACTTGCATAAATGTCAAAAGTATATCAAAGCGCTTAAACGCCAGTTTTTTAAAAAACAGCTACATATTTTTCAAAAAAAATTTCAAATTAGGACGACATTTTACCGTTCTTTAATAATCTTAAAATAATATTTCCGCTCTACAATTAAGTTACTGAAAACTTAAGAAAATGTGAAAAAAAATAATTTTGGAGGGCAATAGAAGGCAGCAGGCAATAATATGTGGCAAGTTTGAATAGAGAGCCGAGACCAAAGGAAATAGAGAACTAATACGTAAAAGTCTGTGCCATTCTGTAGCACTACTAGTTACTTGTTTATTTCTTTCCTTTCCCAAAGTCATATGTTGAGGGAACAATGTGTTAATGGATTCTTTATTGACCTAGGTCTCTAAACCCACATATAATTGGCATGCAGTCTTTTCAACTGCTTATCTTGCTATTATTGTAAGAGTCACGTGTTGATTGCGATGTGTCTTACTACTGATTTGTATCCTTCTTTCCCCACAGCCATATGTGTAGGTCATGTTGTCTTAATGGATCCGATTTTTTACCTTGTTACCTACTGATAAATATATATGCCATGTAAACTTTCAACTGCTCCATATCCCTTCTTTACCTTATCCATTGCGTGATAGTTTTGAATTCATTCTTTAATCATAAGTCAACGAAGTGGCCCTTTTCGACTCTCAATTTTGTTTGTTCTTCACAGTCACATTTCAATGGAGGGATCCTAACTGCTTGATTTTTTTGCAGCAATATTTGGCTTTGGATACGACATTTTGGGATCCTTCGACGGGTGCCCGCTCTGTCTCCGCCATTTGCCGTTCTGCCTCCCGCCCGCACCTCCGCGGCACGACCCCTGGGCCTGTCTGCGCTGGTGGAGCCCGCCGTCGTCCTGGGCGTGGGGGCGCTGGCGGCGGCCGTGGCCTTCCTCGTGGAAATGGCGCTGCGCAAACGGACCAACGGCTGCTTCGTGTCGAGAATGCGTCGCTTGTGCTGCCGCTGCAAGGCACGCTTCCTTTAATTCCCTTTGATTAATTCAATCTCCTTAGTTGGCATTGATCCAAATCATCGTTATCTATCACAGTTATCAGTCCAACAGTGTCAGGAAACTGTCTCTACAGGAGGCGTGATTTTAAATTTAATTTAATTCCTTTTAATTTGATTTATCCGGCTATGTTTTCTTTGAGCCAAACTGGCATAGGTGACTTCTCTGCTGGGGCGGGTTGGTACCAGTTTTTGTGTCTCGGCGGTGACAGCGTTTTGTTCGTAGCTACATTGGCAGATCGACTTCAGTTACTGTGTGGAGGAGTGTTATTTTGACTAGCTTCTCTGACCGTGCCTTTTTTTTATGTCTGAGATCAGAACCAAATGAATGCTCGAAACATTATATAAACAAATGAACCACGGATGTTTCCCCTCTTGTCCACTTACACAATCTCTGACATACACTACTCTCGGACGTATGTCGCAAGGCCAGTCGTCGGTTTAGAGCATGTCACCTAGTGCGATCTCTGTTGGAGTTCTACCTAGAGCTGAAAATATCCATGCAAGCCAACGTGTGTTTAGGCAACGGATATTTCCGTCCAGCAAGGGAACAAAACTGTCCCCGCCTTCTCTTCTTACGCACACTGACATGTACTACACCACCTCACGCTTTGGAAAACCAGTCAGGTGCTTAGAGTGTGTCTCACCGCGGGCGCAGCTCGTTTGGGGAGATACGTGGAGGGCCACGTATGTTTTGGCAAGCGATATGTTCCTTCTCGCGGGAGTAACTCTGCCATCTCTTGTGGTTAAACATTCATCGCACTCACGGAGCGCATGACCAAAGCAGGTGACGTGCACTGTGGGTTAAGAAAGGCTCTTATAATTGAACTTCTAAATGATGAAGCCATTACTACTTTGCTAAACAAAAGAGAGCAGACAACGACCGTGAAGTCCGTCTCTGCCCTTTACAACTCTTATGTTACTGTTAACAGTGCATTTTGAACTGATGTTTTTTTATAATACACCGAAAGAAATTCTTTCTGGTCAAAACCGATCGCTGTAACATCTTTGCTTTTGTCTTTGAAATTATGTTCTTAGAACTCTTTAGACTCTTTGTTATTTCGAAACTTTAAGCAGAATGGCGCAGAATCACAAGATGGAGATTTGGCATGACATGACAAAACACTCGACGAACGTTAATGTGCTACGTGACACACGAGTAGGGAGACACCATGCGTGCGCTGTGCAGCAATCTGCGCATAACATCTGTCTTCAGAAAACATCGGGTACCCAATGCTAGCTCTTGAATTTGTATTCGTCCAGAAATGAATTGTTTCTTTGTCAGTAATTTCTTTAATTGGCTTTCTTGTGTGCGTTTATTGCACGAAATGTAAATGTACTTTCCGTCCCGATACTAGTAGTCCAGAAGTTAGTCAGTCGATGGTTTTGAGACGGCGTTCAGTGTAGCTGACTCCCTCCTCTGTGACGTCAATCGGGTGCATAGATTCCTTGGCCAGCTGTATATTGTAACCATATCTCACGTTCGTATAAATTTTGCTAGGTGTAACGGATGAAACCTGCACTGATGTGTATTACTAAAGAACAAAATAGTTGGCAGGATGTGAAATGTGCTGTTTATTTTCAGGTTTATGAAGATGCTTCTTTTTCAATACACAGTAGTGACACAAAACAGCCAGAAAAGAGACACAGAATTCACAGAACTGAAAATTTATCATTGGCAAGGTATATACATTTTGTAAAATGTACAATTAAACCGAAGGGAGAAGACTTGAATATTGTCTTTACTCACTTTGAAATTGTTATCACTTTACCGTTTGAAATTTGTAGTTTGAAAAATTTGGTATTCGTTGAGTGGTTTGAGTTTAAAAAAATCATTTTCACGTTTGAAATATTTTGTATCACAAACTTTTTAATGAGTACGATCTAACATTTTTCAGAACACTAAAGCATAGAAATGATTTTCTAAAATATGATGGTAATATGTGTTAGTATCATATCGGATTTTTTGCATCATCGACACAAGAATGCATGCACGGATTGTTGAAAAATCGCGGTTAATGTTTGTGTGATGTGGATCACGAGCGGCAAGGACACAAAGGCATATTCTCCCCTAAGGGCAACAAGGATTAATTACAGTCGTGCATTATCATGCCTTGTTTATAAATGCCGCATATATATCAGGGCCTTTTTCCAACAAACTATAAAAATACACAATTTATTATAACAGTAATATAGGTATATGGTATACAATAAAGTGTATTAATAAAATAATGTATTATAATGACTATACCTTGCATGACATTACTTTTTACAAGTTACATTGTATGCTAGATTGCATTGCATGCATTTATATATACGAGTTGGTATTTATTTTCATTCAAACGTATGCCTTTCTGCACAATTATTCAGTATTATCTCTCAGCAATGTTTTAATATTGCAATTCCATCGTATTAAAAAATGCGCAATTCAAGAAAAAAATTCTGGGTATTTGTACCTGTTCTGTACAGTTCTTGGGGTTCTGAATTCGAATTTGAGGTTCGCCACATTGAGAAATGTCTATATTTTGACAAAAATATGTTTTGTTCAATCTAACCATCGGCTAATAGGGACGTAATTGATCCTGGAGAAGACAATAACTTTCAATTTCTTTCAGAAACGAAATAGGAAGAAAGAAAATGACCGATGAATCGTTACCGCCGTATAATTCTATAATGAGTCTATATTTCTTTTTATACTAAAACTTATAACTAACTATAACTAATTATAACTAAAACGAAATATTTATGAACTTATCTAATCTTACATTTTTTAGAAGTAAAATTTCGTTTTTATTTGTTGTTTTTTTGTTTACAATGAAACATCGGGGACACGATAGAACATATTGATGGTAAAAATATTATATAAATATTTGGCATTGTGTAGAACGTACTTTCTCTTCCCTTTTTCTTCGTCTCCGTCACATTTTTATTAATTATGATTTGGATATGCAAACATCCTGCACGCTTCGTTCCCTCTATTTTCGGAAGAATCGGAGTATTAATCATGAGATAGTGCAAATAATTGAAAGATGGGCCGCAACAACATTGAAAGCGACGCAATTTATAACTTGCATTTTCTGTAGAACAATGTTGAATGTAAAGGTATTTACCCTTAAGAATTAGTTGAGAATGTTACTGGTATTGGGTGTTTTTAATGTTAATATTTGGGGTTGACAGCACATTGCCTTATGTGAGACTACGCGTAAGATTTTAGCACATCTGTAAAATTCAGGATAATTCATTCAACACAAAATATCTCAAACATGATCTAGTAATTAAGGAAATTAATATTTTTCAGAATTTATTTTCAGGTACACCTTTACTGTTTTCTAATTTTATTTTTTTATTTTTTTAGAAGTATTGGATTTTGTTGCTCAATGTTGTAGAGCACGCATACTTCCTTTGTTTCCCTGGTTTTCCCCGACCGCTTAAGGCAAATGTTGGGATGTTATTTTCTTTCGTTTTCGTGATTCCGCAGGAAAGATATTTCTAAGTTGTATTTTTTAAATTTTATTTACTAAATGTGTACTTAATAACGCTTTACTGTTCAATTTTTACCTGTAAATTTATATTTTAAGTGGTTAGGCGCAAGAGCGAGCCTGATCGCTATAGTCTCAAAAATAACGTATTATTATTATTATTATTATTATTATTATTAATAATAATAATAATAATAATAATAATAATAATAATAATAATAATAATAATTTTATTATTATTATTAATTTTATTATTATTATTATTGTTATTATTATTATTATGTATTGAAAGTTAAACACTACCACAAGACAAAATGTCGGGAGAGGGTTATTTTCCTGTTTTAGCTAGACAGCCAAGATATCACCTTTTTTCAGCCTTCTCTATTGCCCCACGGTATGGTCGAAAGATTGAAGATAAAATGTATGTTGTAGAGAATTTTGTCTACCTTAATTTTCTATGTGAAGGTTATTTCGACAAATTGCATTCTTGTGTAAATGTAAGCAAAAAGTTTTTGCAATCGTCCTTGTAAAGTTGTCTTTTCTCGTGGTGAAAAATGTAAAACTCGAATTCATCACTCCAAAAAACATACAGAACTGGAGAAAAAAAAATCCGGAATTTTTTCTTTGATCGATTAACTAGCGAATGGACTACAAGGTGATTTGAATGTCCGTATTTGGTTCTCAACTGGTTATATCTGTGGTCTGTGATATAATGTGATGTATAGATGCAGATATATTGCAGAAATCACATGATTTTGGATCTTCCTACATTATGCTGTCCTTACATTAGCAATACGTTTCCACAATATCTTTCAGCTATTTGTTTTGGCTTCTTGCGGTCATCTTTGCACTAGCAAGAGCAAGGAAGGGCAATATATTCTCAGAAACATCTGAATAAGATCTTTCCGGCAAAACATCTCCGATCGTTTTACATTAGGACTATTTGTTTCCATGTTTGGTGACAGCGCGAGGAAAATGGCACAGGAAACTAAGTGAGGTTATATCGTGGGAGCAAAGTAATTATCTTTTAATGAATAGTGCAATTACTAATTCTGTAAAAAGTTTTAAAATATCCATTACCTACTACTGATGTGTTATATAAAATAATATTAAAATTGATTTAATCAGATTAATATCTTAATAATTTTAACGTTAAAATCAAGAATCAGGGGGCATCTATTGCTGAACCAAAATTTGAACCTTTGATACAACCATAGAGGGAATATTTACTACTTCTTCTTTTATTGTCGTAAACCTTTTCACGCACACATTTTACAAAAAATGCATATTACAATGGAAATATTATGTCTATGTACTACCGTACGTGCTTCATGCGCTTGTGAACCGTGTTCATTATTGGCGTCTTCCAGCAATATCTTGCTCAGACTTCAATCCAATTCTAGTTCCAGCAACTGCCGGCAATATCTTTCCGAATATGGAAACACACAAATTTACAATACGACCGAAATATCTAGCAAGAAATATTGCCGTCATTAGAAACATTTATTGCCGCAATATTGACATCGGCAACGTTTCTTGCGAAATGATATTGCTCGCCACTTTCTTGCAAGTGTAAAGCCAGCTTTAGTACATGTTGCTGAGATAATTCTGTATGGCCAGTACTCAGGGAACTGAAAATATTTTATTTCATATTTCAAAGAAAATATGGGTGACAATTAAGAACTGTTTTTCTAATCTGGATTAGGTGGAGAGAAGGTAACCTAAACTATTCGGGATTCGAAAATTCTTTATTTCTTCGGTGAACTTTTAAAACAAAATCATGATATACCAATAGTTCGAGAAGGAATAAGTTAATGGCATCTCTAGCAGCATTGTCAACCATTAAATTTCTTCTAGTGCCTGTGAAGAGCTTTATAGATTTGTGAATTTGTCACACTCCTGGAGTGTATGCATTAATCTGTGCTGCTTTTTATGTCTGTTAATACATAACACATAATCCTGACAAATAATCCTGCCTTTGTTTTTCCAGATATTGTATGGAATACTGTGGTATTATTGACTAATTTTAAGAAAAATGTGCACTGGAATCATTCTTATGTGCAAAATGTAAAACATATGCTAATATGTATGGAAATAGGTTCTTAATCAGAGAATAAGTAAAATAAAGTTGTTTGGTGTTATTTCCTTGGATTTACTTGTTTTATTGGCAGGACACAACCCTGGTGCCCACCCGATCACTTACGCCAGCCTTTACCATGATGAAAAGACATGGATGAGCTATTGCGTAGCATATCTCACTTCAGCCAATGAGCTTCAGGCACCAGTTTGCATCACAATCTTAGCGGGAATTTTATTTGGAGACATACCAAAATAATCACCTTTTTACAAGTAATTGACATCGATTAATACTTTTTTTTAAATATTGCATCTACGTTTTTCAACTATACCTTCTTTGTGTTATTTCTGTTGGTCACCGTTAAAATTACCACTTTATGCCACATTCAAAATGTTTTACCTCACTTCCGCCAATCCGCAAACCGCATGGCAGATGGACGAAACCCGACAAAGAAAAATAAGATATCTTTGCGAAACACTTGGCCAATGTCCTCCATCCCATTTGTAATGATTCAGCAGCGAACTCGCAAGACAAAGAAATCATTAATTATCTGGACACACCGTATCAGTTATTACCACTTATCCACCTTTATTCAACAAAACAAGTAAAATAAATAATACACTATTTTCCCTTGAAGTAAGCTCCTGTTTATGATCCGATAACGGGTGTCGTACTTAAGAACTTGCTTTAAAAAGCTATTGCCCTGACCATTTCGATGCAGTTCTCAGAATATGTTATATCCCCTCACAGTGGAAAATATCCCAACTCATCCTAAAATTCTTAAACCTGGTACAACTGCTCACAAATTACGTTATATTGCCACGAAGTCGGTTTTCTTTGTAAGAGATGGGTCGTAAGTCACCTTACATTTCGAGTAGCTAGGTCCGTAGAAAGGTGGCCTGAATACAAGGGATGGCAGGCCGATGTTGTTTCGATATAAATGAAAGTTTTATGAGATGAAATTAATATCAAATTTAATAATCTAAAATAAGAAATGAACATTTACAATAGTTACCATACAGCTAGCACAGCTCGTTACTATTGTCCCTACAATAATAATCAAAAGAATAAACAAAATTTGATGACAGAAATGATGATGAAATTTACATGTTTTTTTGTCGCAGATTCTTTATTTGAAGCCAAAGCTCGGCTAAGAATCTTTCCTTTCTTTAACAAACCGCACTTCAATACAAGAGTCCATTTACTCAAACGCTTGAGGGGCAGTTGGGAGCTTATTAGCCAAAGCTCTAAAATTAACGTCACCGTGGTGGTCGCCGGATCCACTGATCTACTAGGCTGGGTGGTTTGTTTCGACACAAAGGGTCCCAGGCGACGGCCGCCACAAGGCCGCAGGGGTCGAAGTGACTCAAAGGCGGGTGCAGGAAGGCAGGACACAAAGTTCCGCCCAGCCGGTCGTGTAACGCCCTCCAGACAATGATACATTGGTTTGACGACAGCGGGGACTATCCTGCAGGTTCCTTCCGCTTCGCTTCCGCGTGACGAATTATAATACCGGTCATAAACTGTGCTACGAGCGCCATTTATGATTGATAAGTCCGTCGGACTTATAATGGTGACGAATATAGTAAAATATCAGTTGATTTTCTAAATAATGACCAAGCCCGGCACGACACGGCACGACATATATATTTTTAATTTTTGTGTTCATGTATTTTTTTATGTAAACATTTGTGAGGGAGGTACGGATAAACACTATGAAAAATGTGTGAACCCTTTTGACGTAGCATTTTTTACCTACCTTTATAAAAAAATATATGGCTGTTCACGCAATGCTCATAAACAGGCGACACTTTGTTCGACTTTCCATAACAAAAACTTTACATTTTCTATTATATGGGGAAATAAAGACTTATGCATTACGTATGATACACTTATAAATGGTGAATAAAGAAAGCTATAATAAGGCAAGAATAAATTTACGTTATAATAAGGCAAAATTAGTATGATGTAAATGTACATTGTAATTTTTTTATAATTTTTAATTTAATTAGACATATTTATTTCGTATAACAACTAGTGGTGCTACAAAATGGCACAGAATTTTTCTTATTATTTTTCTATTTCCTTTGGTCTCTGTTAGCTATTCGAATTTGCCACATATTCTTGCCTGGTTCAATTATTTGCCACCCAAAGTACATATTTTTGACATTTTCTTAATTTTTCGGTTTCGTAATTGTAGAGCGGAAATGTTATTTTAAGATTATTAAAGAATAGTAAAACATTGTTCTAAATGGCAATTTCTTTGAAAAATTTGAGCCGTTTAAAAAAACTGGCGTTTAAGCGCTTAAATTAGAAATTTTAAGCTCTTTTTCACAGAAAATTTTTGAATTTTCGAAAAACGTAATTTAAAGTCATTTAAGTAGATTATTTCACAAATACAATATTGTTTACAAATGGCTGGAAATGTGCATATCAACGGCGTTAGAGTTTTAAAAAAATTACATTTGTAAACATTTTCGGAAAAAATAAAAAAATACACCGCACTTAATTTACTCCATATTAAAAAGTCAAATTACCACTATCCGTTCGAATTGTTCGAAGAGAAAATTTGAGCTGTTTTTAACAAAAGGGCGTTTGCGCGTTTCTGAAAATGCGGAGTTTCGAGCTAGTTTTGACTGAAAACGGTAGTGTTTTTGGAGAAACTTTATGTGCAACATTTTAAGCACATGTACTCATAAATACAATAATGTGAAATATTTACCGCTAATGTAAGCGACCTAAGAAACACGTACATTTAGCACTATTGCTACCAAAAGTTAAATAAAAAGCTTTGAAGATATTTTTGAGAAAATTTTGTTTCTGTATTTTTTTTAAATTGCACATATTCCATGCGATATGGCGCGAAGACAACTAAAATAAAACCTTAATGATAGAAATCACTAAGGAAAACTAACTTTATTTGAAGGAAAAATCACTATCGTTAATTTTCTAGTTGTAGGAAGACTCCCGACAACAATTGAAATTTTCGAAAATTAAATCTGAATATTGGACCTATGCCATCGTTATAAGTGTATTTTAGTCTATTCTAAAAAGAAATTTAAAGAAAAAAAATTGGTGCAATTATTCAGAAAAGTTTGAAATTGTTCGGAGTGCTTCATGTAAAGTACATCCAAATTTTCAACATTTATTTTTCAAAATCTCAAGGATTTGACACGAGCCAAATCGACATGGGTTTCTACAATTTGGAAAAAATTCTACGCATGGTTTTGGTGCTAGTTGTGTTCACACACACGAGACGGACAAACGGACGTTCTGGAGAGAAAAACATTTTTTCGGTAGGTCAGGGAACCCCAAAACGTATATTTCCGTCGCAATCTCGAGATCGATTTTCCGCAGCATTACTTAACTTTCCTTATACTACGTGTATTACTCCGAATATACGTACCTATACGGGAAAGTAATACGCATTCTATTTCAATGATTTATTGAAAAGCCATTATTTTACAATTAAAAATTAAGTGGGCAGGGAGAGATTGTCAAATCTTCATAATGAATTTGAAAAGGAAAGTAATCTGTGTCAACGGCTGAAATAGGCTACGTGCGTACTAAGACCGAGATAGATACAACCCCAGCTTAACTCCTGCAGGAATACGCATCGGAGCATTGCCATACAAGTGACAGTGTGTGTCTTCCTCTAAACTACTATTACTATACGTGTCGCTTTCTTTGTCTTTCTCACTAGACACCCAACGGGTGGTTCTGCACATGCGTACCTTGGGAGCCGAGTGTGCCGATGGTCTAAATCACACTCTCCTGTCTAGACCGTTTTGACGTTACGTAAGTGCAGACCTGCCAAATTGTCAACTAAAATAACCTAATTTTCAGAAATTGTAAAAATTCGGATTTTTAGTCATCCGCTTGGGTTGCTGCGGATTGCGGATTGAACGTCGAAAGTGAGGAGGAAATGCGGAAATGCGGCACCTCTGGCAATACTGCTGACCTCGCATTTCAAACGAAGTGCCCGTGTCGTGGTCACGTGGTTTGTGACGTATGTGGTGCTGTTCAGATGAAGCAAAAATCGGTGACCCGGACCCGCTCACACGTGGCATTGCATCATGGCTTCTAAGGTTCCACTGAAAGAAAATGTCTGGTCAATTGTGAGTGGAGGGGAGCGGTGTGGTCAGGTTGCAAATCTGTTTCAAGGAAAGAATGATTTTCTATTAATATATAGGATACATGATAACTTCCCAAATAGTTGAATGTGGCGTTGCCTATGCTGTAAACTGTTTTAAAAGTATTTTCATGTCTTGAAAATTTCTTTCATTCTTCATTTCTTTCATGTCTTGCTTTGTTAAAATATGCTTTTACTGTATCTCGCATTAAACGTACCAATAGATCGCAGTAGCTGTTAATGTTATACTTCCGTTCAAAAATTCTCAACACCCAATGGCCTTGTATATTACGTCCATACGGGATATGAGTGGTAATATTGAATTTTAAATACTTTGGTCAAGATGGTCTACATTATATCTGATGTTGAAAAGTGTTTTAGCTAGAATAATGCAATATTAAGAAACAAAAGTCGCAATTTCATGTTTGAAAATTTAACACAGTGTTATGTAATTCAGTACTTTGGTGAATACTCACACTTGTTAAAAGAGGATAAAGGTAATTACTTTCAGCAACACCAAACAATCTAGTGTGTTTAAAAAAGAGCAAAATAAATTATTTAATATATTTTTAATATGAAATTTATTTACTGTTGCATCAACAACTGGGTTATTGGCGACTATAATAACATTCATAATGTTGTTGCTTCACAAATATTAAAAATAAGTTATTTAGCCATTTAATTAATGCAATTTGTCCTATGTGGATTATTGCCTCAATGTTTACCATTTTATTCATTTATTTTGTCTTCATGTTACACCACATTTTAAATCATTTAGTCAGTATGGATGCGCGCATAGTATCATGTTATATCACATATCCTTTCTTTGTCTATAATCATTTTTCATTAGAAACGCGCTTATTGTCTACCAACTTGGTAAGTGGTATTTAATTCCATATGGTTTATTGTTGAGAGAATATCGCAATTTTCATTTCAGTGTTTGTTTCTGTCGTTTATACTGGCACTCCTTTGCCAAAATCACCTAGTGAGCAATTTGTGCTGCTGCCCATCCTTCCAGAAACAGCAACGAGAGCTCTTGAGTTGTATCAGAACGTGTCATCCTTCGGGAAGACGAATTCATCGTCGTTTCGTTCACAACTTGCAACCGAAACGCCCTAATTCCTCAAGCAAATATAGAAGTAGTGTATGTAAGTCATATTTATATTCTAGAATAGGAATTGCCCGATTAATTTTATTTTGTTTTTTAAATTTATTTAATTTTTTTAAATTCTGGGATCCCTATTCTAACCCACATACAAGTTGGATTCTGATTACAGAATTGAGCGTTTTCGGCAAAAATTGATAAGAAGGTATTCGTTCTGATGTAATGAAATCCATTTTGAAGGGCAAATCAGTTACAGATTTGGTTTCTTATCCCCCAGCATGTCCTTCGTGAAGGAATATAATTTCTACCGCGACTACACGGATATCGATAATTTCAATAATTATATTTCCCATTGGACTCTAGAAGACGATTACAGATAGTGAAGTTACATTTACGTCGAAAAACAAGGGGCCATCTTAGCATTCGTTCAAAGGATCAGAGAAACTGGACGGAAAACCTGATCGAGTTCGGGGTCATTGGCGCAGAGGAGATACGCTACTTGTTACAGGTTGTTTAAGATTATACAGCCCAAATAGTTAATAATGCATTAAATATCACTATTGAAATTAATATTACTTCTATTTTCTCGGTATAGTCGCTAATTGTATAGAAACGGTTTTGAAAGAAGAAAGAATTGACTTTGGGCTTAAATTTTTGTGTCGAATTTAGTCGTTTAATATCATCTGGTAAAAGGTTGTAAAATAATGTACATGTATTGTATGTGAACTTTTGTAGTGAGTTGTTGACAATGTCACCTCATGAAAATAATTACTACGACGAGTGTTATAGTTATGGACATTGGCGTCTGCTGAAAATATATAGTCCCGATCTTGAGTAAGTCATTTTTTGACAAAAACCATTGATTCGTAAATCAAGAGACAAGCTAAAGATAAAATACTGAGATTAATAAATATAGAATACAAGAATAATGAGGGTGGAATTTGCTTATTATAAGTAAAGTTATTTTTTTGTATTTTAAATGTCTGGGAGCTATGAAATATACCTCCGCAGAATATTATGTAATATAAGGGCGGAAATATACTAAACGAGCAGCATAAACTCTGACTAAATTTGACTGAATTCTGAACACTGAGCATAATGAACTTAATTTTGTTTTCCGTTCATTGAAGTTGACGTTTCATTTGAGGTTTGGCTGAGTTAAAATACTTAAAACTTTTGTTACCTTAATAAAGTCAGCGGCGCACCGTTCATTTTCACTGAAATACAGAATTGCTGGTGGTAACCTGCATAGTGACAGTGTAACATACACAGTGGAAAACTACATTGAAACAGTATTTCATTTACTATTAATTTACTATAGAGGAGCCAATTTGAAACATCTGATATTGTACTATTTACGATTTATTTATTGCACAGAAGTTTCATAACATCCACAAAGAGAGCTGTTATTTCGTTTCGAATCGTCAGGGTATACCGTTTACGTACAGTAGGAGAGAATGACGCCTCAAAACGATCCCTGCGGGACTCCATGTGCAATGGGCAATGAATCAGAAAGTTGTGTACATAATTTTCCATCATTCCACTAAGGTGTTTCTACTCGCTCAGATCGTTGTTCAAGGTACGAACGTAACCAATCAAGAGAAATACTTCGGATTCCATACGAAGATAATTTTGAAAGTAAAATGTTATTGTAAATAAAGTCAAAAGCTTTTGAATTATCTAAACGTTTTCGAATAGGTGCTTTGTTTATCAATGAATTGTTCATCAATGTTCATTCTTTGTTCATCAATGAATGAAGAGAAATCTTTAAGACAAGAAGATATGGCTGTGTCCGTATATATCGATTTTCGAAATCGAAAAATGTTGGCAATCTGAAAAATCGTCGCTTTTACTGAGAAATGTTTCCATTCGTGCGTAAAACAGCGTGCGGCCCAAATGTCTTTATCAAACAATCCGAAAATTCATTGAAACCGGGCGAATATTTATTTTTTAGTTTACCGCTTATTTTGAGAATTTCATAGGATGTAGTTTTGGAAACGAAGATCGTGTGTAAAATTTAAACTAAGTAAATAAATAAATAAATAAATAAATAAATAAATAAATAAATAAATAAATAAATAAATAAATACATAAATACATAAATAAATAAATAAATAAATAAAATAATTAAATAATTTATTGTATTACATGTATAATACACTAGGTAAAGTGGCTCAGGGCGTAGGGCGCAGCCTCCCCGTTTAGGAAGTCTGGGTTCAGTCCCAGTGCCCGCCATTTCTATTAGGATTTTCATGGTTTCCATCGGTTATCCAGGCGAATGCTGGGATGGTTCTTCTGAAAGGGCGCGGCCGCAAAACCGGCGTTCCTAGCCCAATTCGATAACCACGTGCAGTCACGAAGGTTAAGGGAAACCGCAGGTTCGAAGTTGGGTGACCGACTAGGAAACCCGAAATAGAACGACGCCAAGGTCAATTGCCTTTTACGGAACATATAATGACTAAATACAAATAAATAAATAAATTTAAAAAAGAAATAATTGGAATGTTTTTTTCATAGTTATAAACTAAAAATATTTACAATTATTTGGTTTCTATTTCATTACAATCATCTGTGTCCGCACTGAGGCTGGTCCGACGTTTGCCCGGGCGGAAGTCCTCCCCGAGTGCAACCCGCTTCCGAGCTGCGCTGTGTCGCTGCGCGTGTTCCGCCCACGGGCGTGCGGCGGCGCCACCGCCGCGACGGGCGTCGCGGGCGGCTGCGGCGGGCCGCGCGCGCGGCCGAGCCAGTGCGTCACGTGCAACCCGTCGCGCGCGCCGCGCAGCGCCCGCGCGTTCTCGCGAAAAAGCCGTCGCCGCCACCTCTCCTCTGACGCCCGCAGGGTCGCGCTCCCCGCCGCGCCGCGCCGCCGCGCGCCCTGCGGCCCGCCATGGCCAAGCTCATGAGCATCTGCTGCAGCGCGGGGACCCCGGCGTGCCGTGGGGACTGCGGCTGGGCGAGGGCGACGGCCCACATGCGCCGCTGCTCATCACACACGTGAGTGCTCGCGCCCACGCGAACCGCTACCATCATGTTTCCGGGCGCGGCCACTGCTACGGACGCTAGCCGCGTTAGTGGAGTGAATGGTTTGTTCCGGGATAAGATGGGGTTCCCGTCAGCTGGGTGGTAAGATCAGGGGCCTACCCACACGTCCTCTTACAGGGGAGTTCCCCTCCGACTGTGGGGCACCGCTCCACCCTGGACACGCTCTAAGCCCCCGACTGGTCTCCCATCATGTGTGGCAGTGTACTGCATGTAATTGTAACTGCGTGTGTTTAAAGGGACACGACAGTAGAAGGAAGAGGAGGGAAAGGTCGACCGTGGTCCGTACCTTATTTGTTACAGTACTGCTCCGTTATGATCGGAAAAATCACGGTAATCTGTCAGCGCCGCCGGACGCTACAATTTTGAAAGCAGCTGGATTCGACTTTGCTAGTTAACTAGTGTCGAAAATCCATCCCACGGGTCTCGACCCGTAGGATCCGCCGGGCCGAGTCGCTGCGGAGGCCGCGACAATGCTGTCTCCGATATAACCCAGCCAGTCCCGCGCGCGTGTGGCTCTTACGGCCATGCGGGTGGAGGGACTGGGAGTCTCCAACTTTCGTTTTAAACTTTTGCGGTGCGGATTCTGTTTACCTAGGTGAAAGCGATTTGTGTAGGGAATCTGTAAAACTTTATAGTAGAGTTTTATGGATAGGAGGGAGAAGTGAACGGGAGATGTGTGTAATGAAGAGAAGATGAAGCATTAGAGGATCAAGACTTTTAATTAGAGAAGGGAAGCAACGGTCTTATTATTCAATATTAAATAATGTTCTATTCATAATGAGAACTTCGTCAGTAATGCACAAATGATAAATGGTGTTGCTTACTTCAATAATTCACGAATAATTCCTGTTACAATATAAACTTATATAATTTCGTTTAAAAAAATCAATTTTAATAAGATTGTATCGTCAATTTCTATATCGCCGAATAATACCAGGTTTTATATTAAGAGATGGAGAATCGCATGGTAAATGATGAATGAATTGTAGAGGTAGATACTTCATTATACATAGTCAATGCAAAATTGGATGAGAATGAAGGATGTTACCTAATTGTATTTTCCAAATTCAATTATTGGATTCCATTATTGGATAATCCAAATTATATTATCGAAAATTGGAAAATTTTGTTTGTCCCCTCAAAAACACATTTAGTGGTTTCTTGAACTTGCACCTGTAAATAAAAGAATTACTTCTCTTGTCTCATCAGTACTGGTTTATATTTCAAATCTCTCCTAAAAATATACATCTTATTTTTTCAGATTGTGCAATATTATTAGCATATTGAATTAAGATCTCGAGACCAATTTGGATAATCCATTCGTTTTAAATGCAATGATTGATCCTTGTTCCTCAAAATATTCGCGAAAGTTCAAGAATGTCTTGTTTGGCAGTTGTAAGTATACGTGCGCGCCAAAGATACAGCGTTGGAAAGGGTCCAGGTGGTGTTGCCACAACAACAGCAGTCTGCATCGTCGTTGTTTGGCCCTGCGTCGGGGAAATTCGTTGCGTTCTTACTAGTAATTGTTTCTACAGAAATTGTCCATACATTTTCTGCCTCATTCTTACGTCAAATACGAATACGGATTTTAATGAGATGTTATTTTTTTTCTTTTCAGTTTAGAACAATGCATTTTAGTATAGTAATTAATTTTATGTTATGACAAATGGAAATTACCAATTTTTACGTCTTTTTTGCATTTTTCGTCGATTTCGACAAATAAGTATTTTTTTTAATTTTCCCGTAATTTTTAAAGTATTTTTTGCTCGTTTAATCGATTTTAAAGCTACTTCCTAATATTTATGAGATGCAACTAAAGTTCTCCACAGAATTCCTGAGTATCCTATTCGATTTCTTCGCTCAGAAATTGTAATGTCAGCGTTGTGAGTATGTAATCTAATATTCCCGTGACGTCTATCAGCGCCATTGTCGGTTTGACCGATTTCGCGAAAAATACAGACAGATATTTCCTAGGAATTAGCAATAGAAACAAAGTTTCCAAGCTGAGTTAACTTGAACGGAAGGAAGAAGCCTCGATTATATCAGTAACATCCAACTTAAGTTGTTCAACTGAACTGGTTGTAATCAATCGTTTTCTTGCGTTAATTTTTACGTCATATTCCTTTACTTTTAGGGCATTTTAAAAACATTTTACGAGCATTTTATTGATCATTTTTGGCGATGTTTTGCACCATCAAAATCTGCTCCTTAGTTATAAGAAAGTAAAGAATGTGAATAAATATATGCAAGAAGATTAATGGCGAATTATGTCGATGTGTTTTACCACTATGCACATGAAAGAAAAGGGAAATACACATCATCACATTATCACAATCCATAATCAACTAAGTTATTATTTGCCAAACCCACACCCCTATGCGAAGTTATTATTATCTAAAGTAAGATGACGCAATCGAAACTAGCTGTAAACAAAGGATGCAAGAAAGTTTCGAATTTGTTATGGAGTCTGGGCCTATTTAAGCCGGTCTTTCGCAACGATAGTGTTCGGTGGAGCTGGGAGCTGAGGGTCCATAACTTTGCTGGATTTCGCGGCGTCTGGCACGGGCGGTCGTTCTCAGGGGAGGCAGGGCTGGACTCTCTCACGAGGCGCCAGCATTTCTGCCCCTCCAGAGAGACGTCTTCTGCTTTCAATACGTTATTTTAATCGCAGACATTTATTTTAGAAAATAAGAGAGGATTTTAGGTGTCTCATCACGTATTACTGCATAAAATTATCCAAGCCCAACCATTTTATTAGTAAGCCATCACGTATTTAAATTGGGTGTGAATTTAAGATATGAAGACGACATACATTGTCTCCCAGAAACGAGTTCAAATGGCATTTTTTTAAAACATTTTAGAGAAGAGTATCCTTTGGGGCGCACTGTAATTCACATTAGCTTTACAATTATTTTAGTATTTAAGAATAAGAATGTCAGTTTTTTAGATAACTCTATGTGATAATGCATATTACTTTTGGATTTAAATTTGAAGGACCAAAAAGAAAATGACGGAGGTTTTAGTTTATCCTTAGGAAAACGGGGAGCCTAGTCATTATTAATGTAACTCATTGTACTTGTTTCAGAGATCAGAGAAAGGATCGCGAATGAAAACGAATCAAGAGATACAAATATTTTGGGTTTGAATACATTGGCCAAATTCTGATTTATAAGTTTATTCCTCCGTTTGAAAGGCGAGGGTGTGATCATATTTGAAAAGTGCATTGCGCGTTGCTTCCAATGAAAGTAACACCTCTTCACGTTTCTCAGAATGAAAGTATTGTTACAGTAATGTGATATTTTCTACATGACTTTTTACAAATTGCAAGTAATATTATGTTGAACAAAGTATTATAATTTTTTTGTACGAGGGTAAGGAAATTTTAAAAAAGAATTACTGGATGTTTTGTACAAAACCGAATGGGCTACCATCATCATCCGGAAGCTGTCTCGACGTCCGTCCGCATCAGCTCAAGTGAACTGCAAAATAGTTATCAAAACCTTGTATTCGCAATATTCCCCCTAATATGAAAACTTTAAAACGAACATTAACAACAAGATAAAATACTTATAATTATTTTTAAATACTTTAAATTAATGAAATAATTGATTCTATCTCGATTTTCATAATCAAGTGGTTAGAGTAGAATTTCATGATTGAAATTCTTATGGAAATTTTTTCGCTGTGTCATTGATGATTTCAATGCTGGTAAATGTTTCACACTAGCGTTCATGGATGAAACAGCGAAGATTAATCCGGCGAAGACTGCAAATGCTTAACAAGAACTGAAATTATTTGAGCAAGCCACCAAACACTTAAGCCACATAACACTTAAGAATTATAGGTCAAGGAGAGGATAGGATGACCGCCTAGACGAATGAGATGCTATCAATATTCGGAGTAGCGAAGGAAAGAGCAAATTTCTATGTATGAAAGAAGACATCTTTTTAGCGATTAAAACTCTGCATTCTCATTTCAAATAATGTGTCCTCCGCCTGAGTCATCCTGGCGAAGATAAGCTTAAATTTTATTATCTGAGACGTGTTGGTCCAATGTACTATGACAGAGAGTTCAGCGTTATACCACAGTGATCCTTTATTCTGAGTTGACTTATTTATGTATGTGACTATGACCTCTCAATGAACTGGAGCCATTTCTCAAAGACTCATTGTCCTTACAGAAGGCGGTCAATTTAAAACATCAGTCAAGCTGTTTATATTACGTAAAGGAGATTAATACTGGTTCGTAGTTTTCAAAACTCACTTATTAATATTTCATTAATCTACTTCAGTCTTCCACGTAAGTTACTTACTTAGTTCATTTGACAATTTTTAATTACAAATTAATTACCTAGGAATAGAAACTTCAGATTTTCTTTTCGTGTACAGTTTTATTATGGTTGGTATTATAGTATTTAGAATGGTTGTTTCCAAAAACCTGGCTGCAACATCCTGTTCACATCCGTGATTCTTTTTCAGTGACAAATATTTTTTGACTGTGATATATTTCAACCCCACCAAAACAAGGTTCTGAGCTCGTGTGATGTTAGCGAGATGTCGACGATGATGTAACATTTTAGCATGTATTAGTAATTGATTAGAGCTTCGTTGAGGCGGGAGTGTAGGTAGAACCAGACTTTATTAGATCTAAGACATTAGAACTAATATCTTCAAATTTACTTGGTTAAGAGAATATGTTTTAGGCACATGTGTAATTGAATAGAGGAAACCTGCGTTGCTGAATCAATTATATTTGAAAGTAAACAATTTTTAAACTTATGTAATATAATGTAGAGGCGTAATAATAACAACAAACAATTCCACATGCACAGGCTAGACTTATCACAAATCCATTTTTATGCAAAGAGTGTGTGCTCGAAAGAACACCAATTTCGGAAATGCTGCTTGCGAACTTGAACCACTTTCATAATTCAATTATCTGATATTCAATAAAGTTTCAAAATAGGTAGTATTTTCATTCTAATACTTGCTTCTAGTTTTAAAAGTACGACTTCATGAAGAGACAATTATTGTCGAAGGTTGAATTTGATATTTCTTAACGTTCGTGCTAATTTAGTTAAGCAGCCAGAAGCCACAGCCAGAGGTTTTTCGAGATATCAATTTACAAACTGAAAAACCTAGTAAAACGCTTAGACGTGATGTACTTATTGTGTCCGGGCATGTTAACCGTTTAGATCATCAATCCCGTAAGTGTATAGCATGTTATATCCCGGGATTTTGCAGTGTTTTTCCCTGCTGAAAGTGCGATATGGCGCCGACCTACACGGCGGCCTGCGTGTTTTCCAGAATCGTTCCTCGGTAGAACACCGCCCCAGCCGGGACAAACTCTACGCTCCCGATTTGAGTCTCAAAATGTATGGTTGTGTAGAACATGTGTGTGTAAGGGAAGAGGAGCGGCAAGATTGGAAAACGAAGTGGTGTGCGGTCTGTGACCTCTTTGTTAGTGTACTGTTCCAGCATTCCAGGTATTGAAAAGAGAAACCACATAAAATTACCAATCAGAGCGGACGGACAGTAGAATTCTCCTCGTCAGCGGTTAAATCCGACCAAGCTAGTATGCTTGTAGCAGTGGCGGCCGGTAACAAAACATCCATGTTACCAAATATCGAAATTCAAAATTAAAACATCGATGTTAATAAAACATCAATAAAAACCATCGATGTTTTTAAACGTCAATGTTTTAAAGCTGGTTTAGTAATCTCAAATATTAAATTCGTGGGCAACGAAATTTAATTTTACAGTTACCGTGTTTATTAATTTATAATGATGATTAAACTAAAAACAAACTAAAAATAATAAAAATACTTAGCATGAAAGCCTGAGAGCCCTTAGTAATCTCAATTTTGACTGTCTCATCCATAAGAGAGGCACACAGTCCAACACAGCATTCTTTATAAAGCGTTAAATGGCCAGAGGCAGAGCCAATCCATAGGCAGCTCAGTGGTTTAGAAAGAAGACCTGAAGATTGCACTCTGGGTGTTTGAGAGAGCAGTTTGATAGAGTGAAAGGACTAAACCCTCGCTCAAATGAATTACGATAAAGAAATATATTTTGAAGAAACGATATTTTATACATACTCGTGAAAATAGTATTTTCCTTCCTTTTCTTTGTTTCTGCCACGGCACACTGGCACTAACCTACAAGTCGTAACTGGTGTCTAGTGTCCATGGTACTCTACCCACTGGTATGTAGTATCTAGTGCTACAGTCTTTATTTCTTTCAATCTTATTAATTCTCCAATATGTGTTTGTGACGAAGGTGAAACCACTTATCGTGTTTTATGTGAATGTGCAGTATACGATAACTTCTGAAGAAACTTAATTTAAAATTTTATCATTTTTGGGGTATTTAACACTTTACGATACATTTTCTACAAAATATATCCTCAAATCATTTTCAAGAATATTGTCAAAAAATCTCTTCACGAAGAAAATTATTATAAATGATATCTTTATTCTTATCGTTTGCTATATTATTTCAGTAGTATACATACCTTTTGCAGCTCTCACACGCAACCGATCTTTATAAATGAGGTCTCTAAAGAAAGATAATTTCACGGGGACGTGACAAATTACGCTTCGCTTTAAAAATATGACGGATTTTTTTAAAGAACACGTCCAAATATTCATGTCAAATGCAGCCCGCAGGAGTCAGATATATCGTTAAACAACTCCTAAAGAAAGAGTTTTAGGGCCTTAAAAACGAAAACTTTGAGGAACCCAAGGAAACGTTTCTCATGCCGTAATCTATAGGATGAGATATTCGTGGACATTCTATTAAAGTTTTTTTGGTTCGGCACTTAGAGATACTAATATCAATACCACCTAGATTTCAACTCTTGGTGATGATGACTATTTTTGTGACGCCATGTTTAGAAGCGTTAGATTCCTCTATCTTATACTATTTACGTTTCCTGTGTAGACCGCTCTTTGTGCAGATTGACGAGGTTTATTTACATAATTATTAATTCAAGATTCGCTCTCGCAGCAACAACTAGAAGTACTATTAATAGTTGCTTGATCCCGATAAAGATTGATTCTTATGTGTCTAGTGAAAACATTCAATTAACGTTTTGTCGAGGTCTGCAAGTGTTGTGTACCTAACTGTGAAAGGATGTAGATGTACAATGAAGAATGAAGACGTGTCTTGTTAGGTTTTGTTTCTGATTTACCTGCACAGTATTTTCGTAATCAGCAGTGATTCGGCGAAACTTTCAAGTCAGCGTGTTCAGTCACGTAGCTTTTTAAAGAGTAAAACATTTAAAAATGCTTTTGTGAGTATCACGAAAAGCTAACTGTCAAAGAATATTGAATAATTACTTTAAATCTTTTTAAGGAAGTGTTGTGAATTGTACCAAGAAATCTCTCAATATTACTGAATAAATCTTTATTGAAAATTTATTTTTTTCAGCATTGCATTGTTTTTTATTTTTGATATTGTGGTAGTACATTGGAAGTACCTTTATACATTTTTAAACAAATAAATACGTTTCGTTAATAACTTTCCCTCTTAAAATAGAAGGATAGGGAAGAGTGTTGGGTTTAACATGTGAGAGTACTCACACGGGTACGCGGGGGTAGTAGGAGAAAACGTGTGCTATGGCACAACACAAAGAACAAACTTTTTAGATTAACTAAAGTAAAATAGCTTGAAATAAATAAACAACAAAAATCAAAATCGAAAAGAGCTAGCCTACAATGCTACGTAAATTAATTCAAAAAAGCAAGTAAATTAAAAATTATAGAAAGAATAGCGCACGTCACTCGACAACCGACAACGATCACTATCCAGATGCACGATTTAAATGTTTGCTGCATCTGGAAGTCTGTTCATCAATGCCCATCTGTAAGCTCCTCTTGTAAATAATGCACGGTTTGATATTAAACATAAAGTGTCGGTTCGCTAAGAAATTCGATACATAAACATCGTTTGAGCAACATTCCCATGTACCGAAGTGAAATCTAAGCGAAGAGAATTTTTTCTAAGGGTAACAAATGGTATTTATTACTCAAAGGTGAAAGTATTTGTTTTATTAATTTTTGACACGGAATTGATTTTCTTGAGGCACATAAGAACGCAGAAAATAATCCAATACCTTTAAGTATACAAATAATTTTTCAATGTTTTGTAAATAATATGATGTATAAGTTGAAAGCCCTGAGGAATTCTCTACCATGGGTGTAGGACAATTTGTAATTGACAACAACAACAACAACAATAATAATTA
This sequence comes from Gryllus bimaculatus, assembly GCA_017312745.1. Taxonomy (NCBI): domain Eukaryota; kingdom Metazoa; phylum Arthropoda; class Insecta; order Orthoptera; family Gryllidae; genus Gryllus; species Gryllus bimaculatus. The sequence goes on along the minus strand of BOPP01000015.1, from coordinate 11,216,251 downwards.
TTATTATTATTATTATTATTATTATTATTATTATTATTATTATTATTATTATTATACTTTTTTCCGACTACTCGTCGCCAGTGGTGCCTAGTGCCCACACCACTGTGGCACCTGGTATCTAATGCTGCAGATACAACGATGGTGTCTCGTGGGCCCGGACGCGGAGCGAGCCAGTAGTTGCGCTACGAGGCGTCGGCAGAGGCCGTGGTTGTGAACAGGGCCAGAGGGAAAGGGAGGCGGGAGGCGATCCGGTTCACTCAGGCCGAGTGTGCCGAGATAACGGATCTGCGGAAACAGACAGCAGACGCGCAGCCGGCGCACACAACTCGCACTAGTACACCCGTCATTGGAGCGACCCAGGCGGAGCAGTCACGGCGCTAGCTTTACACGTGGGACTTCTGGGGTTCGAATTCCAGTCGTCTCCTTTGGAACGTCGAAGGTGTGGGATGCCGGCTGGTTCTCATGAGCTTCTCCCAATTTCTCCTGCTTCTAATTTTACTTTTGTTTCATCGTCACTCGAATGGATTCCAAGAATATTTACGGGATAATTATAGGACTTGGGCTTCATGCGGAAGGAACATGGAGGA
>BOPP01000015.1:11185310-11205859 GCA_017312745.1 Gryllus bimaculatus | reverse complement strand
GAAGGCGGGGGGTGAGGCGAGGGGCGACGCCTCCGGCCTAAACGCATTAGCACCTCCCCTGCGCGCTCGTATATACATGTCAGTCGCACAGGCTGTTTACACGGCGCGCTCCCCGCCTCCTACTCTGCGTTTGCCTCGGCCCCCGTTCTCGGTTCCCCCTGCCCAGCCCGAGCTCCCACCCTGTGGCCGCCCGCGCTTCCGCTCCGCCTTCAGATCCCAACCACCGCCCCCGCTCCCACCCCTCGAGCCCACTCGCCCTCCAGCTTCCGCTGCCGCCTCCACCTGCACGCCTCCCTCTGCTGTCCACCTCCGCGGGAGTCCTCGCTCCACCTTCAGTGTGGTGGCTCAGAGCATCAACTGATGTCATTGCAGTGCCTCTGACCGGGAGGTTCGGTGGCAGGATTTTCGTCACTAGCTTGTAAGTCAGGTCGAATTCAGGCTCTGTCTGGGGGAGAAGCGTCTAGCGCACGACTGCTCTGGTTGGTAGTTTTCCGGGCTACTCCGACGGTTGCCAGACGAATGCCGAAGCAGTTCCCTAACAAACGCACCATAGACCACGCACGATCTTTCCTTCCCATTCCTTGTTCTATCCTATCCTTTGCGTACACACTCATACATGCACTACAGTACCACACATGCCGTAAGACCAGTCGGGAGCTTAGATCTTATCCCGGCTGGGGCGATGCCCCGCTGGCGTGAGATACCTGGTTAGGGAAACTCCCGCTAGCCGACGATACCTCGGTGCCGGTTCTCAACATCCTTCAGGGGGAGAACACAACCCCCTCGAGAGGGGAAACATGCACTACACTTACGAGACGAATTACCATAGTAGTTGGCGCTCCCGGAATCACTAATCAGTCAATGAAACCGCGCCGCTTCTGCCCCACTCCCGCTTCCGCGGTCGCCCCCGCGCCTGCACCACCCTCGCTCTCAAGCATACCCCTGCAGCGCGAACAGCTCCCGCCCTCGGCTCGGAACCGACGGACGCACGGGATTTGTGCGATTGCAGCTATTAACGTCACTATCTTGTTATTTAGAGTAACAATTCAATTGTACGTGAGACATTCTAGCGGGTGGCTGCTCAGATCGGTAGTTTTCCGTGCTTTCTCCGATCAACACCAGGCGAATGCAGAAGCAGTCTCCTAACAAACAGGCCACAGACTGAGCGCGATCTTTCCTACCTCTTCCAAGTCCTATCTTCACCCCTTACACACATTTACACTATCATGCATTACACAACCACACATGCCGGGAGAACGGTCGTGAGCTTAGAGCTTGTCAGACCCGGGTCGTACCCCGCTGATGGGAGATACCTACTTTGGGAAAACCCCGATAACCGACGGTAGGTTCAGATTTTGCCATTCAGTGTGGAAAATCACCGCTAACTCATTAGGAAGAACATGCACTACACTTACGGGACTGACCTTATCATTTGACGCTAACGAATCACTAACAACCAATCAATTGTAAGGGCGAACCCATGTAGAAAAGCCTCCTATCGTCAGTTCGGAGTTCGACCTCTGTCCAATTCTTGTTGGATAACCGTTCAATCTCTTACCAGTCTATGGAAAGGTTGCGGTGATCATAGTGCTATCGCTGTGGTTTTCTAAAGATGTTTTTCCAGTCTTTCATTCCATGTCCCTTTCGTCTTCATCTTCATCCTCATTACTCACGCCGTCATCATTACATCTCCGCACAAGCGCCTTAACGGAAAGCCTGGCGGTTGTAGGTTAAGTTTTTTGGGCTTTTGAACCTCGATCGTTATGCCGTCTTCTCGTAAAAAAAGCGCTTCATATTCTATTCCCGATCATATCATATCTATCCCTATCTCACTAAAACTTGTGCTGTTACATCGGACATGACATCACTCCCCGAAAAGCTTTCTGAAAAAATATATTTTTGCAAGAATAAAAGCTAATTTTACTTATAAGTCGGTGATAGAACTTGGATGGGGTAGGATGCTTATTAAATGCAATAGTCACAAACCATTATCATAGTTCTCTCGTTATCAAAGACTCAAGTTTTTCTTAAAAACTTGATCATTATCCCTCTACCGCCAAGGTGACCATGCTAGGACATTTCTTCTTTACTTTCTCGCCCTCAAATTCGTAAGAAGAGAAAGTATTGTAATCGTACGCCAGAATATGGCGATTTTTGACAGAATAACTTTGATTCAGGTACTATGTTTCGAAAATATGGGTAGTTTTCCTGAAATTTAGGCCGTTTTTAAACAATTATTTTCTGAAAAGGGCTTCAAATTTGTCTTTAAAATGTCTTCTCGTATCTATCAAAGAACATCGGTGTTATAGGCAAACTCTCTGTATTTTCGGAAGTTGCAAAAAGTAAACTTTGCAAAAGTGCAATATTGAAAATTTATATTTTTTAAATGAATTAATTCTTAAAAGTCAGAAATTTATAAAAGGTCCATGAAATTTTTTTTAAACGAGTATTGTTTGCATGATTTGCCTTTAAAGTTAATGCAAATTATAAAAACATTTTCCCAAATACCGTTTCAAATGTTTTCTCCCCATTTTTCCATGGATAGAGCACGATCAAAATAATGACACGTATCTCATTTTCATTGATCTCTGTGAATATTTTAATACTGCAAATTTACAAATAATGCGAATAAGTATGTGTTGTTGTAGTGCCACTAGTTCTGTCTCATTTCGATTAGGTTTTTACTACCTATCTCAGCATCCTCGATCTTCCCACACTTCATTCCCCTCTCCAATGGATTACACTCTCACCCTATTAGTTTTCTTGATTAGGAATTCTTTCTTATGTTCTCATTTTTTATGCTGGGTCGCCTGCATGACCTTTAGATAGAATCCGTAATAATATTTCTTACAAAAAGTTGATGGGTAAAAACGAGCTCCCGACGAGTAGGTTCACGCGAATTGACTCAGAGAAAAAGTATTGAATACGCTCGAGGACCAGGTTTTATTAAACAATTGGAACCATGAGTTCGTAGCTCTCGCGTTCAGTTTCGGAGCATGCGGGTAGGATCTATGCTAAGGAATAATATGAAAGAATAATATTTATTTCAATCTGAATCATTTAGTTCGTTTATTTATAATAGTTTGCTTTTCATTCAAATCAACGATAAATTTCAAAAGCAATTTATCTACAAAATGAATACGAATTTTAGACAAATAAAATCTAACTTAAGAAAATACTTGTATAAGGCGTTTTTATCATATTATTCGTCTGTCTCACGTACAATTGAATAGTTACTCGTAAATACCCAGATAGTGACTTTGATATTTGCAATCGTGCTATCGCAACGGGGCCGAGCTGCAGGAGTAGGGCGAGGGTGGGAGCGAGGATGGAGCAGGCGCGGGGACGACCGAGAAGCGGGTGTAGGGCAGAAACAGTACGGTGTCAATGATTGATTATTAGTGATTCCGGACGCGTCAACAGCTAAGGTTGCTCCAAGTGCAGAGCATGGTTTCCCTCTGGAGGATCTTCCCCCGAAGGATGGTGAGATGCGGCACCGGCCTTTCGTCGGCTAGCGGTGTTTTCCGCTGTCAGGTATATCCCACTAGCGGTGCGCCACCCTCTCGGGACAGGATCTGAGTTTCTTCAGACAGCGACTGAATTCGACCTCGTTGACAAGCTAGTATCGAAAATCGTGTCTAGGAACGGTCAGAGGCACTGCGGTGACATCAGTTGATGCCCTGAGTCACCTCTCCCAGTCCGTGCTTTCGAAGCGCTGAGAGAGGAGTGCGACGGGCGCTGTTGTCAGCGTAGGCCACAGCCGCGGCCCCGATCGCGCGGGTCGCCGGCGCGGCGCGGCGCGGCGGCGCGGTATAAATACTGGCGGCGCGTTCCTGATCGGCCGGCGTGGTTACGCCGCCATTACATCACTTCGCCTTCGCCATCAGGGCACAGTGCGCCCAAGGCACGCACACGCGGACAAAGCCAGGCCGTTCGGTTCGTTTATGTTTAGGTCGTGGAGGCATTTCAACTGCGAAGGTCATGGAGGCCTGTGAGTGATGATTCAATGAGTCTAATTTGAGTTGCATATCGCCCCCTAGGTTACAAGTCAGAGGTTGAAACGGTGATGAGGCGAATGATTAAGAATGGGTGAAATGATAGGCTTTTAGGAGCCAGAAGAATTGCGAGCAAATCCGCCCAGAGCTCTCTTCGCATATGGATTTGCAAGGAATATAACGGCCATAATCATATAATCTGGTGGATAGCGCTAGCTATTACGCGATCTGCTCCCCTCCCAGGATGTTCGGAGCCTAGAGGGCCTTCACCTTGTTAATTATTTTGGATTAATTTGAGGTAAGTCCCCTCGGTGGCCCAGGAACTAGCACTATCGCCCAATTTCGCACAGCTGAATGCAGAGTATTACTTCAAGTCCCGCGAAAGACATGGGTGAAGTAACCACGGACTATGTGTGGTTAGCCTCCCCTATTCCATCGGAATACCTCATTCCATTCATTATCATTCACTCATTCATCATCATGTCTAGAAAATAATAAACTTATATATTAATTTTTAAGAAGTACAATGCTCTGAAGTTTATTGTGGATCCTCGCAAAATATTATTCCATACATTTCATTCTCTAATTTTTTGCGAGAACTTCTGACATAAACTCGCATCCTCGTACTGGCCAATAGTTGTTTGAATTATTTCATATTTAAATCCCTATTTGTAGTTACGCCAATCATATATCAGTCACTTACTTGACCTCGTAGTTAACGACCATTTCCCACCGTAATTTGTCATGAGTAATGAAATGTCAGATCAAATGAAATAATAATGATACTCTGAATTATAGAAGTATAGAACTAACAGGTCCATACCTTACGTGGATTTCGAAGCCACATCCTTCCACATTTCCACTTCTGCATTTATTTTCCACAATAGGGTTATGTGAGGTTGTTAGGTTATGTGACTAGTTTGATGATCACAACTGCCGGTGCAACGTGGATCTATTTTGTGTTTGTGGCCGAGTGAACGAGTGCATTTTTTCCCACTGGAACGTGAGAGCGGGCGACCTACACGTCTGCTTTCGGGTTCCTCATCCCTTAGATGTTTCCCACGGCTGGGCCCGCCTGAAAAAGTACACGCTCTTAGCTCCCGACCAGTGATGCGATATCGACAACAAAACTTCGATGATACCAAACATCAATGTTCAAAATTCAAACATCGATGTCAATAATAAATCGACCAAAAACTCAAAACCGTCGATGTTTAGAAAACATTGGCATCGCTGTCGCAGCCCACAAACACTTTCAGGACGCGATGTAGTGCCGGGAGAGGCGGTTCAGGGCGTCAATTAATGTCACTGCAGTGACTCTGGGAGGGAGGTCCTAGGTTCCAGTTCAGACGGTGGCAGGATTTTCGGCACTCGTTGGATAGCGAGGTAGAGTTCAGTCGCGGTCTGGAGGAGAATTCTAGCTGCCGGCTGCTCTGATCAGTGCGTTTCTGTGGTTTCTCCAATAAAAACCAGGCGCATGCCGGAGCAGTACCCTAACAAACTGGCCACGGACCACATACGATGTTTCCTTCCCCTTCCTTGCCCTACACTCATCCAAAAACACGTGCACCACACTTTCAGGACTAAATGACCCTGTCAGTTGACGCGCTCGAAATGGCTTATCTATCAATCAAGCATTGAATCGCCGGGTTGTTTGTGGGCGAGCAGAGCGGCGCGGCGTTGGGGCGACTGTGGGCGGGCGGCGGCTGCCGCGCGAGCGCCCGCGAGCGCAGTGCCAACGATGCTAATCAGCCGCCGCCGCCTGACGCAGCGGCCTCGACCGGAAGGGGCCCTCGGCAATCCGTCTCCTGCGCACGCGCGTTGCGTAATGGAAGCACCTTACCTCGCACTCGAGCGCACTGCAACTCACCTTCACATTATACCTTAGTGGGGAGTTTATTGCACAGCCGGAGGGTGGATAAGCGTAAGCCGCTAAAGGTACCAACGCGACCATTTAACGTTCCATGCGCCTAGTGTTTTTGCACGTCGTTTTCCTGCTTTCCTGCGTTAGTCCGTCAGGCGCCGCTCGTAAGCTTCATACCTCTCCAGCAGGAAACTTTGAGCAGCGATATATTAAAAATCGGTGCTGGCGACGCTTGAAAGCGGCAATTAAAAGTGTATTGGGCCATAATGACGTTTTCTGCTATTGGTAAATACCCAGGATGACGCATCGCATGTGTTTCCTCTTAATGTTTCTCGCCGAATTTATTTGGTTAACAAGTTTACTAATAACACACTTTGCCATTTTATCTGTGAACTTCCTTGGAGCGCAACGTATCTTCATCGTGTACTTGTGTGCATTCGGAGTGACGATTTGCCCCCATACCTTGACTCAATTGGGACCCCGAATTTTCTTCTCTCAAAACAAAAAAATGTATTCTTGTGGGTTAGGGGTTATTTTTATTTGAAATGAGGGTTTATTTACCACTGGCAGAAATAGTAAGATATATTAGGCTACCACATGATACTGTGGCAAAAAAGGATCCCTCAAGGGGTTCATTTTATGCCTAGAAGTGGATATCTATATTTTGCACAATTATTACAGGTTACTCGTATTAGAAGTGACTTATTATGAGAATAAAATTCAATAACAAATTTAGTTTATTTAGTACTTAAAGAATGATCACTTATTCGACTATTGTTTATTACAAATAATCTTGAGAAGAATAGCCGTAACAAGTTAATTTGTCTCTTTAAATAAATTAAATTAGTTGAATTCAGTACTCAACTATTGAAATATATTGTGTTTAATTCTTGAAGTGCACTGCCCTTCAAGATTACCTTTTCACACATTTGCTAAGTCTACGTCACTACTTCAATGCCACATAAATACGTTTATAAATCATTCAGATATTATACCTTTGTGAATAAAAGAGATGTCCATGACTTTCCTTTTATCTATCATGCTACTAAAACATTAACAACAAATTGAGTTACCGTGGTGGTGATTGTCCAAATGCGAATGGTGCCAATACAATGACCGCTTCCACGCTCACACTCTCCTCCAAACTGTTTCCGAGGCTGAATTTGCGTGGCTGTGAAAGCCAGGTGCTTCATTTACGTACGAACGCCTTCGATTCAAACTGTCATTGTTTACTGCTTCATTTACTGCGTCAACTTCTAGGGTCAATTAATCGCGTAAGTATAGTGCATAATCAGCCTAATTATCGCGGAAGTAGCGGGGTCATCCCCCGATGGATTGCGAGATCTGGCGCCAGTATTCACGTCGGCTACATTGATGTCGTGTAATCTTTATATTGATTGAATTGATATATAAGAGTTTGTTGGTGATGTTGAACTAGTTGTTCGAGAGGTATTTGTAAGGGTCCTGTTAAATATGTTTTCGTTCCACCCACGTTGCGAAAGGGCATCTCCACGGCGATGATTCACCGGCCTCCCCAGAAAAGCTTCGTCTCAGTGGGGAAGCCGAGTCTCACGAAATTGGGAGAAGCGCAGAATAAGCCTCGTTGGCGTGGGCCGCGGGTTTCGACAGCGCTGGCAGCGTCGGAGAAGCGACGCGGGTGGTGCAACGCGGAAGCTGTGGCGGGGGCGGTGATGGCGGCGACAGTGGCGGTGGCGCGGGCGGGGAGACGGAGTCGCTGACGGCGACGAAGGAGCTGAGGGTGGGGGTATGGGCAATGGATGTGGAAGGGCGGGAGGGGCAGCAGAGCCGAAGCCGAGGAGGGGAGTGCGGGCAGTGGCGGTGAGGTGGGCGACGGGGGTGGAGGAAGGGAGAGGGGCAACCAAGAAAATGTAAAGGCGCGACTACTAAGGACGGGGCGGGGCGGGAAGGGGCGGTGATGGCGTCGACAGAGGCTGGGGGGGCAGGGGACAGACGGGTATGCAGCGGGGAAGGGATGGCGGCGGTAGCGGCGACGCGACGAGCGGAACTGGGGGGAGAGGTTGATGTAGTAGGGGCGAGGGGCCTCGGAGCCTGGGGGCGGGGTGGGGCAGGGCGGGGAATGGGGGCGGGGCGTGAAAGGCGGAGGCGGTGAGGCGACGGCGGCGACGGAGCTGGGGGATCCGGTTGATGAAGTAGGGGCGGCGACCACGGTCCTGTGGGCGGGTGGGTGAGTGGAGGCGGCGTCCGCTGCAACGCGCGCTGTTTACGCCGCGCGCCGCCGTAGCCGGCAATTGTTCGTGCGATGGCGCAGCGCGACTCGCCGACGCCACCGAACCGCTCTCAGATACGTGTTCGCGTAGCCCTCGAATAGGGGCGGGGCACGGGTGAACGGCGACTCCTCACGCGGAGAGATCAGGTTGTGACAAATAAAGGGGAAATCAAGTACAAAGGAGACATTTACTTCTCTGCAGAAAATATACATAGTCGATCTTTGTTTCATCGTAACATTCGCGCAAATCAAAATGAAATTAATAATTATATAAATGTTTCTATATTTCTAGTAATTTTTAAAAAGGGCTGAATCTTCCATTATCAGTACCCCAAGTTTACTTCTGATTTGATAAAAAAAATCCCGAGTTTTACAAATGTATGAAAATGATTTGGCCACTTTCAACGAGACTACCTTCGCGGCATACGCTTTGCATTATAGGCAGTTGCATTATTGACAGTTCCCAATGTCATTGGAGCCACCATTCGAAAAATGTCACCTCATCATGAGCTTCGCGGCCCTGCAGGTGAGATAGCACTGCCGTAAGCGAATGCTTACGTCGGTGGTAATCAGACGCCGGGGTCAGATCCACTCTTTAGATGGCGGGCGCTAACTCCGCTCGGGCACCGCTCGACGCGCGAACTGGCGGAGGGCTCAATTCACTCCTGAGTTATTCCGCGTGCGTCAACTGCTAAGGTCATTCGTTAATGGAGATGGCAAGATCGGCCGCGGAACACCTGTCGGCTTGTCGGTTTTCCCTGACCAGGTGTCTCCCACCAGCGGGGCGCCGCTCCCGCTGGGACTACTTCTAAGCTCACGACTGGTAATCCGGCGTGTGTATGACGCTGTTATACAAAATTATCTTCAGTTGCGTCATTTAATTTAAGACATTCTGAATTTATATTTTTGTTTTTATAAGGGAATTCCTGATTTTACTTCTGTGAATATGTAGGCTTTGAATCTACACTTTTATTAATTTACATATTTTATACCAATACCCATATGCCATACGATGTATGTATTAAATTAAAAATTACCTGTATTCAATGCTTTTGAATGTTCAGTGCTATGAACAGTCTTTCGTCTCATAATATATCTTTGTTTCATTTCTGAAAATTATCTTATTATTCACAGGAACCTGCCTCTGCAAGTATTTTTAAAACATAACTGATATGTTTACCCTTTTCTAATAATTAAATACACCGAATAAACAATTCATTACAAAAAATGTCTCAGAATAAATGTTACAGACTTTTATTTCTTCTATGGGTTGGCGTTGATCACTTATTGCCTATAAACGCGTAGTGCAAAATTTCATATAATGATGTTACAAATGTGCAATTTGCTCCTGATTAATAGGCACATGTCGGAGACTTCTATTTGACAGGTCCACGATCCGACGGATTAAAAACGATTCTTCGTTTTCCTTTGGTATTGTGATGAGTTTTTGTTGGCATTTACTATGTAATAATTATATGAGTCGTCATTGCCATCAATATTGTTTATTACAATAGCAGCTTTCGATGGCTTGGCCATCACCATCAGTTTTCTGCTGTATGGAAGCCACAAGAACGGCTACCCATGGCTTCCATACAGCAGAAATTGATGAAGATGGCCGGGCCATCGAAAGCTGCTATTGCAATAAACAATGTAGTTGGCAATGACTCATGTAATTATTTCTTCGTTTTCCTACGGAACACCAGTTAAAAACAAGTTGCCTACAAATCCGGGGCAAATGTCACGTGTAATTTCGTTGTATTTGTACCATCAAATATTCATTGGAAAAATTAAATTTGTTGCCCTTTCAAACTCTAACAGTTTGTAATATTTTCTCCTAAGACGCTCTTAATAACATGAAAATCACACACAAGAACATGCAAGAACAAATAAATTGAAAACTAATTTTTTGAACGTCTAAATATATTTTAATTTCTTGCATTGGTTTTGAATATCTGACAGTTCGACGAGCAACGTCGCCCTTAACTGCCAGCATTCTGAATCACTATCTGTAAAATGATGTAAAATGAAGTAGGTCTGAGGAACCTTCATCGTCACCGATCCGTAACAGCACCAAATATTATAACGTATGTTATACATTTTCCAGAACACTAAGTTTAGAAAAAAATACGATTTTAGATTTTGTTTTAAATTGAGTAAAACAACTGGTGAAATATTAACGTCAGTGTAGCCAATGGTTTCTGATCGCGGCAGGGAATGAAATTACCTTGCCCACATCGGAAGTTCCGTAGACCCGGTTCGAGTTCCGAAAAAAGTTAAGAATTTTCTAACACTATCAATATCGCGGTGAGAGACTCCCCTCTCGCTTTAGCCTCGGCACTGCACTTCAGCTAGGTTTCTTTTCTTCGTTAAAAATACCGGGAAAAATGCCAGGGCGGGGACACGGATATGCCGCGCTCCGCGGGGGGAGCGACTGGGCGCGAGGCGAGGAACTCGGAAACGGCTTCCCTGCCCGGACAGGGGGCACCGCCCAGTGGTGTCTGTGCCAGCACAGGCGGCCAAACGCGCGCCCAAGAAAGCATTTTTCGGATAAACTTTTAATAAATAAATATCCATTTCCAACACTTCTACCAACACCCTAGCGGCGAGAGTAAACGCAACCACTGACCAGTGATTGGGTTGGTTGATTGATTAGTGATTCCGGGCGCGGCAACTGCTAATGAAGTCAGTCCCTTAAGTGTAGTGCATTTTTATGGCGAGAGGTGGCGGTCATCTCCCGCTGGATGACGAGTTCTGCCGCCGGTATACCCGTCGGTTTGCGGTTTTATTCTCAACCAGCAGGGGAACGCCCCAGGACGAACAAGCTCAAAGCTCCCGGCTGGTCTCCCGGTATGAGTGGTAGTGTAGTGCATGTAAGTGTGTGTGTGTGTGTGTGTGTGTAAGTAAAGGCTGAGGTTAGAACAAGGCAGAGGAAGGAAAGATGGCGCGCGGTCCGCAGCCTGTTTCTTAGGGTATTACTCGCGCCTTGATCGGAGAAGCCAAGGAAAACTACCGATCAGAGCAGCCGGCCGCTAGAACTCTCCTCCAGACAGCGACAGAACTGGACCTAGCTATGTAGCTAGTGTCGAAAATCCTTCCACCGCCGGGAGTGGAACCCTTGGACCTCCCAGCCAGAGGCACTGCAGTGACATCAGAGGATGCCCTGAGCCTCCTAAATCGCTCCAGTAATTGGCAATCAGCTGGTTCTCTCCTTGTAAAATATAAAAATCTTGATGTGTAATATCCGTGAGTTTGTGGCGCCTGGCAGAATCGAATTAATAAGCCGACCGCATTCATCAGTGGTTTCTGAGGTTCCTCTGATTACTTCCCAACGAATGTCGGAGCAACATCTTATAAAGCGGGTCGCTCGCAATCTCTCCTTCCCATTCTATTTTCCTTATCATCTTCCCCACTTATTTCCTCACATCTTCCCCATAATATTCCACGTAAAAATTACTAATAATTTAAAATTTAAACATACAAGCATAATATAACATTAAATACAATTTTAATGTTCACAATCGAACAAATCATATACTAGACCGATTCTCAATGATTAATAGTGTCAATTCTTGGTTTGTAAACTTCTCTGTGACTAGTCAAGAACCTGGATCATGATGAAATCTGTATCGCCATGAGTATCATTATGCAACGGGTTGTAGCTATCAAATGACAGAATTATACAATGGGAATATAAAAAAAATATTGCTTTCAATAACGATTCGGGCGTCTTATCCAGCAGGAGCCTTAAGCGCTCACATTGCCTACTTGTGGCTAAATCACCCCTGTTCAATTGTCGCGGCGCGGAGCAGCACGGCCGGGCCGCGAGGATGCGCGGCGCCTCGCGGCGCGGCGTTCCTCGGGCGAAAGCGAAGCGCCGTCGGCGGCGGTGGCGGCGGTGGCGGCGGCGGGCGCGGGGCCAGGTTCAAGGCTGGCCTGGGGCACCCCGTGCTGGCGCCGCGCCGCTCCCGCCTTGCCCCGCCACACCCCTCCCCGCCCGCTTCGCCACGATCCCACGGGCCTCAGGCCAGGAATCCGCGTCGTGCGGACACAAAGACGATTTCGCGACCGTTTCTCCTGTTTTCGACCACCCCCTCCCGGCGCCCGCCCGCTGCGGCTGAAATACGGAGCTCAAGAGCGCAGCGCAGGACTGAGCGGTATTATGGGCGTAGACTCCAAGCAATGTCAATGTCGCATCATGGCAATTACTTATTCCTTCTCTCTTTCCCTTACAATGACAATGAAGGAGCAACAGTCTGGCGCAAAATAAGTTTTTTTTAAAAAATATATTGGTTTTTGACAAATTGAAAATAAAAGTTAATGATGTAAGTTTCATTCACATCTTTTTCTTCTTCTTCTTCTCCTTGTATCTTCTTTCTCGCTTCTGCTGTTTTGATCATGTGTCAGTGATGTGTTCTACATTTTGTTTTAAAAAATTGCATCTGCGTTTATAACCGTTCTAGAATATTTATTTTTTATTTATTTTTCTGGTTTATTTTCTTCCTAGTGATCTACATAAACAATATTCCACGTAAAAGTTTTTTTCAGAAGTGTCAGTGTTTTGGTGACAAATACGTTACCTTAGGTAGGTTCCAATTCGCTGTCACTGAAACCGACCAGACCACGTAAGATTTCAATTGCTTACGGAATGTGTAAAAATTTGTATGAAAATGAGAAAACTAAGATATTTCCAAGTTATATGATGAGAATAATATAATTAACGCGAATCATTTCAGTATTTCAAGATAGCGCAGTGAACTCTGAATAGTTCATTCATTTCTAAAATCCCATAGTGTGTGAGAGAATTGAGCTGAAACTGAAAATATCATTGAACTATTATGGTTCCTTTTGCTGATGTCCTTTCATATGAAAACACCAATATTATGCATTATAATTACATTTTTAATGCTTACTAATCTTTCAAGTAGTTTAAATAATGTACCAACCTGCAGTGTGAGAAATCACAGGCATGTCAGTGAATCGGAACTTGGGAAGAAATGAAAGTCGTAGTTGGCTTGTGGGACGTCGCTGAGTCCTGGCAGGCGGTGCAGGCGAAAGTCAGGGTGAAAGGTCCTCCTCCGCGCAGCCACATCTCGTCATTCACATGCTTCTTTTTCATGTTTTTTTTTTCATTTATTTCCTTCTTCCTGACCCTCTGCTGAATGCGCTTTCACCACCCAAGCAAGTGGAAGACCGGAATTCCCCAGTCGACGAAGGAAATAATTAAAGCATTTTTATTTCACTTTCAATTGATATCGAACATATTATTCAATAGACTTTATACAAAAATAAAAAAAATAGTTTACATGTATAGAATTGAGGTTGTCAATTAAAATTACATTCATTAATGCTCATATTTTCCTTTAAAATAGTACTAAACATTTTGTTCTTTAGTCGTGGCCTTCATCAGGATAGAGTAAGTTGTACAAAGCAATACAATTTTATAAACTGTCCGTAATGTATGCTTAAAACATTAAATGAAGCGTAAAACAATGCGATAAATGCTTACTTATAGTAAAGAGGAACAAAACGTCTGTTGTGTATAGACATTTGAAGTCCTTATTGGTACGTATGTTATCATTTTTATTGCCAACTGCACATCCTATTAAAGGCAAGGGCATCATTATCGCACAGGGAATTATATATCTTTTTTTATGAAGTGATAAGATGATGATTTAGAGTGAAGGGAAGACCACAAGTACATACATTCGAGACGGGCTTCGAACCCGCGATCCTTCGATCTGAGCTCGCCACGACACTACTGCCTTAGCGATTTACGCTATCTGGATCGACCGCATATTATTAAACGTATATGTTTATGTTGGATATATCCAAATTCATGCGAAACAGTGACAAAAGTGCCAATAGGGTTAATCAACATCTTTTACTAAATCAATACCTACGTGAACTATTAAATGGGCATAATCATCAATACCAGAATACGGTGCTCCAGTGTGAAACTGTTTCGTGAACAGAGTAATTAAAAAGCGTGCGTAAGCACAAACAAATAAGGAATGAGACCACCGCGTGTCGAAAGTAAAAGTAACTAAGACGTAATAATTGAACATAATAGATGTTCTGGAGTAGATTTTGTATTACGAAGCACTTATTATGTTATGTTATAAATGTTGCTGAGTTTTTTGTAACACTAAGTAGATTTATAGTTTGGTTTTTAATCTTAATGAGTAACTTCTCTGGAGTAAAACTTTTGTGACGGTTGCTTTCGATATCGAAAATAATGACTCTTTCCCAAATAAACCGTCATTTAAATCTATCATGTGGTTAATAAACATAGTCTTGTGGTCTTCATTATTCCTAAAAGTATGAATACGACCCTTAGTTCTAATTTTTACATTTATTTCTGTTGTATTGTAGTTGTTGTTCAATAGAGCAACTTTTACATCGCTTAATAGAACATTGAGTTGTGTGAACTAAATTTTGTTTAAGGTTTTGTAAAAGGTTAAATCTTTAAAGTTTTGAATAAATTTCGAAAATTTATGAGAAGAACCTAATATTGTCATCATTATTTCTCACACTTACTTCGTAAGAAGAGAAAGAATTGTAATCGTGCAGAAAACGATGAATTTTCGACAGAAAAAATCCTTATTGTCAGGCCTTGGAAACGGAAAAGTTAATAAATCTTCTTCCTATGTTTAATACATTTCTTCCGTTAACACGCTGTGTAGTCTGTATTCTATGTTTTGTGAGGCATTGATACCGCAAAACGACTGTCTGCCAGTCTGTCCGTCCGCCTGCCCGTCCCTCTGTTTGCCCGTCTGGGGCCAACGTTCACACTAAAACGTTCAGGCATTTTCTCCAAAATTGATATTCCCTGAACGGTTTAAATGAATTCTAGTTGGAAATGGATTTTTGATATAGATTAGTACTATACATATAGGCTCAACATTTTCAAAATTTTCTCAAAGGGCACAAGGTGGAGTTTTTTTTCTTAATAAAATCTGTTTTTAAAAGACAGATCTTGATATAAGTACTGAACGACGTTGCAAAAATATGAGTGGTTTTTGCGTAGTTATGCGTAAATTAAGGCAATTTTTACATTTTGAAACATTTTTTTCTCAAAAAGACTTCATTTTTTAAATTGTTTCTTCTAGTGGCTATCAAAAACCGATAAAATGTAGTGATAGTCTCTTCCGGCAAACTCTGTATTTTCGAAACTTTAAAACTTCAAAAATATCTCTAAAAACTGTCAAGTAAAAGTTTTGAAAAAACTAATATGTTTCGCACAATTTGTGTTTGCAGTTAATAAAATTTATTTTAAAAATTCAAAATAACTCTCCGATTTTTTCTTCATTTTTTCCCACGGATAGAACAAGGAACACTCAACAGAATGGCGCATATCTTATTTCCGTTGAACCCCAAATTTTCCAAAATTGAAAATTTCGAAAAAATTCAAGAAAGTATGTGCTGTTGTAGCACCACTAATTTTATCTGCATTTTGTTCAATACACTACAACATCAAATAACTAGGTTTTGAGGAGCTTCGGAGACTTTTAAGGCCATCCTTTGAGAGCTCGCAACCGTCGTAGCGAAGCGTTCTGTCTACAAAGCGTGCCCGAACCGCTATCATGTATGCACCTCATGTGATTGGTTACTTCACTCGAAAATATGAGCCGTGTTAACGGAGATGAGTAATCGATATTAACAGATTTTCAGGCACATTCGCTTTCCCGTCACCGCCAATTCTCTATCTCTGACGCACTCGAAGTTGGCAGTTATTTTGATGCTCTGCGTATTTGTTAAGTTTATTCCCCGTATGCCTAACTGAGCTTATACACCACATCATGAGTTAAGATGGAGTGAATAATGATCCACACCGCATTAGAATCTAGCACGAATCGCCTTTTATGTTTGAGAGAAAGGAGATGTCAGTGCCAGTGGGGTCCAAGCATCGAGAAAAATGAATATTATCTCGTACGTCGTAATAGCTCAGAAGTTCCTATAGAAACATTCGTGGTTAGTGGTCACTTTTTCTTCGGACTCGTACAACATATAACTAGTAATTAGGTCATTTTTTGACGCATTTAAATGTTTGAAAATGTTTTCAGTGATTTTTAAGGGGATGTTCTGTGAGCAGGACATGTGTGTCTACGTGCAAATCTTGATAAACGCGGCACGCTCGCAAAAGGCGCTACGAAAGAAAGCATTGAGATCCCTCTTCTTCTCCCTCATACAATCGTCTCCCCCATACATTTTTGACTAAATAAATCTAAATCCCTCTGTCGTTTCTCTATTTTCTCTGGGACGGTGGCGCGAGACACACGGTCACTTGCGAGCGCCGACGCCTGACAGAGCCTGACAAAGACGCGGTAAGGACACATTAGACCCACACACAATCTATCACGACATTGAGTTTTTGATTGACTGATAAATTAATTCAACTGATAAGGTCATAAGCCCCGTAGGTATATTGCAAGGTTTTATCGCGGGAGTTGGCAGTGATCTTCCCTCGTTGAACGGCGAGATCCGGCAGCAACCTACATCGGAATTCTCCATCTCTCGCCAGCGAGGCACCGCCCGTGAGTTGGTTTGCTCCAATCAGCCTGAGTCTGCAAGGAAGCTCATTATAAAGTAGCGTGTGTATCTTGAAAGTGCCTCCCTTATTAATATATGTCTTGTTTACTTTACGAAGGGCTTGGTGCAGGGCCCATTCCTTCAAAATCAAGATCTTAACATTTACGAAGAGAGGGAAGCTGGGACTGGTGTGGCTTATTTTGTTACTACCTTAAAATCGTCCATACTTCTGATAACATTTGGAAATATAAACGAAACGAAAGCCATATAAATAGTTAACGTTATAAATATTGCCTGAAGATCAGAGAAATATCCTTTTTAATTACAACGTAAACGAAAATATATTTTTAAGAAAACTCCAAGTCCACTGAATACTATATCTGTAGCAACCGACCACCCCCCTTAGGGACGCCTCTCCCCCTGAGGCACGCCTTGAACTAGGGAGGACAAAAGAAATCGATATTATCCACTAGAAATATCGATATTGACATTGATGTTTTGTTTTCAATGACTGTTTCAGATGGATATATTTTCCTAAAAACATCGATATTTTAAAAAAAGTTAATGTAAGTTTTCTGATTTTTTGTTACTTAAGGTCGCATCGACTACTAGGTCATTAGCGACCACTATTGCGTGTAACGGTATGGTAACAATGAGGATGACACGATATGATGATGTTAGGGGGAACACAATACAACCATGACCGAGGCGGGACTCGAACCCTCGATCCTTCGGTCTGAGATCGCTACAGCACTACTACCTTAGAGATCTCGGTCATCCGGACGGACTTTGATAAATTTGTACGGATTAATATCGTTAAACTGCATTTCGCACCTACTCTGGATATAATATTGATTAGAAAATTAAGGTGACGGAGTTCTTCGGAGGCAGACAATACTTTGAACTAACATTTACATATTATATACATTATATGCAGGTCTTTTTACCTTCTTGATTGGTGAATGAAAGTGAATAAATGGAATAATAGCAAAGTGCTGTCCTTTATTTCTGAATTTCAATACATTCGAGGAACATATTACTTATTCGTGGGCAAACAATAGAATATAGCAATATTTAATTTAGGTACGGACGTACTCTAATTAAAAATGGAAACAAGATGGTCAATAACGTGTTTGATCATATTTAAAACATCGATATTTTAAACATCGATTTTTTTGTCGATATTTTCATCGAAAAACTTTTCGTGCTGTATCTAAATATCGATGTTTTGATACAATTCGCGCTCACTACCTTCAACTGCGTTGCGTGCCCTAGCCTCCAGACGGCGCCGGATGGGGCGTGACTAGGGGAGGGATTGTGCAAGTGCGCGGCGGGGCCCGGCGCGTCGCCGCCGCCGCCGCCGCCGCAAGTATTTCAGGCGGGCTATTTGTACTGCTCGCCGCTCGCCGCGCCGCCGCGCCTTCGCCGCTCGCGAGTCCTGAGTCCTGCGCCTCTCACAATGAGGATGGCCAATAGGGAGTGATTGCACAGCAATCGACTGCAATATCGATGTTCGGCGCATGCGCAATTGAAGACTTGAAATAAAAAAATACATATATTAAAAAGAAGGATGTAAGTACGCAGAAGATCAATATTGCATTCGATTGCTGGACGCTATGCCGTGCGAAAGTTCCTAATACTGCTCCGGGCTCCAATCGAGGAGTGAAATTGAATGTTAAAAAGTTAGATTTTATTAATCGATGCATCAAGCGAATAACGATTGTATTCTCTATTAGTCGAATCGGTTAAATAGAAAAGTACTCTCTTTTCTTCAACGTTCAATTGATGTACGGTGTACACTTAACTTCTCTAGAAATTTGAATTTTTAAAAGTTTTCAATACTTTTTAAATCAAACTTTATTGAGTAAACTAAAAAAACATTCTTGAAAACATATTGTTATCAAAAATTGGAAAAGTTAATACGCTGATTTTAAAATATTCATTCTAGATACGAATTTATGATGAAAATATATAAGTTAAAACATTTGAACATGATTTTTTTAATAAAGTCCTCATAAAGTAATTTCGATAAACAAAATAATAATAATAATAATAATAATAAATATAATAATAATAGTAATAATAATAAATAATAAATAATAATAATAGTAATAATAATAAATAATAATAATAATAATAAAATAATAAATGCGATTCTTTTCTAAAGTTTCAAGATTTGGATTAGCTTTGAATCCTTAACTCACCGTTCGTATGCCTTAGCCAGTTTACAGATCGCGTTAACATGCCAATGTATGATGTGCCTGCGTACGATTGCGGCAAAAATTATGATTTCTATTTTTGGTTTGCTATTCATATTGCTTGTTTCGAGAGCTTTCTTTTATGTTCAGTGGTAGGCTATCAAATTAATTGGAATTGTATTTCAATGTGTATTTCAATTTGTATTCGAATTATCGTATTTTTTTAAATAAATTTGCGAAAACCTACGAACAGTATTGCCCTTGGAACTTATTAAACGTGAAGAGTTTCAAGAGAATACGGAAAAAACAAAGCTTTGAGTAATGCTAGAGAATGAATGAATGTTCTTATGTTCATCTTCTCACTTTAACGTTCTTACATAAGTGTGAAAATACCAATTTTCAAATGAATGAGACCCACAATTTATTCTTTTATAACTCAACTAACACCTTATGCATATAAACATACAGAACACTATCCTGTTAATATTAGATTCGCATGCAACGCTGGATTCGCATTTAAAACGATTAATAGAGCAATTGCAGAAGTAGAAGTGAACAAAAATAAGTTTGTAAAGTTTCAATCTCTTCAAAAATTAGGGGAGAAAAATATGGAAGGGTTAAGCAAATCCGGAGAAGAATCAAATGTAGTTGTAAAATATGTTACGACAGAATTTTGAACTCATTTAGAACTAATTGGGAATGATCTGCATTTTTGCATGTAGCATTTTTGCTAATGCAAATGTGCTATAGAGATTTTTGTGCGTATTAGTAAAATAGAGAAAAAATGTAACTGTACTAAAATGTAACTATTATACATCACCAAACAAGTAATACCTAATAGTAACTGTTACGGCGATTATAATTTTGTAATTGCAATAAGACCAGATTATATCCCATAAGCAGTTACAAGGTCATTGGGTATTGGGAACGTTTTGACGGGAGTATAACATTATCAGCCACTACGATTCATTGGTAAGTTGAATACCAGATATTTGAACAAAGCTGGCCATGAAAGAAATTTTCAACAAATGGAACTATTTTTATAACAGTTTACAGCGTCAGCGACGCCACATTTTACTAGTTTTCTTGTATTCTGTTTATGGTTGTTTTAAATCTAGGTCTGTCCTATAGTATTTCATTTATCTTGCCCAGCCTTGTATTTGAAACAGTCATCTAAAGTCGAGCTCTACTGACTGTATTCTATCTCTTCGGCACTTGTTGTAATCTCTTAATATCAAATTTTAAAAGTCAAAATTGAACTGAACGATCATTGCCCATCAATAACGGATTATTGAAGTTACCAGCTTAATTACAATACATCTCTGCGTAGCAAACAAAGAAAGCGAAGAGATTCCGAAGCTCTAAATTCTAGAAAATGTGCGCTGACTGCACTCGCCATACGTCACATACAGTTGTTTTTTTCGTTTTTGACGATAAATAAATGAATAAGTGATACGATAAGGTCCTAAGCTGAGCCAAAGTATAATCAAACTTCTGTAATTATTGTTTTTTTAAAATTTGTTTCGTCCGATAAATCTCAATTAAAAATTAATCAATAAGACTAATTTCAAATCAAATACCCCAACGCGAACTTCAATGGTTACATATCCAATTTTTGAAACATCAGTGTTTAACAACATCAATAGTTTTGGGTCGATGTTCTATTAACATCGAAGTTTTAATTCTGAGCATCAATGCTTGGAAACATCCATCTT
>BOPP01000015.1:11157239-11176741 GCA_017312745.1 Gryllus bimaculatus | reverse complement strand
CCCCTAAGTAATGCCTTTTTCTTTCGTCATACGGCTATAGAAACCGAGACGATTTTAATTGAATAGAACCCGAGACCGCTTTGCAGGAAGCTAGGACGCTCTCTGTGAGCCATCCGAGGGGCAAAATTATCTTTATGCGAAAAAGTGTTGCTGCCACTTGTTTAAAAAACTTCAATGTGGCCTTTGAAGCCTTACAAGTTGGATACCCCTGTGTTAGAGGAAGTCATTTACTACAAATAGGAGCAATATGTATCCCCTGTTTAGTTACCAGAACCCGGGAATACGAGTTTTCCTGTCAAAAACTTCGTTCAACGCCGTTCAACAGCGCGCGGTTTACAATACTTTCTCTTCTTACGAAGTAAGGTGAGAAGGTCTTCAGTTCTGTAGAAGCTAGATAGGTATGTCTAATTCAGTCTTCAGGAGAATTGCCGGCCGGCTGCTCTGATCCATTGTTCCGATCTATAACAGTTGAATTCCGTAGGGAACAAATGGACCACGTTACGCACGAGATCTTTTCTTCCTTATTACATTTTGCCAATTCTCATTCTCTCTCTCGTCTCTCTCTCTCTCTCTCTCTCTCATCTCTCTCTCTCTCCCTCTCTCTCCCTCTCTCTCGCACATACACACACTTACAAGCACTACACTATCGCACATCAAGGTAAGTCGAAACCTCCGTAATTGTCAGCGGTGGATCTCTTTCGGTGGAAGTATACCATTACACCCAGAGTTATTGCATGCCCTATATTCAATGGTTCTCATAACCATAGGAGTTGACACGCCTGGAAACACAAAATCATCAAACAATTTAAAGTCTTCTATTATCACATGTTGGTTGTTGACAAAATTATTGTATTTATGTATGTATTTTAGGATATGATTAATCCGACTTTTGGTAGCTAGCCTGTTTTATATTTATTCATTTTCCACGCCCGGCCTGACGAGCTTCCTTGGACTGTCTAAATTTTTTTTCGTCACACAGCTATAGAAACCGAGACGATTTGTAATAGAAAGCTGCAGCTTCAATTTTGCCATGGCCGGACATAAAACCCGGGACCGCCTTACTGAAAGCTAGGACGCTCTCTATGAGCCACCCCAGGGGCAAAATTATCTTTATGCGAAAAAGTTAGTGTTGCTGCTATTTGCAAGAGAATCTGAGATACTCGAAGAACAACCTTTCCCTTTAGCTTTTCTTCAATGATACGAAACTAAGGGCATTATAAAAGGACAGAGACCTTCTCGAATTTGTCACTGTCATCATCTCACTAGAATATGAAGTTCTAATAGTTCTAATGCAATCTTTACCACTAAAACTAGTTGTTTTTTTGCAAAAATCCACACTGCTACAATGACAGCAAGCTATGGGCTACGACTGTGGCTATTACAATGGAAGACCGACATCAGAAAACAACTTGATCTTATTACTAAATATGTGGCCAACAATAAATTAATCAATCTGCTGCAATCAGTCGAAATCACCGACGATTTGAAAGTATTAAAGGAAGATTATTTTGACTTACGATACGATGCCTCTTGATGGAATGCTGAAATTTCATTGCCACACGATAATAAATATGACCAGAGCCAAGCGCTTAGGGAAGCAAGGCAGGGGGCTGAAAAGTTTGAAAAGGGCGATAAAGCCTTACGTAGTAAAACATTTTTTCGTTAACACGTTTCATCCCTGATTTTCCTATTTTTAACATGACAATGTAAGAAGTTGCTCAACGAAATTTGGGAAAGACGCTCTCCATGCCATGTGGCAACTCTGTAAATAGAATCAAATAAGACAATTGTATTTAATAATTGTATCATTAAAGTTACAATTTCATTCTCCTTGCAGTAAGTTGTAAATTATTTACTAGTAAAACATTGCCTATAGTAGCACAGTTATTCTTCGGTATACGCACGCGCATGTCTATGACAGTTTAGATCTTTCGACAGCAAGCGCAAGACGAGGACGATATTATGAAACGTTCAGTGCCGCGCAGTCACAGAGCTCTGCGCGTCATTTTTGTCGTTTTCCCACGCGACCCTTCAGGATGACAAGGTTCCAACTAGCCACAACCTTGTGACCTAAAAATTGTTCCCCCCTTCATTGCTGAATTCTTAGAAACCTTGCCAGCCAAGAGGTCGCTGTGTCTTTCCTTTGATCGAAGGGGTTCTCCTTCCCGTGGCCGATCTGACACCCTGCGGTGGTGTGCATTCAACATCTGGGCACCTGGGGCTCATCGTTTTCTTCCCTGGCGGGAATACTCTTACGACTTTGCAAGAAAAGAGTATCACACACAAGTCATCCTAATGCAGATTCTGTTATGCAGGTGACATTGAAAAGTCTGAAAACAAGTTTAAACTGCCACGTTGCAATGCAGAGCACAAAACCGTGACGGAAACTTGGTAGTCTAAATAGATATCATTGCGCAGCAAAACGAGTGGATTTGTAGACGTATATAAGGTATATTTTTTTGGTAAACCCATTTCCATCTACCCACATGCTTCAGAAAGGGATGGAAGAACTTTTCTATTGAGTATTTAACAGTAGTTTATTTATCAAGGGCGCGAAAAAGTGATTTACGCACGAGTCGAGTTTTCGTGTTGTGTATACTATTTTTTAACTCGCCGTGAGTGTGTGCACAATGTGTCAAGTAAAGAATTATAAGTTAAATATCAAATAACTAAATATACCTATTCCAGTCAGTGTCGTAACACTATTATTTGTAAAAAATAAACCAAGACATCGTCAAGACGAAAGACAATTGCGAATCGATACAGATGTTTCGCACACACTTCACGATGTTTAGCACACTGAAAAAAGTAGCAAGCATACGGAAAAGAATCACGAGAAATTTGCTTTTCGCGCACGGCGTGTTAATAGCTATTAACATACCTAGAAATGTTCGAGTTGCCGATGCCAAAAGTTATAAATCGAGGCGAAGAGTAACGGAGGCGAGATTTTTAATTTGGACGAGGCAGTAATAACACTGTAACATACCGTGGTATGTTCAACATTTTATCAATCACCATAAAATCTCAATTTTTTTGAAAAAAATTACAACATTACTCCAATATGAAACAATTGAATTCTATTGTTGCGACACAATAATCGATATTGTTGGGTATAGCTTGCGATATATCTATTTCAACAATACACTTGTATACCGTGGCTCGAGGAAGATGGACGCTGAAAATTCGTCTGTACCTCAAGAAATTGTGGATGCAGCTGCGGAAGCCACGCGAGATTTAATCCCTGAGAAATCTAAAGCACGATACGAAAAGGCATACGAAGATTTTAAGTTACATACGATTGGCAGTTACAAAATCACGAAGCCGTGATTACAGAAGATGTAATGCTTGCGTTCTTTAAGAACTTGGTAAGGTAATTTACACTTATTCCTTTTATAAAGAAAAACCTTTGTCTTACGTTGTAATGCGTTTCTTTGATTACTATCTGTCTTGTTAATTACCATGAGATTTTTTTCGTAATAATGTTGACTTGCGATGAATGGGTGGTTGTTTATTTATGATAAAGTATATTAAAACCCGTTGCTAAGGATTTTAAATTTCTTAACCTACAGGTAGGTGCACTTAACAAACTTATAGGGTTGCATGCTAACAAGGGTATGCTAAAGACGCATGTGAGCGATAAAAAGATTTAAAGCCTACCACTACTAAATTCTTAGAGTTAGAGACTATTATTTTATTTACTTTTATTTCATAATGTAATAATTTTCCCTCCTGAATGAAGATAAACTGGAATGGCCAAATGTAGAGATGTTTTGTCATGAAATCTACATTTGTTTTCAAGGATTAGTGACATTTTGTGCAGTGAATAATTGTTTGTGCAGTGTTTTCTATATCAAACTAACATTAACTGCCTTATTGGTGTCACACAAACAAATGTCGCTTATTTTTCATTCTTCAGAACGTTTCTCCCTAGTTTCATAATACGGCCTGACCGTATGTGCCAAGTTGATAACAGTGGTTTAATAAATAAATAATATGAATTTTAAACATGTTCTAATGTAAATAAACACTTATTTCCAAGATTATAAAAATACCCGTCAATAAATTGTAAAGTAACCAACTGTAAACATTGCAGTTGCCAACATTGGCTGATGCTTTACGTCGTGGCCGCCAGGTGGCAGCAGCGCGCATAGTCGTAGTACGTATCGACACCAACAGATGGCGTGCGCCACATCTGAATGGTCTATTCAACGTCGTGACGCCCAACAGACCGATGCCGACCTAGGATCTGCTGTTCCTGGATGAAAATAGACATCGTAATTTGAAGTCTTACTATTTTCGGATGAGCCAACTGAGTGTATGGCTAAGAGATGGCGTTGCTGAACACTCACTTTCATTTTTCTGAGATGTCGAAAACGAAGTGTACGTAAATTGCTATTTACGTCTTGTACGTTTACTCCGGAACTTCGGAAACGGCTCTTCAATTGATTCACACATCTTCATCACGATTAGTAATATTGTTCGTTAAAACTATCAGTCCCAAAACACATACTACGACAATGCAATGCATGCGTTGTGATTACGCATTTAAATGTTTTTATTTTGTAGTTATCTGCACAGACTAATTTTATATTAAAGAATATTATTTATGCTCAATTGTATTTCAAGTTAATCAATTTTAATGTACGTATATATAATTACCTCTGCAGTCTTTGTATAGGAAAATTTCGAAAAGTACAACTCTAATCTTTCCAAGTGCTTGGTGTCAGTTAATATTGTTCGTCCACAAGGTATTGTATCCATAATTTTTCGAACATTTTAAATGTAATTATAGGGAAAAAGAAAGTATTTACACTTTGGAAAAATAATTATAGATAAACATTATTTTTTACTGATACGTTATAGCCTGTTCTTGCCTTCGATTCAGAGTTCCATATACGCTGCATAACTTACTTGAATCGAGAGGACCGTGGTTACGAGGGAAATATGAAAACTATTGAATGATTCCACATGTTCTCTTATGGAGGGATTATGAAAGAACATTTTGGAAGGAAAATATGAAAAGACAAACCGAGTAACATCTAGTGAATTAGTAAATACGTAAATATGAATGAATAAAATAAGGTAAAAAATAAAATAATGTATGTATCACGGGGTTAACTGGTTCTAATAATCTCGAACGACAAAAAGCCCCCGGGCAAAGGCCTTCTGGCATTTTGAAGCCGCTCGATTATTACAACCTTTGGTGCACACACAACCATTAATAGTTCTTTTAAACGAAGAAATTGAGTTTAATTGTATGTTTCGAAAATATTTTGGTTGCCTTTTCAAGCACCGAACACAAGAATTGTTAAAAAAGTTACTCTACATTTGCAATTGTTTCAAAATGTAGGTATTATTTGATTCAAATTGGTTTCAGCATAGGGAATATGTTTTTTTGATACATGTCTCATGTAAGTAGTCGCCGCAAAGTATTCCAATTGGACTCCATTCAGCATCATATATCTCTCCACACAGTTCTATCACTCCATTCCTCAACTTCCTCACCTATTCAACTTCAGTATCCGAAAAATTTTCCGAAATATATTGCTTTTAGAGGTGTTTGCAAAAGATTTCCTCACCCAACTTAGTATGTACTTTATTTTTAGGTTAATTAGAATGAAAGCCTTCACTACATATGTCTAGTGTATTATAAGTACTAATCTATGCATGCTCTGTAAAAAAATTAAAAAATATCCATGCCCCTTACTCTTATTAGAATGGTCCTTAACTTCTTACTTAAATTCTTGGCTATCTGGGAGGCGCCGCGTCGTTGGCTGAGAGGCCGACGTGTCAGCCAACGAGGGGACGTGACCCGAATAGCCAATAATTCATGGAATCAAGCCGCCGAAGCTTACGTGCGTTTCTGCCTTACTTCCCTCGCCGGAATTCGTGGTCACTCGAGTGCGTTTACTGAGCCGATTTTACAGAGTAACAGACTTTTATTCACACAGCCTAATAAATAATTTTAGTTGTGGTTAATAAATGTCGGGTACAATCATACCTAACCTATTTAGAAGGTACGAATGGCATGTACCCTCCATTGAATTATTTCGAAATAATTGAGATTTACCCCTTTTTCAAATTTTCCTTGTTTTTTTTATTTCTGTTGGAGTCTAAAATTGTAGATTAATTGTCACAGGAAAACTGTTTTAGAAAGATTTCGCGTTATTTTGTGCGAAATATAGGTAATTTTTAAATAATTTTTTCTCGAAAGCGGCAATTTTTTTACATTTTATCCTCGTGTGTATCAAAGAAAGATAAAAATGTGGTTAGAATCATTTTCAACAAATTATTTTTGTGTTCGAAAATTGCAAATTTTGAACTTTCCAAAACTGTAAACATGGCGTTAGAGAGTTTGCCTTTAAGCAAAATCTGTTCAAAAACATCAGCTATTTAAAAAAATCACGTACATTTATTTTTAAAACGAGAAGTTTTGCGTAATTTGTAGTTAAAATTAATGCAAATTTTAAAAAAATCTCAATTACCGCTCCCAATTTTTTTTAAAATTGTGTCCAAGAATAGAACAAGAAACACTTAATAGAAATGCACGATTCACATTTTCGTTGAATTTTCGAAATTTGCAAATTTATAAATACACGGAAAAGTATGTGGTGTTGGAGTATCACTAATTTAAATTACAATTTGGGGATCTCCTATTATTGCATACTTGGGGGTTTTCTCTTCTGTGCACTTTAGCTATTCAGAACATCCCGTTTCATCCAGCATAGGAGCCACTTCACTTCTCCGCAGACTTAATGTTAATAAAAATATTTTGGAATGAAACATTTAAATTCAATATTTGAATGTGCAATGTAATATCCTGATAAATGTGAGCAGAAACATGCAATGTACATGTGGGAAGCTTGAGGCACAAGGGAAATTCGGGGGTGGGGTATACGCATGAAAAATGAGTGGAATATCTGAGGAAACATGTAAGATATCTTATGGGAAACATTCGGGTAAATATTTGTTGTGAATACAGTAAACATGAGGAAAATGATTCATGGAAATCTGCGGCAATCATGCTGGGAGAATGCTAGGGATCACTCGGGGCGGAGGTTGAGGCCGAATTATGTTTCTTTAGGCAGAATTCTACAAAATGAGACCCTTTCGAACGTTCTTTTTTCGATTTTGGAGATTTAGCTATTCTACGCTGTAGAATGCGTAGTGGTCTGAATGGAGCAGAATCTGAAAATCTCTGTAAAATTTAATTGTCGCGTAATGGGCGCGTATGGCGCGTAATGGCGAGCCTATAATCCCTCAATGTGCAGAGTAGGGGCTAGCCCTCCGAAGATGGGGTACAGTATGGAAATATTTTCAGTATGAAGCAATTTTCATCGTTCACCCGCTGCATTTAGGATGTTTAGAGAACTCAAGAAATTACAATGATGCATGGATAACGATTCTCTGCTGTGCAAGAAAATACTCTTCGCTGTATGCACTAGAAAAATATAATGGCCAGTTCTTAAAAAAAACACTCAGAATGTTGGAAACAATATAGATTCAACAATGAAGATTAAAAATTCAGTTGCTCAAAAGCGTATGAGTCTTCGATTATAACCGAGTACACAATGTGTACATATGCACTGCCTAGCAAAAAATTGATACACCCACAAGGAGTGATCGAATATTATAATTCGATACACATGCATACTATTGATGTGCGAGAAAATGATTCGATTCTCATGTATCTGTAATGCGCGGAACGCAAACCAGAGTGATATCACCACCATGTAGTTGGGCAGTTGTTATCAGTCAACTACTGTGAGTCAGACTGTGAAGAACGACGTTTACGTGCAGTACGAAGCACCTCCGACGCCGCGCAGACGCCATCGACTGCGTGTCTACCAACTAACGGCAATTGACGGCAAACGGCAAAGGCCGTATTGTGAAACTTCATGAGGCTGGTTGGTCGTATTGTGCAATTGCCAGACATGTGGGCCCTCAGATGTGACAGTGGCCCGATGGTGGAATCATTGGGTACAAGAGAGCACACATGCACGCCACGCAGGCTCGGGACGACCCAAGAAACACCCATTGGAGGGAGGAGCGTTGTATGGCGCGCCAAACAGTGCGGAAACCCATGACGTCGGCATCCGCCATCCGCGAACATGTACTAGCGACTCTACAACAGCCTGTGCGTTCAAGGTCAGTGGCCCGACAACTCTCATCCGCCGCATTGAGATCCCTCCGCTCAAAGCGTCGGTTGCCACTGACACCAGAACACCGACGTCGGCGTTTGGATTGGTGCCGTTTTCGGGAAGCATGGACAGAAGACGAATGGCGTCGCATCCTGTTCAGTGATGGGTCCCGCTTCGCCATAATATCACGGCGTGAAGAGCAGAGGGCATACCCTGTCCATATGGTGGAAAGCAATACAGGCGTAACCCCGGGAATCATGGTGTGGGGATCCATCGCATATGCATTCAAATCACCTCTAATACTGCTTCGGCTCCCTTTGACGGCACAGCGACGGCGTACACCTTATGGCACAGCACCCAGGGATAGTTTTACAACAGTGTTCCAACAAGATAATGCACGCCCACATACAGCACGTGTGTCTACGGACTCCTGGAGCATGTTGAGGTCCTCCCGTGACCAGCAAGATATCCGGACCTATCCGTTATTGAACACGTGTGAGATAACATTGAAAGTAACTCCCTCGCAGTACCAACCTGCAGGATCTGGGGGAGCAGCTGCGACAACTGTGGACGAACTTGCCTCAAGAGGTAATCCAAACGCTATTTGACACCAATCCTAACCGGATAAGGACATGCATTGCAGCCAGAGATGTAATACTCTACTGCCCCGGGTCCACTTTCAACCTTTAAATGCCAACAGCCTTGTCTCTTTCACACGAATTTGTAATCAATTCAATATACTCTCATGATCTTTCAGCATACGTAGTTTCATTCGCTTCCATCCACTTCATCTGGGTGCTTACCAATTTAGTCAGGCAGTGTATAGTTGAATGTATACGATAGATTTTCAGTAATTATTGAATGAGCCATTCTTTGTTTTGTGGTTTTGGACGCTGTATATTGAAAACCTATGGGGTTCAATGAAGAAACGATTCTCTTAAAGGGGGTAGACGAAAGAAAAACTTTGGGAATCCCTTGTTTAGGGGTCCTGCAACCGGCGGGTGAGCTTTTTGTGAACACCCACATGCCCCCTTCAACAAGACAACACTTGTCTCACCGCTGCAGACTCCAGAGCGTGGTATGCAGCTGTCGTTACTCTGTTGTAGCCAGCCACATCGACAGATATTTTACCGAATCAGAATATTTGGGTATTTTTGGAGAGTGGTCTCAGGACTATACTGTTACCCACTAATCTGCAAGATCGAGTGCAAGCTGCGTGAGATGATCTATGTCAGAACTCCATTAGTAATCGGTACAACTCCATGTCTCGACACCTGTAGGCGCGAGTTCTCCAACATGATAGCCTAATGGCTCGATGTTGCCTTTTGCTTTTCATTAAAATTTTCAACATCGGAGAGCCTTTTTTAAGTAAGTTCCCTTTATGTCCAGGCTTATTATCCTTATTTACTTTGCCTTTATCCACTTTTGACTTTGTGCGGATTCACAGCCTGCCGGGAGTACTGACTTTTCAAAATATGGCGTGACTACTGAAGGGTTAAAACCACTATAAAGTACTATGTAACTATGTAAATAAAAAAGGATTCTTTTATATAATTCATTTCCGAATGGACAATATTTGAATGGGTGAAAACCATAACGGTATAAGTCACATTTTATAGATTCTGAGAAATCTCTTTAAGTCAATATTACTGTAAAGTACTGCAAAGTTACTGTTTCATCATTAAAACTGCAGCATTTCAATTATTCATTGAAACCACGAAAATACATTGCCTACTGAAATGTGTCCCAAAGCCTACACAGTTTTTAAAATGTCACTTACACCGTTGTAGTTTTCACTAATTCATTGATTTTTTTGTTTCTGGAAATGAGTGTTGTGCATAGCGTCTGGGTATTGCATGGCAAGATGGGTAGGACAGAATAAAGAGGCGGAGTGCAAGGTGAGATGGAGCAGGTCTAGCCAGAAGGTGCGGGGCGGAATGAGCGCGCAGGGCGGGGGGTGACCGAGAGAGATGGCACGAAGGACCGGGAGAGATGTCTCAGAGCATCGACTGATGTCACTGCAGTGTCTGTGATCGGGAGATCCTAGGTTCGAGTACCGGTGGCAGGATTTTCGACTCTAGCTAGATAGCTAGGTCTAATTCAGTTGCTGTCTGGTGGGTGATACTAACGAACGGCTGATCTGATCGGTAGTTTTCCGTGGTACCCCGATATTTCCTTCCTCTTCCTTGTCCTATCCTCACCCCTTACGTGCACACACGCTTATATTCACTACACTAACACACATGCCGGGAGTCCCGCCGGAAGCTTGGAACTTGCCACGGCGGGGGTGATGCCCCACTGATGGCCTATACCTGGTTCGGATCGCCAGATCTCGCTATCAAGCGTGGGAAGATAAACGCCACTTCCGCAGCAAAAGACATTCACAACACTTCCGTGTGTAATGACCTTAGCAGCTGATGCGCCCGGAATCACTAATCGATCAGTGAGACGGAGCGGGGCCGGACGCGGTGAGGCGAAGCGGGATGGATTGTCTCGGGATCAACATTGATACGACATGTTATTAAGTATTATTATATATTAATAGAATTAGTTAAAATTGCTCCACAACATTGAATATTAGTGATAATATTATATCATAGAGTATTCGGTAATTGCAGATGTTCCATAAATAATGCTTCTAAATAAAATTTATATATATTTTTATTTAGAGTTAATTTATTCGGGGTTACTCTGCCATCTGTCAACAACTCTGTTAATATATTTATTTTAAAAAATGAACATAATGAACTGATAACAACGCTTTATTTCTTCACGGTTTATAAAATCAAAATCTAATCCGATCCTGATACTGGACAGTTTACCATTTACGTAGGAGAAATAACCAAGTCCGTAGCACCGACGTCGTTTCCAATAGAGGTACCATTTCTCAGGCCTCTTCACCAATATTTCAAAAGATATATAGTTTCGGACACAGTCAGTCATAGGCAGAAGTCAATCTCATTCAAATCAGCCGCTACAAATTTTCTCTGCCTTCTCGATATGCTCCCAACTCACCTATCAATGGCTGATATACCACCCTCTGGTGAAGACTCACTTTTCAGCTAACGGCTCGCTCGCCATATATATAATCTCTTTTAGAGGTCTATTTCAGACTCACTGCTTACCACCTTTCTCCTGCTTGGCGTGCAGTCGCTTCACTGTGTGCGCGCTATTTAATTTCCGAAGTCCGTAACATGGAACTCTACAGTATTAAGTGAAATGGAATTCACTGCCGTATTCTTACTGCTCCTTCTTTTACTTTTATCGTCAAAAGTTGGGTTTGAGAATTTATGGACTTCCTATTTCCAAAAGTAAATACGTACGTAGTAAGAAAGTTTCGATACTGAATTTGATATAGTATCGGTGCGAACAAAAACAAGTTTCGGCAGGGGGTATGACACAATCACACATTTCGACCCTTTCAATACACATTTAGTATGGATATCAGATTTAAAATACATCAATTTTTTCCGTAATATATTGAGTTACTTTACTGCGCACTAAAATTTACATAGATTTGTTATATTCATAATATTTTAATTATTCACTTAAATATGAGGAAAGAGATTAAATTCTATCGCTACGTTTTTCGATACAGGCACTCAAGAGTCGTACCCAAAGTTTTCATTCAGGATACTTCGACATACATTCTGAAACAAACTGAAGGAACACAGTCTCTGCAAAACATGTTTTCGAAATTTCGTTGCATTTTCTTACTAAGATGTAAACGAGATGAATCATTATTTAGAAATTTCCTTCTGTTGCATTATTTATAATTCGTCATCTCCAAGCCTATGAGATCACTAAGGTAGAACTATATTTTGACCTCGAAATCCTTTCATTAGCTGGTCCAGCAGATATCGCAGTGATTTGATTCACCAATACCGATTGTATCCAAATCGAAAACACAAGTAAAAATACTTTAAATATCGTCACAGGGCAGATGTTAGGAAGGACATTGGAGTGGGGTGGTGACACTCCCTGTCAATGCGGGAAGGGGGAAGGGGTGCTGGCGGAGACACTGAGACGTCGCGCTGCGTCTGGGAACATTAGTCTCGTCCGCCGCCGCCTCCTCCTCCTCCTCCGCCTTCGCCACCGCCAACGCCACCGCCCCCATCGCGTCCACCAACGCCACCGCCATCCCTTCCTCCCTCCCCTTCTCCTCCCCTCCTCCTCATCCCCTCCTCCTCTTCCTCCCCCTCCGCAACTGCTTCTGCCTCCGCACAGCCACACCACCGCCTCCACATCCACCAATACTTCTGCCTCCACCACCGCCCTCCGCACACCATCTCCGCCTCCGCGCCGCAGCACCAGCAGTGTTCGGCGTCGCGCTCGCCACCCGGTTATTCTAGGAGGGCGCGGAAATAGCGATCGATCGGGGAAGGGGCAGGAGACAGGGACGGGGACGGGGCTGAGGGCGGGGCACGGGGCCAAGCGGCCCCCCAAGGTCGGAGGGGGCCATCTGCGCTCCCTGCGGGGCCCTCGCCTCGGGGCACGCCCACTCGCCCATCGCCCACGGGCCCTCTGCACCAACTGCGCCCAGCGCCGCTGCCCCGCGGCCCCGCGGCGCTCGTGCCAACTAGCCTTACTCACATTTCCCTTTTAGTCCGCCCATTCTTTGATGTTGCCACGTACCAGCGGATGGAAGAAAGTAAGACGTAACTGCGTCTTTTGGCTTTGATAATGACACCTCATACTAATCTTATAATGTATGATTAATTTATAGCACTTATGCATTTTTTTTAAATTTTCTCCATAACATCTCTTAAAGTGGACTTTAATTTTAACTACTGGACTGTCTGTTATGAACTATAAAATAGACTGCAATAATTACGAAACATGGAAATGATGTTATAAACTAAATATCTTTTATTTAGCAACTTTCTTAACAACTTTCAATTAACTTGATTTCGAACAGTAGGAAAAAGTAACTAAGAAAATCTTCAATATATTCTATTTTACGGTGAGATTCATTTTATTCTTCGGCATTAATATTTCTTTATATTTATTTTGCTGCCAATAAGTTCGGGTGGAGCAACTTCGAATTCTACTCACTGGAAACTTGAGAAGAGATGGATGCAGCAAGCAAAGGAGCTACAAGCATCTCGCTTCTGCTTTTGAACAGTTTTGCGCATCAGCCACAATTAATCTTAAAACGACATGTCGGCGCTGAAAACAATTCTTGGAGGTTACTTCTGAAAAAAGAATTAATCAATGTTAATCCCGGCTGGTCTCTTTCCAAATCCTGAGCTTCCTTTGTTCAGACCAAGACTGAGTGCTACCAACCTAAATAATCGCCCTTGAATGTCAAAGGATTGGTCATAGATCTCATACTTTTACCTCGTATCAATTATATGAAGGTCTCCGGAGAAAATATGCATCTAACGGAAAATTATAAGAAAATGAATAATATCCAAAGAATGCTGATAGTTATATAATCACTAATAATATAAAAATAAATGTGTAAACAAATAATTTAAAACAATACATTAAAAATAAGTGTGTAAAATATCTAACTTCCTGTTCCTCGTGAAGTTTAGTGTTAAATCTTTTCACTAATAAAGTAATAATAAAACCGGAACTTACCCGAAATGCCTTTCTTAATCATGTAAATTAGTTAATTTTCTCGAAGAATCTCAACTAATTACATCTTTGTGGTTCCAATAGCTGTTTTTTATTTTTCGTTTCTCTTCTTCTTCTTCTTATTCGAATTTTTCATTCTTTGGACATAAAAAATTCAGTTAGATCGTTTTAAAGGTAAATTAGTTTATTTGAAAGTCTCGTAAACGAAGGAGAGTGTAATATTTTCTCATACTTTAAGTCAGAAAGAGCAGATTTCATTAATTTCTTTATGTTAAAATGCCCCTGGCATCTCTCTTCCAGCAATGAAAACAAGTACGAAAAAATATTTTTCTGCCAGCGATATCCCTCAAAAGAAATGTTATCAATTACTTATTCATATCAATAAAGTTTTAAAACAAAATCGACTCTCAATAATAACTCCTGGACCATTCTTCCCATGTTCGGTCTGGCATGACCCTATTTAACCCCAGAAAATTTGAGAAAAGGTGTAGTTCTTTTAAGTTACCTAAAATATTTGTAAAGATAATTCAAGACGTTCTATCACAAAATACACAATTGGTTTTTTCGTTTAAGTTTTTGTCTTATTTTCATTAGAACTGATTTAAATTATATATGATACGCCGTTATGTTAAATTAAGATTGTGGATTTATTAATAAAAATAATTGGTTTTTGCCATTTGTCCATTTTAGTAGTTTTAAGTGCCTTTTTGCTTGTCTATTTTAGAGATTTATAGTGCCTAAAGTTACGGTCTTTAGTGGTAACCCACATTGAGATACAAGACAGAGATTAAACGTCTTCTATAAACTCGGTGGTTACCGCATAAATTTCATGGAAAACCATTTGTATATGTAAAAATAGTTATTTTTCACAATTTAAAAAAATATTTATACTACATACAGATCACGCATACATATTTCGAGGCATTTACCACAACCTCAGTGATCTGTCAGATGCAAAAAAAGAAAATATATGAAAAAGGCCAATGTATATAAATTAAGACTGGAATAAAACGAAGCAGTTAAATAAATAAAATTAAACACTTATCATGGTACAAAGCATGACTTTTTAAATGTGTATATACAAGCCAGCACTGGGCGGCTTTGGTAATTAGCTGTGAAAGAACGGAGGGGGGTGTTTTTTAATAAAGAACTCGGTTTTATCTTTTGATCGTTACGACTGGAGATTGACGGTTATTGCTTGTTTTCTTTCCAAATTTTGGATTTCGAAATTTCCTTATACAGTCAAACCTGCGTATAGAGAAGAACCGGGGACCGTTTGAAATTTCCGTTAAAAATAGCATTCCGTTATTACGAGTTCTCCGAAATTCACTAAGCCCAATAAAATGCACTTTGATACAAAATAATAATATTTCAATTAAATTACTTTTGTAGTCCAAACAACATGCATATTTTTTTAAATAGTTTACATATATCTTCCTAAAAATCTCAACGAAAATAACAAAGATGCTTGTTCTTTAGGAATTGTGAGAATTTGCTAAAGAGGTGTTGTTGATGTAATTAAACGATGGAATTATTGAAAGATGTTTGTTTTGCGTTTTTCTTTATTAATGCTCCTTTTCCAACATCAATACATACTACTTTCAGTGTGTTTAATATTTCATTAGGATTCTGTAAGGATAATAATTCTTCTAGTTCTTTATCCGGGTAATTGCATCACAAATGTTTTAATTTAATTTTCCGGTTTTGTCGCTTCTTCTTCTTCTTCCCCTCCCGAACATCCGTCTTTCTCGGGCGGTAGAACTATTTGTCTTCCGAAACTCAGCTGTTTATTCCATCAATGGTCATCCTGAGTAGGCACTTTCTCATCACGATTGACAAATTCTTTTGTGATTAGTTCTTTTTGATCACTTCCCACGGTCAGAAAATATCTCACTGAAACTCTCAATGACATCGAAATCAAACATTCCGTTGACTTTAAAACGTCATCGGAATCAAACATTGCGTTGACCTTACAATGTCACCGAAATCAAATATGACCTGGCAATTTCTCACTGTCTTCATCAAAAACTGCTTTCGAGAATATTGTTTATGAAGCAATGCTATTTCTAGGAGGCGGATTTTGATGACCTAAAATATCGCCAAAAAGGCTCTTAAAATATTTTTAAAATACCCTGAACGCGAATAATATATCCGAAGTCGACCGGACCGACAATGGCGCTGATTTACGTCACAGGAATCTTGGATTGCGTAATCACAACAGCGGATATTACAATTATCTTTCTTAAAAATTAATTACGTCTTCAGAGATGCAAAGCGTCTCCAAGCCCTTTGGGGGGCGTTGAGCGCTTTGCTTGGAGACTCCATTAATTTACTGCGCTTATTAGGAGTAATCCTCCATTATTAGTACGGCATGTCACGTCTCGTAGTCTGGTTTCAAGAGGACCGACAGGTGGCATCTCCGCGTACGCGCCTCCTACCACCCGCTCCTGCGTCATTACCCAGCGGACAGAGTTGGGAAGGAATTAGGATAGGGGCAGAGGTAGGACTGGCTCCTGTGAAGCATGTAAGTTCGTTTTGCCGTAACAAATTTTACAGGAGATTCTGCGGAAATCGAACCGAGAACCTCAGTGGTAAAAGGTAAGCGACTTCGCCACTGAGCCACGAGAGCTCTTCTAGACCGATCTTCGACTGATCATTTGCAAATATTGAAGATTTTACTCAGTAGCTCACGCTCTGACACAATTAGGAAGATTTGAAATTTTGAGCTGTTGTTTTCACACATAGCATTCTTTTTGAATATTAATGTGTATCCCTTCTGAGATTTAATAGTTTAATGGAGTCAAGGTGAGTTTGTGTAGTTTGTATCGCTGATAGGATTCATCTTCTAAAACTAGTTCGGTTCTAAGGGTGCAGGACCAGTGAAATTACCTTCAAGCATTGTAAAATCAAAGTTAAATTGAGAAATTTTGGTTATGAAGATTGAAAAAATCTCTCCATTTTCAAATTTCACAATTACAACCACAACTATTCTGACCTTAATTTATTTGCAACTATTAGCCAAATTGATAATATATTCTCAGGATTCACACATGTGAAATCTAAGTGCCAGTTTGTAACCCATTTCTGAACATGTGACAATGCTGTCCATTACGGGATTTCGAAGACAAACTCCAAGCTACTCAGCGAAGAAATCGAATAGGTTACTCAGGAACTCTGTGGAGAACCTTTGTGCTGTTGTAAATATTTTTTTAAGTAAATACCATTAAAGTGATATTGAAATCGACGAGATCGGCAAAAAAGGGTTAAAAATGACGGGAAAAGGTAAAAAAGTGACTTTTTAGTCGAAATCAATGAAAAATGAAAAAACTCAAAATGAAAAATAGATAATTTCCAAAAGCCATTTTTCTGAAGTAAAAATTTAAAAAATGGCATTTCATTATGATACGCCCCCTACCTGTAACTGTTGGGACTGCTGTATAACGCGTGTGCGTGTGTGTCGCAGGTGCAGGCGAGCACCGTGGCGGCGCCGTACCTGCGCGCGGGGGACGCCGTGCTGGCGCTGCAGGGCCGCCCCGCCTCCGCCCTGCCCCTGCGCGAGGCGCAGCGCCTGCTGCGCGCCCCGGGCCGCGAGCTGGACGTGCTGGTGCGCAAGGCCCCGCCCGGCGCGCCCTCGCCCTCGCCCGCGCCCGCCACGCCCACGCCCTCGCCGCCCTGGCCGCTGTCGCCCACCTCGTCCGTCTCGTCCGGACCGGCCTCGCCCCCGCCGCCCACCCACAGCCCATTCAGGTGAGCCCCCAACACCCCATCAAGGAAACAACCAAAACGTATCAGCTGGGCTCGAACTTTGATGGTCTGAAAGTCTTTGAAAAGAATTGACTAAAATAAATTGACTTAAAAATGAGAGGAAAACGTCCTACAAAATTACTTCAAAAACTTAATTTTTCTAATTCCAAAAATTATATAAAAATGCTTACTTACACAATTAATTTTATAATTTTATATCAATATAAAGTATTTATTTTAGAAGGAAATTTAATTCCAATCTTTCAACCGTCAGTTTTGGAAGGTCGAGGAATTTACCGAAGATTCGTGGAATTTTGAGAGATTGAAAAACTGTCCACAGCAGTAGCGAATTTCATCACGAACTGGTGATACGATAAGAGTTGTGTTTTATTATGTCAATATAAATTCATGAAACATTCATTAACAAAAAACACAAAAAGGAAACAAAATATGTAAAAAGTATAAAAATGTCACAAAGGTTAAAAAATACCTAAAAAATTAAATTGGCCAAAAAAGACAAAAAATGGCATATTTACTAAACATTTCCATCATCTACACATCACGATAAACTTTTATTTATCGATGAGCTTCGTCTAGAAAGCACCAACAAAGAGAGGTCATGTGATCAGGCCCCGAACCGAGTCAATTAAAAGAAATTCAAAAATGATTGTTTCTATGTTGAATATGTGTTTTTACAGTGGTATCCTCTTACATACAATACAATGAAATTATTTCATATTTTAAAACAATTATTTTACTGGCATCCATGCACCAAAGTCGCATTTCGGGTGGTTGCATCATGTGTTCTGAAATGAAATAAATTTTAAACAATTAAAAATGTATCTTTCATTGTAAAATTTACACTTGGAATAACAATATAAACAAAGAAAGAATTAAAACTAGAATTTCAAATGAATGTTTACATACAATATATGAGAATAAAACAATAACTGTTCGATTACAACAAAATCTCAAATGGTTATAAATGGTATATTTGGGAATCCTCTCCCATTGTAATTGTTGTTAATCATGTTAGTTAATAACAAATCGATTAGTAAATTAATTAAGTATTCAATTAGTGAAGTTATTTAAAGCTAACCAGTCATCACATACCAATAAATATAAATAAGTTGGGTCTGAAGCGCTGCGTGCTGTGTTAACAGGTCGCCGCTGCCGAACGGCGTGGCCGGCCAGCGCTGGGGCCACGCCCCCGCCGCCGGCGCCCGCTCCCCGGCCGCCGTCCCCGCCTTCGCAGGTAGGCAGCTGCGCGCGCCCTCCGCCTCCGCGCCGGCCCTTTGCGCGCCGCTCTCTCCCGCGCTCTCGCCCGCGCTCTCGCCTGCGCTCTCGCCTGCGCTCTCGCCCGCGCTCTCGGCCAGCGCGTCCGCCTCATCACTGGCGTCCGACGGGTCCGGCGTGCCCGCCTCTACCGCCTCCTGGTCCGAGGCGTCACCACTGGAATATTGCGTTTGCTATTAGTTCACTCGTCGTGGAGAAAAGAAACTTTCACAAACCTCTTGGGTTTGTTGGGATAGGCGGCACGGCAGGTCAGGGTGTGGTGGGCGTGGCGGGGGGGCGAGGGGGCGAGGAAGGGCGAACCTACCTACTACGTGGGAGAGAAGACGAGGAGGAGGAGGAAGAGTAAGAAGACGACGACGCCTCGGACCAGGAGCGGTAGGGGTTAGAGGCGGGCCACGCCGGACCGTCGGACGCC
This sequence comes from Gryllus bimaculatus, assembly GCA_017312745.1. Lineage (NCBI taxonomy): Eukaryota > Metazoa > Arthropoda > Insecta > Orthoptera > Gryllidae > Gryllus > Gryllus bimaculatus. The sequence continues at coordinate 11,157,562 of BOPP01000015.1, read as the reverse complement.
AGTTGAGAGGCGACGCGCTGGCCGAGAGGCGCGCGAAGGAGCGCAGGCGAGAGCGCGGGCGGAGCGCGGGCGAGGAGCCGCGGGAGGAAGCGGCGCGCAAAGGCCGGCGCGAGGCCGGAGGCGCGCCGCAGCTGCCTACCTGCGAAGGCGGGGACGGCGGCCGGGAGTCGGGCGCCGGTGGCAGGCGGGCGTTGCCCCCAGCGCTTGGGCGCCCACGCCGTTCGGCAGCGGCGACCCTTGTAAACACCCCGCAGCCGCTATTCAGACCCAACTTTTTATATTATTGTTTGCGATGATTGGTTGCTTTAAATAACTTTACTAAT
>BOPP01000015.1:11146231-11157214 GCA_017312745.1 Gryllus bimaculatus | reverse complement strand
GTGTGAGTGAAGTGTTAAGGGACCCATATAAGTTGGCTATTCTTACTAGTTCCGATTTGTGGATTTCCTTTAAACGTACTCTAAAGGCACCTATAGTCACCTTCAGGGGACTACTATCCAACCTACCCAACCATCTCAGTTTTTCTGGTTGTGCAAACCTCATTTGACCAGTTTTCCGACGAGTTGGACGATTTTGTATTCGTTTCAACGATTAGGATTTTAGGTTTCCCTTTCAAGTTGTTCTCAGAAGGTAAAAATTTAAAAGGAAAACTGCCACGTGTCCCGTACGTGTGTGGTATCCTACGCCATGTTACATGCCCCTATTTCATAGATAAGTGAAGGGATAACCTGCTGTAAAAAGTCATCCGCTCAGTCCTTGTGCGCGTTCCTGGCTTCATTGAGTTGAAAATAAGAATATATTTATGAAGAAAACTATCTCACTTTCAAATAATATAAAGTTATTATTGCGATTCACAATACTCTGACTTACTATCAGTAATCCAAATGGAAAGAAATAATAAGAGTGAAATTATTACCTGCATCTAGCGTATTATCCTTAATTGCGACAGTAAAATTATTATTTTTAACTCTTCTTCACATCTTGATTTTCTGTGTTGCTTTGTTTTTTTCTTGCCTGATTTCCAATTGGTTACAGTTTAATAATTGGCTTTGGTCATTGGCTTGTTTACGTTTTGTGTGCATTGGATTTTACCACTTTTTGTGTGAATGCATTTTTATCGATTATTGTCGATTCCCGTGTGAACAAATTAACAAAATTCTTAATTTTTTGCAACCTTCATAGTAACAACATAGAACGAAGATCAACGCGTTAATATCATAGAGGAGTAAAAGGATTCTATTGCAATTGTGTTAAGATAATTGAACATTCTATTGCAATTTTACCACAACGAGATTTAGTGGCTGTAAATGATATGTAGGAGATAATTCTAGGAGTTTCGTGCCCTCATTTTAGAGTACCCAATACGCTCTTTATTAGAATATGCACATTGAATTGTTTGAAATAAATTGCATCTAATATTCGTTAGGAGAAATGTGTCAAATATTATTGTTCCAACAGTACTATCTGCATCCCAGCAGTATTTGCATTGATTTCCATTAATGAAGCTTAAATAATAAAAAGTGCAATACTTCTGTTGGAATCAGAATGATCCAGAGAAGTTGATAATCTTAGGTTGAAAGACTTGCAATGATCCAAAATAACCAGTGAGTAGCGGAAGCCGTTTTCGATTGACGTCTTATGCGATGAACGTCGATTGTATGTTACTTTTATATCTGCATCCATTATTATGTCCTTAGCATCGATTCTTAATTTCATTGGCATGTCCGTTGAGTTTAAGTAACATAAAATTGTTTTTGAAAATGCCAATGTTTCCCCTTTTAAAAATGTTTCTCAAGGATATAACAGGGGGGGAATTCCGATTTTTCCATTTGTTAAATGGTAAAAATATCGGGCAATAGATACGATTGAGGCAGTTCATTAATCTTGATCGTTCCATAAACGTAACTGTTATGTGTTATAGACTTGAAAGTTGGGTGATTTAAAAAACGGTTTTGTTAACTTAATTTATATCAATTGATAAATTCATTTATTCCTATTAATACGTAATATTACAATATTATTTGAATTGATCAATCAATCAATTACTGGCTGTTCTACTGATTATTGTCACATCGTTCTGGACGTTATCGTCCTCGTAACGGCATTTGATGACGCCTCGTGTTGCGAGCGTGCACGAGAGTCTCGAGTGCGCGTTGTGCAGCGGGGGCGCGTGTGGTGTCGCAGATGCGAGCGCGGACTCCGTGTCGTGGGTGCGCGTGGACTCCGGCCTCCGCTCGGGGGCGTCGGACGGCGCCGCCTCGCCCTACGCCGTCGCCTCGCCCGCCGGCAGCGCCGCCTCGCTCGGATCCAAGGTAAGCGTTTCTTTTTTCATTAATTCATTCATTGATTAGTGATTCAAGGCGCGTCAACTGCAAAGGTTATTAGTCCCGTGCGTGTAGTGCATGTGTTTTCCTCGGGATGTGATGGTTATTTTCTTCGCTGGATGCTGAGTTCCGGCGCTCATCTACACATCGGCTAAAGGGCCTCAACCAGATTTCTCCCTCCAGTGGGAAGAAATCCTAGCTCGAACAGGTTCTAAGCTCCAGGCATGTGTGATAGTGTAGTGCGTGTAAGTGTATGTAAGTGGTAGGATAGGACAAGGAATGGGATGGAAAGCACGCGCGGTCCGCAGCCCGTTTGTTAGGGTACTGCTCCGGCATTTGCTCAGTATTGATCTGAGAAACCTCGGGGAACTACGTATCAGAGCAGCCGGCCGCTAGGTTTCTCCTTCAGACAGCAGCTGAATTCGATCTAATTGACAAGCTAGTGTCGAAAATCCTGCCATTGAAACTGCCACCCGAAAATCCTGTCGGGTCTCGAACCTAGGGCCTGCAGTCAGCGGCTGATGCCCTGAGCCACCTCTCCCGGTATGGAGTCTGGGAGTGGGGCAGGGTCGTAATCGCGTGGGCGCGTGCTGTTGCAGTCGTCGTTCACGTTCTACGCGTCGGACGTGGTGCGCGCCAGCCCCGGCCACGCGCGCGCGGCGTCCGGCTCGTGGAGCGGCGACGCCCAGCCCGTCTTCAGCGACAGCAGCGACTCGCACGAGTTCTTCCGCGTGGGGCTCCACTCCACCGACGACTCGAGCGAAGACGACGACGCCCAGCCGCCCGCGGCCCCGCCCCCACCGCCGCCGCCCGCCAACGGCCCGCTGGGCAGCCCCAAGGGCGCCGCCTTCGGGAGGCGCGACATGGGCCACGAGGTGAGTTGGCGCCACTGCCTTGCGCCCTCCGCCTCCCTGCAGTCAAGTAAGCGTTGCCCATCTACTACGTGAACTCTACACTAACTACAACTCAACTGTTTTACGTGGGAGTTACAGAAATATTGATTGCAGGCAATAATTAATGTAAGTAATGCGATTAAAAAATATTTCTCAAAAACCGCACCGACGGTGGGAAGATCGGGGGATACATTTCCTCCATAATTAAACATAATTTTATGTACGGAAATTTTATTGAAAATTGTAAAATTCATATAATAAGTAAATATATACAATTTTTTTGTACTTAGTTAAAAATATGATGTCATTTTCTCCCTATTTATAATTTTCACGCGTCATTGTTCTCTCATTTTTAAGTCTTTTTATAGGTCATTTTCAAAGAATTGTTAGGCCGTCAGAATCCGAGCGCTGGTCATGACACTGTTGCAGGCGCTGCGCAGCCCGCCGGTGCCACGGCCCACGTCGCTGCCCGCCCCGCTGACGCCGCCCGCTGCGGGCCCTGCGTCCCCGCCCGCCCGCAGCCCAGGCGCAGACGCCGGCCGGTGAGTGCTCTTGCAGCCTCCCCTCCGACCAGCACTCGCCACGGGGGAATATCAGAAATAGAGCCTGCTTTATACGGCCATTTCTTTCATAATTTCTCGTCGGTACTGAAAAGTGACGGACCAACTGCATGCAATTTGTTCGAATAAACGAACGACACATGCTTCATTTCTCGGTACAGATTGCATCCAGTTTGACTACGGCACTCCTGGCGTCACCTTTTGTAACTTTATTGGGTTGTTATGCGTGTGGTGCGATTTGTTTATTTTCATATAGGCTAGGAACGTTTTGCATTACGACCTTATGTGAGCTCCGCGCCTCCTTCGACGAGGAAGCCATTGCATCGGCAGCGCTAAGAACGTTATGCGACGTTTTACCAGTCTTATCTGATTTCGAAGGACGTTCCTTCTTTCAAGACTGATGTCAAAGGCCAAATCTGCTGGTCTCGTTTTAGTGAAGGGCACAGTAATATGTGATTTTAATGATTCTACCGAAGTCACTAGTCAGGATATCGTAAACCAATTCTACTTTTAAGAAAAGTGAGAAAGGAAACTTATATACTTAATGACTTACTATTTTACACTCTTTGTTAGACTCTTTTTTGTTGGACTCCATTATTGTGAACATTTCACTTCTAACGCAAGTGTGTAATGTATTTATTTATTTATCTATCCTACATTTAGGTTCCAATATCTTTGCAATAATTGTATTTGAATTATGGGCATTAAATCATGCGCTCACCCTACTCATCTTTCCGAACGTTTCATGTGAGTACTAGCTTTTGTCAGTCTACCTACCCCAGGTACGCCGCGCTGATAGCGGCGGCGTGATGCACGAGTAACTGCCAGACGACCGGTCGCGCCAGGCAATTTCCGCGGGCAATTTCCGCTTCGTCGGGCAGCAGGTTATGAAACGTCTAAAAACTAAATGTCGGTAAAACTACACTTAGTGTGTACGTACACTGCTTGCAATGCTTCACAGCACTTAGAAATGCATGTTCATGCGTTTTGAGGGATACAGAACAAGCTGGTAAATTTTTGTCAGTCCGAGTATCCAGCACAGTGTCAGCGTAACTCACATGAGATACTCGCGGTCGCATTCCTCCGCTTGGGTGGTAACTCCAGGCGATCTCTGTGGAAGTTGTGGCGGTTAAGAGGGTTACCACCAGCTCGTCTCATAGTTTTCCCATTCTTCTACCGGTCATTCATCATCTTATTTTCATAAGCGTCGATAATTAAACCTTTCCTATTAAGACTATAAGGGATCGAAATAAAACAATGCCCAACTCTCCGTCGCCGCTGAAGGCACAATGAGTTGTTAGAACCATGGAAAACAACTGAGCAGACACGGTGCTCCGGCCTCTTGGTGGTCTCGACGGAATGTAATCGCGCGACGGCCCTGCCCCGAGCCCTGACTGTTATACGCGCACGTTTCTTGAGGCCTATCCTTACTCCTTTGCTAATATTAGTTGAACTCAGAATAAATGGTAGTAACACAACATTTTGCTCACAATCTCTGATAACCAGAAGTGTTTCCTCCTGCCTAATAGAAAATAGTTTGCATCGAAAAACGAGCTACAGATTTCATATAATAGTCCTGTCAATAAACTAATCACCCCTCCCCCCCCACTCCTCTCGCATCTAGCGAAATGAGGGCTCAAGAAAACGTGCGGGAATTAGGCTCTCCGCCGACGCAACTCAGATTATCACAAAACATGTTATGCCTCTTATTTATAAAAATACTCGTTATGTTAGACAGTTCATTCGATGTAATTCCTGAATCACCCTCCTGGTGTATGGATTGTTTTTATTTTATCGCATACTGCCTTCTTCGTACTATAAAGAAAGTAACGTAATGCTGGAGAGAAAAAGGTAATTTTTCGACGTAAAAACTACTTTTGTGAGTCTGTGGTACCAAACTACTGGTGCTGCAACAACACATACTTTCTCACGTGAAAGGATTACAGTTTTCGAAACTTTAGAGAGCTTAAGGAAAAACTGGGCGATGCACTGGTTTTTAAGCGAACTTTACTGTATCCATGGGTAAAAACAAAGCAAACATTTGGAAAAGTTTTTGAGAACTTTTGTTATATCTTGCATTAAATTCAAGGAAAAAGTAACCAAAACTTCCCGAATTCTCAGAAAATGGTATATGTTATTTTAAAATATAGTTTTATAACATATTTCATTAAAAATATTGTGATAATTTTTGCATTTTTTAAATGTTTATTGTTTCTAATGTTCGAAAATGAAAAGAATTCCCCGTAAATTCGCTCTGCACAATATTTTAGCGTCCTTTGCTCAGGAAAATATTAAAGATCAAATTTGAGTCGTTTTGGAGAATATACTTTTTTAATTGCGTATATTTCACGTAAAACTAAGTGAAAACTACTCATATTTTTAATATATTGTACGTAACATCATTTAAATATTTGTTTTTGAACAACAGATTTCACTAAGGAATAAAAGCCCTATCAGTAAACAGTATTCGAGTAAAAATCAGATGTGCGGATGTGCGAAATTCCGTCACTAGCAGCTAGACTACTTTCTGGGGACCAATCGAGACGTATGAAGTACCATACGAAGCGTCTCGATCACCTGAAGGGGAACTGATAATTTGTTTTCGGATCTGTTCAAAAGATACAAATGAGTTTCTAAAAATGTGTTTTTTCGTGTTTAGGCGCTGCAATCTTAGTGATAATGTCATGAATTAAACTAACGGCTCCTAAATCGATCTATGTATGTGGCGTTGATAAATACGTTTTTGCTCAATACGCCATAATTTTCTTTCACGACGTAGGCAATACTGATGTTAACACTGATGGCAACATGTTAAGTAAACAATTGGATTACTAAGTAAATCGCGCTGCAGATTGATTTGAATTTATATTCGAATTCTCGTCATTGGTAAAAACCGCGGCGCACTAAAGAGATATCCCCTCAGCGTTAAACAAAATCGAGGGAAAGTGTGTCACGTGGTTATCCGACAGTGCGCAGAATTGCTTGCTTCCTCACACGTTTGTCGGCACGTTTCGGAAAGAGCATTACCATTCTTCGCGATACTGGTGCTACCGTGAGACTTAATCAACGCCCCAAAGCACTCATGCCTAATCAATATTACAGGCGAGTCCGATATGCGGTTAAGCAAGCCCTGGACCGAGGCCGCCGATAAATCTACCGGTGGCCAGAGTTTGAAATATTATAGTCGTTGCGTAAGCTTTTACCGAGCTGCCGCAGTCCGCCGAAAGAAATTGCGATTTGAATATACATTTTAAGCCAATCGTCTGCCACGATGTTTGCCGAAATGAAAGCAAGGTTCTTAAAACCCGCAGTTTCTTGTGCAGCAGAACAGGCCACGAGCGCAGAAACAGATGCGGCCGGCCAAGGTCGCACCACTCTTTTGCGTCACGTATGAGGCAGAAGGGTGGGGCGGTTAACTAGGCGCAGCTTGCAGGCACCGCGGAGAGCGCGAGCGAGTACCTGCAAGCCGTGACGAGAACAAGGAAAACAGGTCTTTCAGGGCGGGTGAAACTAGGGCAGCAAAGCAATTTGTTTAAACGACGCGCAAGTTGAAGTAGATTCTGTGTGTGTTGTTTGGCCCGTTTAGACCCGTCCGAATTTGTAAAAAGTCAGAGCCAGGATGAAAGCTCACACCGTTAATAGAGCTAGCGGAAGGGCACGAGGCGAACGGCCGCGATTATTTGATAGAACGCGGCCTATTGTTTCCGGCAACCGGCAAAGCCAGCGCTGTGAAGAGGATCTCCATGCTTGCCTAGACTCCCGCGCTGTCAATATCGTGCCACGATGTGCAAACTCTGCCATGAAGTTGCCCACGGCCATTTAGGGGCACAGAGACAAAGACGCGATGCCAAGTATTTCTTTTGGCCGAACGTGTTGTAAAGATATTTGAAAAATTTCCGTGCGCACTGCCGATAGTTGCCAGCGAGTAGGTAAGCCAGGCGAGAACTTTGCGCACTTTAAAAATGTGTACCAACATCGGACAGGCGTTCGAGAACTAAATGTCGACGAGTTTGGCCCATTCCAGAGTCTGAGTCAGAAATAAGTTATTTCACAAGCCATGTCTAGCCACGAAAAAAAATCTGAGGCGGCACAGTAATGTGAAGCCTTTATTAGACTTGCTTTCAGTCGGATTGATTTCCCGGAAGCGTCAAACGATCAAGGAACTGCTTTCACAAGTACACTGATGGCGGGAATTTCGCCACAGATTCTACATTAACTAGTTAGAATCAAAACTTGAGTATTTCCGTGTGCCAATCGCCGGAGAAGAAGAAACTATTGAACAGGTAGCGCATGCTAAACATTAGGGTATTAGATCTGAGTAAGTGCTTCTGGCAAATTAGGTCTTACGATAGCGGCGCAGCAGGTATCAGCGTTCGATGACCAGTTTCGCACGTATCGGCCGCTTAGGTGCCCTTCGGCGTAATAAAACGGCCCTTATGTCAATGGCTGTAAAATTCATGGCGACTTTACTAGAAAAAATCTGTCAGAATTGCAGTGCCGTACCCGACGCATTATCGCCTTTGTGTTTAGGCAATTCTTCGTCTGAGCACATTTACGCATCTGGAGACAGATTTTTCCAAATTTTATAAATATCTGCCAAAACTAACCTGTACCAGCCACGCAAAGTGTTGTTCGCGCGCGCTTACGTGAACGTACTAGCGATATGTAGTCGGCGAACCGGGAAATTGCGCGCCGGCCGAGGCCAAGGTTACAGGCTATTCAGAATTTTCCAGACCCGAGTCCAAAAAACAGTGCGTTCGTTACTCGGATGTGTCGGTACTAATTCGTAGATTGATACCGCGGTTCGCCAGACAAAAGCGGCGGCACTGACAGATTCGCTGCGCGGGCTGAAGCGCCAAGCAAAATTGTATACGGAAGCCACTGAATATAGGGCTTCTTACCAATGAGGCTTCGGCAGCGCGTCTGTGAAAAGACAGTGGTTGTATTGCACGCGATTATGCTAAAGAATTCAGACTTCAGGGTGAGCATCGAAGCAGAGCATATGTGTGTAGTTCTTATCAAATTAATTGACGAGGTATAGAACAAACGGTAGTATTTTTGAGTCGTAAATAAATGAGGCTGAATCCAATAACGGGGACGACAAAGTCGAGTGTTTGGGACTCTAATTTGGGGCTATAGATTAAACTCAAATTATATCTCGAACGGGCAAGGCCACGATTTCAAATTGAAAAACTGACCACAATCCCCTAGTTGTTACTAACACGGCGGGCCAAAAGAATCCCAGATTATTACGTTGTGTCTTTATTTAATTCAGCATTCTTGACTCAAGAAATCAGGGTAACACAAAAGGTTCTGAGAATGTAAATGCCGATGCGCTTAGCGCATGTACGATGAATTAAGTGATCTCGGCAGTGTAGAAACTCACACTTCGGACACTGTATTAAAGTCGGTGAAAATTGATAGAATAAATTGTAAATTCAAGGGTATTTCAAATTGTTTTTGTGTTATTGCTTTTCATATGTAAGATGCATACATCGCCCAATAATCTAGTCTATTGCGCACATGATGTATGTCCAGATTTTTGTAAATGTTAATAGAGCAGAATATTCGTGTACTTTATTTTTCAGAATTAATTTTACGTCAAGAGCCTATCAAGGTACTTACTATTGTTTATATATAAGGGGTATTTATTATGTAATTAAGAATTTTTCAGTTGTATGTCAAAGAAATTGTGTCTGTTCACAGTGTGTATTAGTAATTTAAGGTAATTGCAAACATAGCTAGGAAAGAGGACATGCCCATAGATATTTATATTTTTGTAATTTTAGAACAGGTTTTGGTTTTTACTTTTCTGATTGTTTAAACGTATAAAAATTTAAGAAGTAGGTCAACACCAAGGTTAATTAGTAGCAGAATTTTTTTTCCTGTGCACATTTTTGCTGCGAAAAAAAATTTTACCCCGAGCAATGGGAGGTCTGAGGCGTCGTTACACGGGGCCAGAAACCGTTAGGTGCGTTGGAAAGTACGCTGACGGGGAGGAAGCGGTTAAGCCTTGCAACATCCGGAGTTTGCGCTCTAGGCGCGTTTGACTCATTAGATACCGCAGAGCCACAAAAATTTGTTTACCGTTGGCTTGTAAACTCCGAGGAGGCTACTAGCGTGCCTCAACCGGCAAGCAGGCAGCCAACTGAGTGTGGCATAGACCAACCTGTGTGGGCCGTAAAACCAAAGCTGGCCTTGCGACCTCGCCCAGTTGCAAGTCTAATCTATGGAACATGGTGGGGTGTCCAGCCTCAACTATTAACGCGGGCGCCAATTCTGCGCCGCGTTCTCATTCGTTTTGCATCGAGGGAGTTGTACGTGTATGTACAAGGAGGTGTAGGATCAGGGCGATGAGTCCGGAGAGTGAGCCAGACCAATTCTCCGTGCTGTAAGGCACACGGTCGCCACGACCGGTGTTAACTTTGGCGTCAGGCCATGTGACGTTAATGTCACGGCGACAGAAGTCCGACGGCGCCGCATCACGCGTGGCTTGAATTTCTGCCGTTTAAAGCAGTGTTCCGAAAGAAAGGTTGCCGGAGTGTTTTTAATTATTAGCAATTCATTGTAACTATGTACATAATCTTTGACATATATTTATTTTATTTGTTATTGAAAAATTATTTCTTATTCACTACGTCACAAGTAATGCGAGAAATCTAGATTTTGAAATGTGTATGATCGATAATGTTATCCACAATTATTCAATTGTATTATTACATATTATTCTCTTTCGTTAACAAATGGATTTTACTTCAAATATTTTAAAAAAAATCAACAATCGTCTTCGTCGATTATGAATACCTCTATCTGAGTTCATTAGTTCGGTTTGCGCCATGTCTGGTTATTTTAGATAATAATGGCCTCTAAAGTCCACACAATTTTCACAGTATTTGCCTATAATAAAGCATCTTAATTAACATGTCGTTATACGGTGTCTAATTTAAAAAATTATAGACGAACATATGGCCATTAAACGGAGTAGTTAGCTGATAAAGTACGACAGAAATCTTCTTAGAATTATTGCTACTATTTTTTCCATGTCCATGCATCAGCTGAAAAGAATGAAATCATCTAAAGTTCAGAAAATGTTTGTTTCCCATCGCAGAATGGTCAAGTTAGGCAATTGCCAAAGTAAATGTTGTGATTGTATTATGACTGACAGCGATGGATATGACCATTTCACATTCCAGGCACATAAGGAATACTCATTCTGTTATCTAAAGAAAGTACTATGAAATATTGGATAGACGTTTCAGGTTCTACCCAGCGCTCAGTTACAATCTGTTCGTCGTAGGATATCGCAAGCTATTTCAGAAGACTGCAGTTATTTAAGAGTTATCAGCCCCTAGGACATACATCGACCATTTCTCGCTCTTACCTACCTTATATACAGTATTTCGAATTATTTAAAGTAAATTTAGTCCAACAACTTTCAGCTTTTACGTGAAAACTTTTCATCAAAGAAAGTTGCGGGAAAATACGAATTTGGAATTATTCTAATGTTCACCAGTTTTAATGATACTTGACTTTTACAATATTTGTAAGCGTACTTATTTATAAAAAATAAGTTAATTTCTGAATAT
>BOPP01000015.1:11079659-11139448 GCA_017312745.1 Gryllus bimaculatus | reverse complement strand
CCCGTCTCATCCCTCATCCCCTCGCCGTTCTCTCTGCTCCCTTTCCTCTTCCCCTCCTCTCATCTCTTCTCTTTCTCCCACCACCCTTCTCCCTTCCTCTCTCCTCCCTCCTCTCTCATTCTCCCTTCCCCTCTTCCTTCTCCTCCTTTCATCCCATCTCTCCTGCCTTCCCTTCTCCACTTCTATCTCCTTTCAGTTCTGCCATCCCCACCTTCTCTCTTTAACTCTCTCCTCTTTTCTTTCTCCGTCACCACCTACAAAGATGAAGCACGGTTCGCGGGGGCGTTGCTTATAAAGTTATATTTCGAAGAAAAGACCGATAATGTGCTTCCAAGCCGATTACTCTTTCCTTCACGTTCTTCGTTTACGACTGTGCACCAGTCTCAAAACCTCCTGTCTATTTTAGCCCGACGCTCTTTATTCAGTACGAGAAAAGCTGGGTTTGATATTCCTCCGTATTTATTTGCGAGATGAATGATTCTTAATTGTGAGAAATTCAGACTTCAGAAAAATGTAAAAAATAATGCAAACTAATATTACTTACAAAAACTTTTCAAGTTGATTGGCTTAATTTTTTTTAGTTTCTGTGAAATAACATTTACTGTAATACAATGTATAATCTTCATAAAGTTGTAGTTTAATTTTATCCATACAATTAAATAACATCATCTGCATTCTTATATTTTTCAGTAATTTTTCACTGTCTTCATCCGGTCAGCAAGAACTCTCAATATTCTGATTCTTCAAATTTCCTCATAATTTTAATCGCAATTTTGCATCCAATTGGTTACGTCTTACTAGTCAAAATTCGTAATTATTAATATTTGACGTATTCAACCTCGAATGAAAACGCTGTAAAAATATATGTAAATTACTTCATGTCTTGTACACCGTAAGGTCTTAGTTTGTACTCTCGACGTTGGCAAGATTTACCAAGTCGCCAATATATTTAGCAAAATAGTTTGGTCGAACGATGTCACTCCCTGGATTTCAATTCCCAATGTGGTCAGGTCAGACTGGTTGTTTCTGCACTTTCCTTGTATCAACTCCAGACAGGTACCATAGCAGAACTGTAAACATCGGACCAGGATCTCCCGCGCTGATTGCTTCTGGACCCTCTCTCCACTTCCATTTTCCGAGTCGTGCGATAGATAATCCCATATATTGCCTCATATTGCCCGAGTGATCTGTTGAGGCGAGTATTTAAAGTAAGTACCGCTTTGGAAAAAAACTCATAAAATTATTTTTTCGAAACAAAATTTAATTTACATTAAAGGGCATTTCTTAAACTATATTCTACGCAGTTATCACCCTTTTTCAGGTATTTGACATAGTGCGAAACCAACTTTTATATGCCATCTTCATATAAACATGTCGCCAGTGAAGACAGCCACTTCTGAACACCGTTTTTGTACGCAAAGAATTTTACCACCTTGTATGGTGGAAATGTAATGAGCGATGGAATAATGAGAACGTGGGTTAGACAATTCAATGACAGACAAGCCAATCTTTGTGAGGAAGTACGGAGTGGGCGGCCCGTGTTGTCAATGATGGAAGTTGGTTGAAAAAGTGAATAAAAAATTCGTGAGAACAGAAACATGGTTAAAAAAAGATTACTTTGGAGTGAGTTGTTCACAAATCACAGCGTTTTCACAAAAAACGGTGTTCAGAAGTGACTGTCTTTACTGACGGCATCTTTCTATGAGGAAAGCATAGAAAAGTTGGTTTGTCGCTATGACAAATATCTGAACAAGTGTGACAACTATGTAAAAATAGTTTGACATTATTTTTCATATAACAAAAAATTGTTTGAGTTGTTAAAATTGTTTGAAAAATAATTGTTTATTAATTTTTTTTCTAAATCGGTTTTTACTTTAAAAACGCGCCTCATACAGAAATATCTACTTGTGTAAGTACAATGATGTTAGGTGAAGGACCGAACGAAGCTGTATCGCCGTCGAAAAACTGAAAAGAAATGCACCATTGTAAAACTGCCTCTGTCGCTGGCGAGGCTTCCCTGATCGGTCGAAACGCGCATGTGACGACTGGAGGCTTTGCTGCCTGTTTCCTCTGGCAGCGAAGCAGTTGGATTTATTTCAAAGGAAAATATTTGCGTTGTGCGACCACTACCGCCTCTGATCGCTCGAAGACACACATGCTGCCATTTTATTTTAAACTTCACTACTATATTACATAAAACAAAAGACAAATTCTAAATATAAATATGTAATAAAAATATCAAATTGGTTTTGGACATGGAAGACTAGCTCTAATTAATCAGGAGAATGTTTGTAGCACCGGGGAATAATGTTGGCCTACGGCCTACGATCTTCAATGGTAATTGTATTATTAAAAAATTATATTTCCTCGGTACAGGAAGGGAGGGTTAGCACTTGCAACGATTCGATGCAGCGGAAACTTAGGAATGAACTGGAAAGAATAATATAAGTGGACTGAAGTGTGTCTTAACTTAGAATTATTAAATTACTCGTTGAATGTATGTAATGTGTAATGAAATCGTATTAGAAAAAAATGGCAAGGCGGTTTTCGTGTATGTTACCTTATATACTGTTTTTTTCTTTGTTATGTGATTTGTCATAAGAAATATGCCCAAGATGTGGCATATATGGGGAAATTCGAAATAATAGTATTTGTTTCGGAGCACAGTTGTTAGAGATAACGTATGTTCTTATTAAGAGAATATTCTCTTCTTGTTTGTGAATTCGTAGCCTGATTTGACTAAACGCTTCTAGCAATATGCACAGAATTGAACGGCTTGCAATTCAAGAGATCAGAGGAAAATTGATTTTGGAGTATATTCTTATTTCCTTTCTGATTTTTTACCCATCGACGTTTTTTATTTACAACTCGATCAGTTTCCATATTTTAACGTATTATTTAGCACTAAAATTGTAAGACGAGGTCAAGTATATAATTTTTATTCGCTTTTTGATTTGTGTGAAGATTGCGTCTCGGACTGTGCAGGGAAATTGGTGGCTCACCATTACCTAAGGTAAGTCATTTTCCACAATTTGGACGAAATGCTCGAAGGCTAGCTGTTACAAAAGCTCTATTAAAATTTATCGTTTCAGAAGATGAATTTTCATTGTGTATTAATAATAGAAAATGAACAATGCGCCTAACGTCTGATGCCCATTGTGAAACTTTCAAACACGTGGGGGTGTTTGAGGATCATTTTAAAACATCAATGAAGAGGGCCAATCTTTAAATTGCGTCCCCAGCCCCTACGACCTGCCGGAGTGCAGAGAGTATCTTCTAAGATTCATATCGATGTAGAGATTGCAGTAGTAAATGCGGGATCATTTGAAAGCTTAACGAGCGCGTTTCATTAAACATTTTGAAATTTTATTCCATTTATTTTCAATTTAATGACTTTTGATAATTAATTTTCATTGAACAGTTTTGTGAATGTGAAATGTGGATCCTTGTTTGTTTTGTTTATTTAATTTTATAAAACGTTCGATTAAAACACGTACACCTTTGGAATGACAAGTATTCGACTGAAAAAAAAACAACGAAGAAAATAAATATATAGTGTAAGAAGATTTTATCTGACTTCTGCTAGAACACTCTCGTGCTGCAATCTGTGGACAAATAGCTACTTCAAAATATTACGAATTTAGGTGGAGACATGACTCAATAATTAGGTAACGAAACGTTGACATTACTTGAAACGGCTGATATCTTAGTCATCACCCGAACGGTTATAGCATGCAATTGTTCGTACAATGTCAGCATCGGCGATCCTTTTTATCAAGTTAGTGACCGGTAAAACCAAAGCCATTCTCGCAACCCTAGATGTTTACGCGGTGTCGCCCACAGTTACGTCGTTCTGGCAAATTCTCGGAGAGAGTCGCCTGCGACCTTGCACCTGCGGCGAGCGAGGCGCAGGGGGGGGCAAAAAAGGTGGGGGCGGGCCCGCGGGCCCCCGGATTGCAGCAGCCGTTGCAGGCGACAGTGGCTGGCTCGCGCGCGCCGCTGCCCGTCGTGTCGCGGAATGTCAACAAGGCCTCGGCCAGCGACAGCGGCGCCCCGCCGCGCCCCGCCCCGCCCCGCGCACGCCACGGCCACCGCCCCGCCGCCGCCGCCCGCACCCGCGCGGATGCCGCGCGCGCGCCCTTCTATAAATTGGCCACCCGCACCCGCGCCCTCTGCCAACGCGGCGGCAGCACTCCCGCCCCCCACCGTCCCCTGTGCCTGACTACAAGGCGATGGCAGCGCTCCTCCAGCGCGAAGACCATGCCGCCATCGACTACACTAGCGAACAGAATTATGCTGAAAATTAAGCCTCAGCTTCGAACCAGTGTTGCGAATTGCGACCCGTCAATTGTTCATCCAAGAGTCCAACTGTGTTTCTCACTGTGGAAAGTTATTTGATAAAATCTCTCCAAATTATATCGAATCCGAAAGTAGTAGAAAATTATATTAATATAGATATATATATATATATATATATATATATATATATATATATATTATATATATGCGTATTGATAATTGATTAATGATACAGCACAATTATAATAAAATTAATGTATTATATAGGCATGCTTTGTATGTTACGTCCAATCTCTGATCCCCGACTCTAAACGCCTGATCTCTTAAAAATATGTATTACACTCATATTTCATCCTCCTCGCCAAGAAAAATACTGTCTTCTTTAAAGTCACTCAACAAAAGTGATCCTGAAATATTCACCCGAGGCAGAAATACTCATTAATTTGGGAGGGGACACGTAATCTGACCAAATCACTTCGAGAAGGTCTCCCTACAATTTCGTAGGGCTTCATCCTACGTTTCAGCTTCCTATCTGCGGACTGTTAGCAATCGTCCGCTCTTCGTGCACTAGGCAGGCCCAGCATCAACGCGTTTCCCGCGGGGCCCCTTTGTCGATGAGGCGAAGGGCGAGGCCCAAGCGTGAGGGTTGAAGGGTCGTCCGTTGACGAAGTGCCGAGCGGGAAAGCCAGTGGAGGCGCTGGCGAATAGGGATTGATAATGCCTTATGATGACCATCAGCCCACTAAATGTTCTGCTTTTATTAGTGTAGTAGAATTGTGATGGCTGATTGCTCATGCGTTACCATGAATGGTTTAATGACAAAAGGCACGCGTTAATTGTGCTGCAGTTTTACAACTGCTTAAAAAGTCTAATGAGAAAACCGCACGAAAGCTGATTTATAGAGTGCTACTGTGGAATTCCTCAGGAACTGATCAGGGAAACCACAAAAATCACTCATAACAGCAGTCGATCTTCAAAATCAATCCTTGCAAATCCCACAAACTTACTGATGATTAAGGCATGACGAGAATTACCGTTACGTACCTGGGATCGAACTAGCAATCTTGCTACATCGTGCTAATCAGACCGCGCCTACTGATGCTGGTATCCTTTCAATAATATAGTAATCATAATTTCGTACTGGATCAGAGAGGTCAATTATCAATTATAAATATTTGGCGTTGAGCATGTCGTTAGGAACATGATTCATAGCAAAGAAGAACGAGAGACAACGTTTGCGAGAAAGAAGAATTAAATCTTATACAAATTTGAATGTCATGAAATAATCCAACATATGATTGTGATGCGGAATATCAACTGAAACCCCCACCGCGTTTTCCACAAAATAATGTAATAATGGCCATCATTTCATAGACCGGCTGGGTTTACCTCAGATCCACCGTTGCCGCTGTCGCTGCGACTCCGCCCAAGATGACCTAGTGTTCGAGTTCCGGGAGTGGTGGATTTTCGTCACTAGCTACAAAGCGAGATCGATTTCAGCCGCTGCCAGGAGAAGTCTACCGGCCACCTGCTCTGATCGGTAGAATTCTGTGGCTTCTCATATCAATACGGACCAGTACCCTCACATGCACTATAGACCGCGCGCGATCGTTCTTACCTGTTTCTTGTCCTATCATCTCCCCTTACTCATTCTCTCTCTCTCTCTCTCTCTCTCTCTCTCTCTCTCTCTCTCTCTCTCTCTCTCTCTCTCTCTCTCACACACACACACACACACACACACAAACACTCGCGCGCGTGCGCACACTCTTACATTCACTTCAAACCAGAGATGTCAGGAGACCAGTCGGGAACTTAGAGCCTGATCCGGGTGGGGCAATACCTGGAGGAGGGTTGCCTCCGGAAATCGACGTGTAGGTAGTCGCCGGATCTCACCAACCACAAAACATCCTCCATGAATAAAAACATTCACTACACTAACAGAACTATTGATCACAGCAGTTGGCATGCCCTTAAACACCAACCAATCCATCATTTCGTAGCCTAATTGGGCCGAAACGGCAGGCGGCGCGTGGCGCGTAGCGGCGGCGAGCCTGCCCAGCCAGGAGCGCGGCGCGGCGCAGGGCGGCGCAGGGCGGCGCGGCGCGTGGCCGGGGCTATTCCGGGCGCTGTGCATCGCGCAGGAGCGAGCGCCCGCGCGCGCCGCGCAAATAGAAGTGCGAAGGCGGAGCGCCTCGCGGGCCAGCGCCGGCCTCTGCCCGCCGAGCGGCGGGACACGGGAAGCAGCAAAGGCAGTGGGACGTTCAGGACACGGACGTTCGCCGAAACTAGTCAAAAATGATTTCATATGCGACCACATTATTATCCTCTACGCTCTTTTACTCAAATGTCACTATGTCAAAAAATGTATTTGTAATTTATTCTTTTTTGTTTGCATTTGTGGTTTTTGAGATCCATTATTTCCGATTATTTAGAAGCAATTTCACTGGCAGTCGCGGTGCTCTCGTTACAGGTCCAAATTTTCAATCTTTAACAAAATTTTCTGCACCTCGTGATTGTATCGTAGAGTTTGAGTAACCGGAACAAAATTGAAACCAGAATTTGGACAAATTGTTATTTTCTCTAAAAATATAAATAAAGGAAATCATCTCCTATAGTATTTCCGTGGTATAGATGAGTTTTGCATTTCTCAAACGCAACCAATCATTATAAATGAAGACTCTGAAGAAAGAGAATTTCACAGAAACTTCATTAATTGCACCTTAACTTTAAAACTATGAAGGACTTATTGAAAAAAAATATATAAATTTTCTTTGCTAATACAACCCGCAAGACTCTGGCAGCTTTGTTGTAATCTAGATAGTTTTATAACTACAAAACAACGCGTTCTAGATGCTTAAAATCTGGAAATTTTGAGGTGAAAGTCCTCAAGGAAGCGTTCTTTACACCGTAATCTGTAGGAGGTCTGAGATCTTCTTGGATATTCTGTTAGATTTTTGCTTATTGATGCTTTTCGACTTAATTTCATTGCATTTTCGATTTCAAATATTGTAAAAAGTAGTATTGTAGTTGCACGACCCTTTGCGTTGCTTTTTCTAGAGTAAAAATAGTTTTTTTATATTGTTGTGACTATCAAGAAATGCGAAAAGCAAACTGTCAAGGAAAATGTATATTTACTTCAATTTTTGTTTTTAAGAAACTGTTGTAAATTGTGTCAAGAACATCTGTTTGTAGTACTGATTAAACCTTTATTGAAAATTTGTTCCAAATATCAATCACGTTGTTTTTTTTTATTTTTCTTTGATATTCTATAAGTACATTGGAAGTTACCTTTACACATTTTTACTTTCTCATACCTAGTTCTTACAAAGAGAGTAACAAATAGGTGGATCAATGCTGTTTGCTATATAGAGGGTCCAGAAGCTCTCCTTACAAAAAATACCCTATATTCTTTGTTGATTTCACGAAGAATGGCTGATCCAGTTTTTTGAAAAAAATGTCATAGAGAAAATTCAATTTAAATGTTACTTCCGGCCACGAAATTCAAAACTGTCGCAGCAGACACCGGCGCAGCGCGGCGTCTGCCAACGGAGCTGGGCGTAGCGTCGTTTCTTCGCGTTTTCAGTGGAATTGTCGAGTGAGGCAAAAACCGCTTGCCGTACACTATCTTTAATAGTACTTATAAAAGTATTGTTTTATGTGTAAATTAACAATTTAATCTATTAAATCTACTTAAAGTTGGTCATAGGTCCTGAAACCCAGGTTTTCTGTCACGAAGGGACACAAATGTAGTGGGAACATGTGCGTTCTGTGCGAATATGATCTTTCGGGGGTAATACTCAGGGCATATGTATAATTGGAGGAGAACAAGTTGGGGCATATGTGTTATTAGAGGAGACAGAGGGAAACGCTGAGGGGTAGGTGGAGTCCAAATTATGTTTTTAAGCAGTATTCTACAAAATGAGATGTTTTTGAACCTCCTTTTGCATTTTTGGCGATTTAATTATTTTGGGTGTTCCCATTCTAGAGTATGGGTAGTCGGAAAAGTACAGAAAATCGAAATCTATGTAAAATTAAATTGTAGTAAACACATACAGATTCCTTAGCTATAGAATTGTGGGACTAAAGACATTAAAGAACTATGTGATTTTCTGTGAAATTCATTCTTAATGCGTATTAATACTAGAATAGTTACTCTCGCGTAGTACCGGGCATATAATGCTGTATCGCACAGTTCAGGGGCCGGCCTTTCAATGTTTGATTTCACTATGAAGCAATTTTCAATTTTAAACCAATTACACACAGAGTGTTCTGACCTGGATGGCCGAGATGGAGAAGAGCTAGTAACAATCCAGCGCTTCGGTTCGAACAATCGTGAATTCGAGTCCCGCCTTCAGTATGGTTGTTTGTCCCTTGTCTCTCACTTATGTGTTGTCTCAGAGGGTTTCACCTTCTGCTGACCCCATATCAGAGGAGCCCGCAGATGGTACTAGTGTATGGCCGAATATGCGTCCCATCGGGTCGTGAAGGGTAATCGGTTGTAGGCTTAAAAGGAAAAACCTACTCGTACTAAGCTAGTGTACGTAACTTTCTTAACGTAGCGAAGTTGAAGGGATCACAATGTAGAAATATTTTATCAAGACCTATCCTATCCTTTTTGTCGTCCTAATACTTTCTTATTCTATCTTTCTGCATCTCCTACATTTCTAGAGACTCAGAGCTGCTTTTACCCAGCTATACAGAGAAAATGTTGAAATGTGAACAAATGGTGGGTGATTAATGTTATTTTGGAATTTGTACACTTAAAACGATAAGAATTAGGCGATACACACAACACATTTTGTGGTCGTTAGCCTGTTTAATCTTCACATCAGTATCAATCCGCGCCTTTCGCTGAGGGTGTCGGAAGAGTTACTGACCCTGCCAGCGTTGGCACAGTTTGGATTCTCGTTGCACCGGAAGCGTCCTGGCTGTCCCCCGCGCGGCGTGAGGGACGTGGCGTAGGGCCTGGGCCTGACCTCGCGCGACGGGAGCTGGGCGGCGGGCAGTGGGCGTGCGTGGCGGCTGCCTTCCGCGGGCGAAAATAGTCCTCTAACGAGGCGCTGGAGCCTTCCCGCTTCCTCTTCCGATGGCGCGGCTATTTCTGCGCGGCGCGGCGCGGCACGGCGGTGGGAGGGCCCCTTGGCTGCCCCGACACCTTGGCCGCCCATTTGGGCGCCCATCGGACGGGTCGGACACCCGGCGGCACTTTTCAAACATTTGCATTTGCGTGTTGGTATTTTGAAAGTCGTTTACCTTTCATTTTTATTGCATATTTAGCATTTTTCTTATGTATTACTAGATCAAATTGTGACTAAATTGTGGGTGATGAAAGTGAACAAAGTTCAAATGCGGATTCAGCACCCCCAAAAAAACTGTAAAAGTCAGCTCAGAAGATTTAAAAGATTTTTAAACCTTTTGTTATCTGAAACCTGTGTTATCATTTCTCCGAATATCCGCGTTTTATCAGCAAATCATTTCATGATTAAATTGATTAATTAAAGCTGAACACAAAAACTAACGAACGCAAATAGACTAAGAGAATCTACATATAATTCTATTGTGTTAAACTGCTTGTGTGGGGTTGTTGTGTGGAGATAGAAGCGATTAGTGAAGAAAGAAGAAGAGACATGTGTGTGTGCATATTGATGGAACAACATAGGAAATCTACAGGAGAAGAAGGCAATGCCAGTGAAATTTAAGAGGTCTTTGAAGGTTGGCCTTGTTCATGGAGCCCCAACGTTCTTTCATAAAAAAGTAATGAAAAATCGCATGATACGGGCCCCGTTGAGTAGCCCTGCTGTAAATGATGTCCCGGAATTTTCTCGATACAATATCCATTATTGTTTACCATAATTCAGGAGGTTTGATTCAACCGGTTTTCCGTCTAAAAGTTTCATTTTCGCCGACAAAATTTGATATCTTTGCTGCTTCCATCGCGCAATTAAAATATTTTACATCGCACCGAATCACATTGTACAGCTACTGTCCGTTTACAGTTGCGAGTCCCAGCGATAGATCCCAAGGCCAGAGCGCGATTTTCCGTCTTCGGCTCGAACAGGCTCGCATCCTCCCCTTGGTCGTAATTCAGAATCGCTAGCAACTGTGTCACAACATTTGTCAGCTTAATAAGTGGGTTGAAAGTGACCACTGTCTGGAAAAGAATTCTAGAGGCCGCGTTCTCTAATCGGTCGTTTGCGTAGCTTCCTCTCATCCTTTCCAGGCGGATGCCAGAGGATTTATCAAAAGAACGGTGAACAGACAACCCGCGATATTGCCCTCTTCGTCCAGTTCTCTTTCCAATCCTTAGGGCCGAACGATAGTCTGATTCTTCATTCGTTTGTGCCTCATTCCTCATTGATCGGGTAAATATCCAACAAATGCCGAAGATTCTGTATGCAGCAGTCATCTGCGAGTCCTTTGAGACAAAGAGAATGCTCGGGGTGGTTTAACCGAAGTAATAATTACTATTTCAAACCTGGCTGGCCGAGCTGGCCAAGAGCGTGTTGCAATCCAGGGCTTCGGTCCGAAGGTGTAATGCTGAACGTAAAGGGTAACAGGCGTTGGTAAAAACAATTAGAAACACAGTTCATTATTCTATTCTTTACTTTGTGCACGTAACGAATGACTAATTACAATATTATCAATAACGATGGCGCAACCAATTTCACTTCAAATACATTTTGTAGCGAAAATTCGCAAAAGTAATTTAACTCCATTCGTTATTCCAATCATACAATGCGACCATAAACCACAAAATCGCTCTAATTAATCTGTAATTGCAGTTATCAATAGCGCAAAAGCCTCACGCTTTAGTCCATTCCTAACCTCAACGAACCTCGCAGCGCCCTCTTTCCCGTCGCGAGAAGCCAGTTGGTTATCCTCCAGCTCCGGACGTGTTCGTGGGCATGTTTTGTGAAGAGACTGACTACACTGCAGACCAACATGAAAGAATCGTGACATCTCCGGGACCTCGCCTTGCACCCTTGAACGCCTGCCACCCTTGCTGAAGTGACGGCAACGCATGGCCAGCTGCTGCAGCATGCGAATGTGCATTTCTTTGTGATGGGTGCATTCAAAATTTAAGGAGGGAATGATGGAAGAATGGATAGTTGAACGAACAGTGTTTTTGCTTCTGCAACACAATCTGGATGAATCGTAACGCGTTCGAGGACGTTTTCTTGCTCAATTTCTGTCATGTACATTCCTTTATTTGAACACTTCAGAGTGCGGAAGTCATAAATATGGCACCTAATATGGATACTCTGTATTATTAGCAAGGAAAAATAGCCGGTAAATGGGGCTTAGGGCATCAACTGATGTCACTCAGTTCCTCGGACAAAGGTGCAAGGGTTCGAAATCCGATTGGGACAGGCTTTTCAACACTAGCTGGATAGCAAGATTGAATTCAGTCGCCCCTGTCTGGAGGAAAATTCTAATAGCTTGCTTCTCTGATCGGCAGTTTTCCATGGTATCTCTGATCAACAGTCTGAGAAGAATCTTAATAAAGGGCCACGAGCCGCGCACGATTTTTCCTTCCTTTTCTTGTCCTATTCTCACTCCTTTTTTCACACACACACACACACAAACGCACGCACACTAACATACACTACTCTAGCACACATGCCAGGCGATCAGTTGGGAGTTTAGCACTTGTTCCGGCTGGGGCGGTGTCACGCTCGTGGGAGATACCTGGTTGAAGAAAATCCCTGCACGTCGATGTAGGTCGGTGCCGGATCTCGTCATCTAGCAAGGGAAGATCACCGCCACCGCCAAAAAACATGCATTACACTTACGGGACTAATGAGATCGGTTGACGCGCCTAGAATCAAAATCAATCAATCAAAGCTAGGAGAAATGAATGTTTCTTCATGGAGGGACATCCTCCAGGACATCCGGTCCTCGTGGTCCGTTGCCCGAGGGATCGCGTGAGGACGGGAGCTGCGGCGGTGGATAGTGTGAGAACGAGCGCTGGGGCGGTGGGTAGTGTGAGGACGGGCGTTTGGTCGGTGGGTAGTGCGAGGACGGGCGCTGGGGCGGTGGGTAGTGTGAGAACGGGAGCTGGGGCGGTGGGTAGTGTGAGGACGGGCGTTGGGTCGGTGGGTAGAGTGAGGACGGGCGTTGGGTCGGTGGGTATTGTGAGGAGAGGCGGTGGGTAGTGTGAGGACGGCCGCTGGGGCGGTGGGTAGTGTGAGGACGGGCGTCGGGGCGGTGGGCGTGGCGCGAGCGAGGCGATCGCCGGCGGCCACCGCCGCGCCGCGTTATTTCAGAGGCGCAGCTGGCCCCGCTAAAAATACGCCACCCCTGCCTCCGCCGCCGCCACCGCCACCGCTCATAACGCGCGGATTGAAGGGCGAAAATACCGCCGCCATTTTGTCGGCCTACCGCGGCGTGGCCGGCGCGGCGCGAGGGCGGCCGGCGCCCCCGCCGGCGGCAGCGACACGGGGTGAGGTGCAATTCAACGGTCTGTAGACTATACGAATTACTTTACATACCGGAATTAATTTTGTTTTGATATTGGTCGATTTGTAAAGTACACTCTATGTTTAAATTTGTACCTCACGTTGCTTTGACGAAACATGCAACGAAAATTAATTTTTCCTTGGTTTTATTTGTTAATCCTCAAGTTGTAGGGAGGAGTGATACAAAATCCTGATAGTGATCCACAAATAAAGCCTCAAACACATGCGAAGAACGACGCGTGTTAAGAGCGAAAGCTCAAATTCCCGCTCGTTCATTATGTGATTGAGAGCTGCATAGATAGAAAACTCATTAAGAATATATTTGATAACAGTTTTCCAATTTGTTTTAATACAGGTAGGATAAGTTAAGCGGAGTTGGTGCATGGGTAGGAACAATGCTTGTGTACTTGGACTCTCTCCAGCTTGGCCACAACTTGAGACCACATGTATTCCCAGATTTCGTAAAAGAATAAACATTAATATAAGAATTATTCCCTGCAGGAGAACCGTCGGTCGCGGAGGCCAAAGGTTCTTCGTGAAATCTCCAAACGTCCACCTGGACTTCTCTTTCTCGACTCACGTCGATATACCACATTTTATGCAGTGAGCAGGGGGTGATACGACACTGATAGCTCGGGCATGCCCTGATTGGGCCTCTACTTCTTTACCTCTGGGTCAGGATTGGGAATAGGACTGGAGTTGCGGCTTGGCTCCAAAGCCTCATTCAGACAAGTCCGATGGGTGAATAGTAATTACCCCGACACGTCGCTCACATTTCCGGCGACATTCACGTCGTTGGCGCCAAAGAGGGTGCAATGAGAGATTTTGAGTTCTGAACCGCCTGGGCTTAGGCTCGGATGGCCTCCTGTTGTGCTCTAGGTTTCATCGTGGCAGTTCCCGGCACTAATGGGTATGGAGTGGCACCCATTCGGGCGCATATCCGTGTGCACTGCAGGCGACAGTTAATTCGACTCCGGTGCTAGCTTGGAATTCTAATCGCCCTGAGCTGGCAGGGTTGTCTTACCGTGGTTCAATTAGAGAGGCGTTCCTCTAGGATACTGCGAGCCGGCGTACCCGCTGCCAGCCTGACTGAGCTCTTGTGCTAACCGAGAAATGTGTGGTTAGAGCCAAATGGTGAAGATTACCGCTCTGAAGCGAGTTAAAGATCCCTCTGGAATGAAACTAAAGATAACTTGGGGAACTTCACACCCTTGAGCGCCCAGATACAACATATGCGAATTAGTGTGTGGAAGTCTGTCCGCCTTTAAGAGATTACGCTACCCTCTGGATTGAGCTCCCTTGCATTATAGCTTTGTAAAGTGCAAGGGGCCTAGATACTTGCTCCAGGCAAGGAGAAATCATAGCGAAACAGACGAATTTCCTTTTTTAAATATAGAAAAACCGTTAACTCATGTTTAAAAGTTTTCAAATTGGTCATTTTTGTCCCATATTCTCATTTTACTAACAAATCCAGACCTGTTAGTTACACCGAATCATAAGTTTCGGATTTCGAAGGAACAGTTTTTTTCAAGTACTCTAGAGTTTTATCTTCAATATGTGCCACTATGCATTGCCAGAATCGTTAATCATTGGAAAGTTCAACTTTGAACGTAAAGTTTGCTTTTCTACAAGGCTCTTTGCATAACATTCTTGAGTATTATACTCGAATTTTGTATATGTACATTTGAATTTGTATCTTATATATTTATATATTACCTATATGTATTTGTGCTGCCGCTGTCTGGTGGAGAATCCCAACGACCGGCTGCTCTGGTCAGTTTCTCCTATCAATACCAGGCGAATGCCAGAGCAGTGCCCAACCAAAACAGACACAGACCGCGCGCGATCTTCCTTCCCAATGCCAGCCCTATCCTACCCCTTACACACGTGCACTTAAATGCACTTCACCACCATACATGCCGGAAGACGGGTCGGGGGCTTAGAGCTTGTCCCAGCTGGAGCGTACCCCGCTAGTGGGAGATACCTGGTTTGGGAAAACTCCCCTAGCCGACAGTTGGCGTCGGATCTTGCTATCCAGCGGGGAGGATCACCGCCACCCCACGTGCAAATAACAAGCACTAATCACTAGTAATTAATCAATCATGCCATCACACTTGTATATAATATCTGAAGATAGTTTATGTCCAAATAAATAAAGCGTAAAACTTGGCGTTTGCTATCTCTTTAACTATTATTTCGAAAATAAATCTGGCTCTGAGTTCCCTGGGCAGAGAGGTCCCGCCCCTTTCTAAGCCTCCGCGCCAGCTGCCGGCGCCGCCGCCGCCTCCGCTCGCCGCCTGTCGCGTGTCGCAGTGAATCGCCGCGTGTCGTGTCGCGTCGCTGCGGCCGCCAAGTGCAAAGTGCAATCGCGGGGCGGCGCGACGTTGCATCTGGTCGCATCGCGGAGGGACTGAGGGCTGACCTACATTGCCCCGCATGCCATCAAACCCTTCACTTCACGCATGATGGACCCGAGCGTAAATAAACACGTAAAATGCGGAAGGACCCGCTCATTTGCGAGCCAAAAACGCACAATGAGCTGCCTCGCGCCAAGAGGCAGCGGAACTCGCAGATATCGCCTCGCTTCTTCGCCAGGCGTGTTCTCCTTGGCCGGTGAGGTCTACGCTTGCAAGGTGGGCCGTCGGTTCAGGCATTATTTTTCTCGCCATCATTCTGGTTCAATTTCGTGAAAAAGAATCAGCAAGATCTAGAGGTGGTCAATTTTCGCAATTGCTAAAAATGCGACATATTACTAATTGCTGAAAAAATAGTAGGTGTATGTTTGACGATCGGTGTTGTATAATGTGTTTCTGAAGGTTTTCGATCTGCGATAAAGTAAGAAATCGGACACAAAATGTGGTGAATCTGTGATATAATTGCTAAATTGTATTTTATGGTTTCATTCGTTTTTGCCCTCTGATTAGGGATGTAACATCTACAACACCGATGTTTAAAATACGTAATTTGAGAGCGGCCTGTGTATTAATATGTAAGATTTAACTGACAAAGCAAATTAAAAAGTAATAGAAACATTTAAAAAACTGATCCTGAAAACTTGAGCGATCAGGGCCATCTTAAGGGGTCTGAACTTCCTCGGTTCGCTGTACGAAGGTAACGGGACGAAGAAGAAGGCCCTAAGGCTACGGTGCACGCATTACTTCTTCCGCTTCCCACGCCTCTTTCGAGTTTACATTTGTTGAAGTTCACAATTGGCTAAATTTTAAGTTAGTTTCCACTATTTTCTGATTTTAGTGAGAAAATATGAAAAGCATCAAACTAATTTCATCTCGAAGAGTCCTCCTTGTTTTCAAAATGATTTTTTAAACTATAAAATGCTAAATTCTACTATCACTGGCGTGATCGTTTTATTTTTAAATGGTAGATAATATACAGGGAGTATATTCTTAATAATTTGTTTAACTTAAATTATAGGGGGGTACATGTATAAAATATGAATAAATGAAGTAGGGTTATATTCAAGCTACAACCACAAAAGGTGTTAAAAATTCGGAGTTTTCGGAAATTTGATAGTATTCCAGAAACACTTAACTTAGCAACTTTCTCTGCAATTTTTAAACCACTAAATAAAAAACGCACTAGTTTTTCCTTCTCTTCTTCAACGCAGAGATAATTTTTTTTTAATTGTGAATAGATTTACTAAGAATTTCGAATTTATTTCCAAAAGATGACAATTACGCATGAAAAACTCTTTGGCGCGAAATATTCGCTATAAATTGAATTCTGAGTTTAGCACGCAATGCATTAGAGCCTCAAAGACCGATCACACTCTCACTGGAGACCTCAAATAATCAATAGTAATTGATGAGACCTGAGAATGGGAGGAATATAGGAATACGTACAAGGTGCGATCATAAGCCAGCAAGAATAAAGCGTCATGACGAGATCAAGAACTTCATAGAAGGGAAAATGCTGCGGAAATTGGACACCATGGTGTCCACGGCAACCGCTTTCTCCGTTGCCAAAGGGGTTAGACGCAAACCTGATCTGGTAATAAAAAAGGGGAGGAAAAGGTGTTAAAATACAAACCTAGTCATTCTCTGGCAGCCCAACTTCATGGAGTACCCACGCAGAATCCTACCAGTGGTGGTTGGACACCTCTGGGGGGCTATGCCAAGATTCACAGTCAGTGCCCTCAAGCGCCTGGGGATCACGTCTCGAGGCGATCTACTGACTATCTCGTTAATTACTCTCAGAAGCTCTATTAAACTCCACACAATTTGTAAATTACTATTGAGCAATGTAGAATTGCTGGTAATAAATGCAGGAAAGGAACTTTATTGTCCCGTGGGGAAGTCTAGGGAACCCATTGGATCCTAAAATGCTTAGGAATGACTTAGTTACCACGATTTTACGTAAAAGTGTACCATTTAAGGTAGCATATTGAAAATAGTAGGGCTGATTTTCTGTAGGCCAGACAATCCCACGGAAGGGAGTGAGAGTGGTTGGGCGTGGGGGCGGGGTCCCTCGCGAACAGAACGCGACCCTTTACAGTAGTCTGTGTGGCTTTGGAGAGTTTCCCACGAACCACTGTTAGGAAGGGTAGTTACACTCAGCATGGAAAGGAATCTCGAGCAGCGCTACAGAGAGAAGTTTTGGAACAAACTTGGAAAAAACACTACGGAGGCGTTCGATATGATCAAGCCTATGGGGATGCTCCCATGAGCCACTCGAGTGTTTTGAAGAGGCACAAGTTGGCCAGGGAGGCGAAGGGAGCTCGTCGAGGATGACCAATGCCCCGGTCACTCGTCGACCTCAAGGGTCAACGACAGTGACAAAAGTGAAATAACGTCAGGAATCTGATCGCTTCTGCTGTTTCTTGATCATTGTGGTGTCATCCGCAAGACTTTCTACTCCCTGGGGAAACCATGAATGCAGAGTTTTACGCAGAAGTGCTCGATCGGTTGCGAAAACGAATCATGTGTCTTGACATCGCCCATTCCTGGAAGCTTCACCACGACAAACCGCCGTGTCACACCACGCTGTTGGTGCAGGAGCGGCTGGCTCAGTAGGCGTTGTCTTGCCCCCCCCCTTTAGCCCAGGCCTGGCTCCGCGTGACGTCTTTTTCTTCCCTCGCCTGAAAAGTCTCAAGAATGTACAATGTTTCGACTACATAGAAGTCGTCCAAGCTGCTGTAATGAGGATCCTCAACAGCATTCCTGCCTGTCACTTCCAGAAGGCGTTCGCAGCAAAACTTTTAAGTCCAGAACAGCGAAGATTTACGTGATTCCAGAATTTTTATGCAAATTGAGTTGGAATATCGACTAAATATAATTCAAAATGGAATCCTGTAATTA
The DNA here is from genome assembly GCA_017312745.1 of Gryllus bimaculatus. Classification (NCBI taxonomy): domain Eukaryota; kingdom Metazoa; phylum Arthropoda; class Insecta; order Orthoptera; family Gryllidae; genus Gryllus; species Gryllus bimaculatus. The sequence continues at coordinate 11,121,375 of BOPP01000015.1, read as the reverse complement.
TTCAATTGTAATATAGGACGTTTTAAGTATTCTATGTTCCTTCATGTGCCATGACCAATGATTTTGATTAGCATCTTTCTTTTCGTATACTTTTAACTTTCCCAGAATCATGCTTTTCAAATATTTTTATTTATTTCATCGAGTCTTTCGCAAATATTTAATATTATTATTAAATCTTAGACACTGTGGACTTGGTCATAGGAAACACTGAAGTTTTTACTATCCGCAACAAAGTAACAGTTACTTGCAATAGGAACTTTAAGAACAGCTTTCGTGTATCGCCAGTTAACTTTAGAGATGTTCGCCAACTTTTCTGTGATTTATACTTTTTTCTTGTAGTGGTGCCAAAAAACCTCTAACCACAATTTTTCGGTACGAGCACATTATTAGATTTTATAAAAAAGTTTGTTCTTGATTGGACGGACTCAAAGGATGGCTGTATCATTGCTCATAAATAATCATCTCTCGCTTTTACGAATACTCTTGTCTAAGATGTCGGCAGAGCTCCAGGTAGGCCAGTTTCAGTCGATATGTAAAATAAGATGCTAAAGCTTATTAGAACTGTAAATTTTTAATATATGTAATAAAAATTCCTTCAGTAGTCTTCATTTCTTGTTTTAGGTCGGAGGCAATACTTCATTCAGAAAACAAAAAATGTGTCGCACATTCCGTTCTGATTTAGTATTTATTTTCATATCTGGTATTTGGCTTTAAATGTCTTAACGTCTATCACATAGCGAAAATATTCGTGTTTAAAAGGATTCCCTTATCAATTTTAAGGCAATCAGAATACATAAAATGAAGATGAAAATGTTTAATATCAATAACTAATTATGTGCTCAAGCATTTGAAATTTCCCCTTTAAAGTATGCTTTCTCTGTGATAGAATTTTGTGCCCTATTGGTATTATAGTACAAAGTAGGTGTTATACTACAAAGTTTACATACTGTAAGTAACAAATGTACCTAATCCTACTTACAGAAATCGATTAAGCTGGATGTATTGGACTGCATGTCACTCTGATGATATAGACCTCTTTGCCAAATGAAATGGGAAAAGAAAAAAATAGTAAACACGTTTAATATAACAACATTAATGCTCTTCCTTTTTCCTTTCAGACAGATAAACGTTCGATATGAGTCCTTATGAAATGAGACTACTTTTGACGAAGAAAAGTAGCCAAACTAGATTCATTATTTGTGTGGATATCCGTATTATAAAATTAAATGGGCACATTTTGCATGAAATGCTTGAATACTGAGTTGTTCAAGCGATTTGTAGCGTGTTTTAGCTATAGTCTGGTCAGTAATTTTCTTAAATAAATTTAAATTTAGAAAGGTGGGTCTTGAAGGGTCTTGAAGTGTTATGAAAACATTTTAAATGCCAAGTAGAAACTTCCCTTTTGTTGGAAGCTTTGTTAAACTTGTTTCTTGTGCGCTGAGAAATGTGGTACTTTTTCAGTTGCAGAATAATAATATTTTATATAATAATATAATAAATATAATACATATAATAAATATAATACATGTAATATATATAATAAATATAATATACATAATAAATATAATAAATATAATAAATACATAAAATTGAATTATATAGTATGTAGTCATATATGCATGTGTAAAATTTTGTTGCACAAAACCTTTTAAACCACTGGAGCTGTTGCTATCAATTTGCCAGAAAACATTTTTCGCTCTTAAAAATCCATGACTTAGATAGGGATTGAACCCGACCCGACCCGATTGGGAGTGAACAGGGGGTGTAACAGATGCAATCTAGATATGCGTAATAAACAAGAGTATTTTAGCGACTCGTTCCCGGGCGGTACAGCTGGGCTCGGATAGTGCGGGACAGCGCGGGCAGAGAAGTAGGAGCGGGTCCTGCGAGTGGAGCGGAAAGAGCGAACGAAGTGGGCAAAGCAGAAGCAGGTGGCGGGGCGCAGCGAATGGAAGAAGAAAACAGAGCAGAAGGAGGCGAGAGAACAGAACGGAAGGAGGGAGCAGAACGGGGAAGGAGGGGAGTGAAGAAAGCGGAAGGAGGAGAGAGAACAGAACGGAAGGGGGCAAAGCGGAAGAAGAGGGAACAGCGGAAGAAGAAGAGAGAACTGATCGAAAGGAGGAGAGAAAACAGCGATAGGCGGTGCAGAGCGGAAGGACGGGATATAACGGAATGAGAGAACAGATCGGAAGTAGGGGGCTGGGCGAAAGGAGAGAGCAGAGCGGAAGGAGGGTGCAGAACGGAAGTAGAGAGCAGAGCAGGAGGGGGCAGGGCGGAAGGAGGGAGCAGGGCAGAAGGAGGGGTTAGAGCGGAAGGAGGGAGGTATAACGGAAGGAGCGGGCGGACCCGCAGAAGCGGGGAACTCGAGCCGCGTGCTCGTAAATCCGCGCGCTACGGCACCTGGTGCGCGTTCCGTAACACGCGCCGTATTACGGCGCCGCCGCACGGCGAGGCTGCTTTTGGCGCAGGGCCGCACGCCGCCGCTGCCAGGTTGTTAATAACCGCAGAAAGCTCGAGGCGGGGCGCGCCGCTTGCACCGACGCCGCGCGTTTCACCGCTTCCTTTACGCGCTCGCCCAATCGAAGAGGCGCGGAGAAGAAATTAAAATTCCTCCTTCGTTTCATGTACGTCTCGCCTCGTTCGTAAAATCTGAAGAAGGGAAGACTTACCTGCCCAATTGTTTTTTTATCCACTACATTAAAAAAACAAGTGAATTCGGTAGTTAAGATTTTTCCCAAGATCCCACTCATCTTTCGGTGCGGATTTTTATTTCTGTAAATTCTTAGCTTGACTTGCCATGAACTTCCAGTTTTCGATTTTGCCATATATTTACCGTCAAGTAAATATGGTGAGGTCGATCCGGATAGACGAGATCGCTGAGGCAGTTGTGTCGTAACGATCTCGGATCGAAGGATCGCGGGCTCGAATCCCGCCTCGGGCGTGGATGTATTTGTGAGCGTCCCGTCACTCTTCATAATCATCCTATCACTTTATTAAAGAACGATTAACAACTCCCTGCGCGAGCAGGAGGCCCTTGATCTTAATTGGACGTGCAGTTGGATAATAAAAAAATATATGGTCAGAGTAAAGAATGTAACATTTACTTACCTAGCGTTGAACTAGTAAGGCTCCTTCGAAGAATTTCGATGTTTATCCTTCGAAAATCTGCCCTCGCTCGGGGTTGTATCTTTGCTCTTCAAGGTTGAGACAGCCTTGGTAACCAAAGTGTGACTGTTTATCGTAAATTGTTTTGTTTTTTTTAAGTATAATTTTCTGCAGTCGTATGAATCAGCAGGAGATGAATGGTATTGCAAAGGAAGATTCTTTTCCTGAAGTTCAGAGGATAAATAAAAACAAACATAATATCTGTTGTAAAATACGATATGCAAGAAAACGATTAGAATTGTATCAGTGGGGATGTTGAAAAAACACGCTTGTAGAATAAATTTTTCATAAAACATAATAAAAAAATATTATTCCATGTTTCATTTTCTAGTTTCGAAGAAAAAAATACTAGTATAATATGTTTCAGAGAAAAATCGAGACTTCATTCAGAGGTGCTTTGCCTTATTGTGAATTTAAGGTTGAGCATTAGGTTATCATATACAATCTTTGCTGAGCAAAAGTGTGAATTTTAATTCCAAAGATGTTTTTCGACGAGATACTTTTTTGCCAAATATATTTATTTCTATAGAAATTTTTGGAATATGTGAACATTTGAAGATTTGCTTTAATAATTCATTCCATGTAGATACTTTTTTTTGCATGAAACTGCCATCCAGTAAAACGTTCCGGTATCTGTTCTTCTCGCCTACGTCGCCTCGTATTTTCACCTCCACAGCAGTGGAACGACGTGCTTTGCGAGATGAGAGAGGTAGCATTGACCACTGTGAAGTGGTGTCAGAGGAATCTCAGTTTTTACTTTCTCGCCCTTACTTCGTAAGAAGAGAAGTTTTTTAATCGTGCGCCGAACCGCAAAATCGGATTGTTGAAATGAAGATGTTGAGATTTTAAGTTCGGAGATTGAGTGTTTTTAAATGAAAAGATTTGTGGATATATAAACGCGATGTCCAGAGAAGGTTTGAAACACGGTTTCCTTTGCAAAACACGGCCATGATTGCAATTATGTCATGCATTACGTTTTATATTAATTTGAATAGCTGGATTTTCTTCTACGGTCCACTACGACATACTACGTTGACTGTGAATATTGTATTGTTAAAGAATTTGTAAACATCCCTCATACACAGAGTATAAGTACTGAAGGTCATGAAACAATATTTTTGGGAAGGGGTTTCTATTTTCCGTATAAGGAAAATTTACTTTTCTGTTCTTCCTTTTGTGCCGTGTAATCGTAATATTTCAGCGAACAAGTGATTTGACATGTAATGCCTTTTAAAATACGGTCGTTTAGCACTTCTAAAAGACTGCCTCTTCACCTTCGGACCCTGTAGAAAAATATACTGAAGGTAAAGTTTGTCACTTTCTGCTTTGAGTTTTGTTTTTAATCACAGTAGTACAATATTTTTGAAACCATTAAAATGCCACCGAAGAATTTACTTTTTTAATCTTGGTTCACATTTCTTTATGAGAAAGTTGTAGTAGAAATGTTCAAATATAAGAAAATATGATATGATCATTTAAATATAAGAGAACTGTTTGGAGTCATGAATGAGAAATGATTCCAGTTATATTGATTGCCGATATGCGAAGAAACAAGTTGAAAAGTCTACGACTGGGCCTCCGCATCTCGTAAAATGTTAAAGCCAAGGTTTAAGTAGCTCACTTTTTCCTTGAGGTTTATTACGAATTATCACGGCACTTCATTCCAAAAAGGCATGTAAATGTCTGTAAGGAATGTACTCGAGTAATTCTGTTTGGCGTTTGTTGATGAGGAAGTTCCAACAGCGCGAACGCACGAAAACGTATTGGAGTGCGAGCGCGCGTGAATCGCGGCTGGAGCTGCATGAAAGAGGAGGAAGCGATGGGCAGCGGCCGCGCAGGTGGGCGTGCGGAGAGGTGAAGAACCCTCGGCGACGCGAGCGCCGTCGGGAGCGCGGCGGCCGGCGGCGGAGGCGGCGCGCGGCGGCGCGCGGGGCGGGCGCGGGGCGGCGCGGGACGGGCGCGGGGCGGGCGCGGCGGGCGCGGCGCGCGCGGCCCGGCAGCACTAGTCTCCTCCCGCCAGCGTCCGACGCACAGGCCAGCGGCGCCGCCAGCCGCTTCTAGCCAGCCAGCTCCAGAGGCCCTCGCGAGGCAGGCGAGCAGCTCAGCAGCGCAGCAGGCAGCGGCGGCAGCGGCAGGGGGAGCCGCCTGCGACTCAGCGCGCACCGACCACCGCCACCAGCAGCAGAGAGCCCACACGAGGAGCGACGTCCCGCTCCGCCCCGCTCCACCCGCTCCGCCGCGCCCGGCCGCAGCCATGAGCGCCGACCAGGTGCCCTGGAGGTCAGTGCTCGGGTTACAAGGCCCTTGCGTGGCCCCCGCGGCGTCGACCCTGCACTCGACGCGCCGCACCTCCTCGCGGTTGACGGTCCACCCAAGCTAACCTCCGGTGTCCACAGCGCCATCTCCAACGACGCCCAATTGAAACTCAAACATTTCATGTAATACTACTGTAAAAAGCAAGTGGGGAAATGTGTCGCTCATTGTCAGCCCAAAAATGTTCTTCAATGTTAAAATAGAGCAACTGGTTTTACGTGTCGGTTGATACCGTCAGTCTGCACGACCCAAATCCTCCCAATACCATTCAATATCATGTCATTCGAATTGCTTCACAGAGATGTTTGAGCAATTCTTTCTCAGAGTTGGTCCCAAAGATTTCAAATGTCCCTGTTTCATAATTATCGTTCATCGTTCCATAATTATCAAAGAAGTGGTCAATGTATTTTTAGATCCACTTTCGTAAGTCTTCGTTCCTCTTCTGATACAAAAAAAGGATGAATACATTTTGAATGAGTTTTGAAACTTGTTTTCCTAACTTGTTCTGCATTTAAGAAATTCAAACAAGTTTCTTGGCCGATTACTTGAAGTGATAATAACGATAAGAATTAATTTTTCTTTTATTTCTAGTATTAATGAACGAATGTACTAATTTATCGCTATTTACATTTCGAGATTGATCGTTTTCACACTTTTTCAGTGTGAATTTCACAAGTTCGGAAATCATACATAAAAATGGCTTTAGGTTCAGAACTTTATAGAACATTAATTTTGCATATTGTCTTCTATCAATACTTACTGCAGCAATACACAAGAAACCACGTATGGTTTTCCTCTTTTTAATAGAACATGCATGTCTGTATGTAATGATTAATAAATTATATACATCATTATGAATGTGACTACCGGTATCTAAGTTTTATTAACGTAGTTTAAAACTGATTATTATCGTAATGTAGTGGATAACTTTCGTTCTCTTGGCTTTCCTACGTAATTTCCCACTTTCTTACATCTTAACATACATCAAAGCTCATTAATATCTAGTCGACATCAGTTCTAAGTTCACTGCCATCTCATAGCATGCCATAGTTCACTCAGCACGGTTCTTAATTTTTTTGACTTTTTACCCATGTTATTGCACACTCTGTAACAATACCTTCATTTCAATTAAGATCATGTCCGCACATTTTAGAGATATTTTTACGTAATATTCTTAAAAATAATGTTATAAACAAAAGTAACATGTGTAATAGCCTGTCTTTGCAGAGATTAGAAATAGTTCATTCCATTGGTACCGTCTCCTACACGTTTCTTATACGTTCTGGAACATTTCTTTATTGAATATGAACGAGAACGTTTCAAGCATACAAGCAAATAAAACATTTCAGCGCCATCATCCAGTTTTATAGGACCTCGCTTAGTCTCAAAGTAAATGCATCTGGAAATTTGGGAAATTTTGCATGAGTTTACTTCTCAACCTACAAATATCATTTTGTGAATAAGTGTGTGAGGTAATAAGAATATCATTTACTTATCAGAATGCTGGGAGAAATACTATATTATTATTTTATGCAGCAATCTGCATAAATAATTATATTGAAAAATAATATTACAATAGTTCTTCTTTTTCTCCTCCTTCTGTTTCTTCTTCTTTTGAAGTCGATGCAGAACAAGTTTGCATTTACATAGTTTCCATGTTTCTCATTACCGTGCATCTCTCTTAATCTGTTGTTAGCTCCTGTTCTCTTTTGAAAATGTTATCAAGCGAAATATTCTTCCCCTCTTCCATTTCATCTTATCTCAGATCATTTATTAATGTCTTATGGAGCATATTTTAGAATATTATAAATATTTAATATAGAGTAAAAGGTATTCTTTAAAATCATATCCTCAGTTTATGGATGCTGCTGATTCTCCCCAAATGTACCCGTTTTGGCTCGTGGTCGTATTCGGTACAGCAGAACAAGAGTTCGTTTTCTCGCCCGCGTCGCTGGCATGGGAAACCGAAAGGCGACAGTGGCGCCGCGGCCGGCTGCGCCACCGAAGCACGTGCGCGGCGTGGCGCTGGCCGGGACTTATAAAGTGGCGACTGGGGCTGCGACGACGTGGCGGCGGTGGCGCTCGCGCGGGTATTTTAAGACGCAGGACTTCCGCGCGCGCGCGAGCTGGCGGCGGCGGCGGTGGCGGTAGAGACGCACGCGCGAACCTTCCCCGCCCCTCCGCCCCTCCCTCCAGCTGCCTGGAGCCCCCGCCGGCCAGTCGCGTCCTCTGAGACGCCCGCTGGGCGCCGCGCGGCTGGCCGGTCCTGGCAGTCGCGGAAGCGGCGATTTGCTGCGATCGGCGCGATTTTTGGCGCGGCCGTTGACAAGTGTAATGCGCGAGGCAGCAGCCGGCCATGGGCGCTCCAGGGCGGCTGCTGGTCGTCTTGGCCGGGCCTTGTGCCGGTTGGCCCGCGGCCCCTCGCCCACGCTCCGCCTCCGCCCGCGCCGTCGCCCTCGGGTGCATCTGCTGCGCGACGACTGACGCGTGCCGCACTGCAAATACACTGCGCGCTTTTTCTTCTGCGGGTGCATTTGTCTTGCAGCTGTTCGACGGGCCTTTGATTTTTGAGGTAGTGGTTTTTGGCAGAATTTAAGTAAAATGAAAACACGTAAAATTCCGTGCACGTCGAACGTGAAGCTTATTTTATTTGTTTGAAAGACACATTGGGATATGGTTTGCCTCCTGGGTTTAATAAATTTCTCTATATCTTATTGAAGGTTTTTGCAAAGAAAATAAATGTACTTCTTTAACAAGTTTTTTGAATTTTTTTCTCAGGTCTTGGAAATTACGAAATGGAGAGTTAGGATTAAAGACTTTATTATCTTACCTACTTTTATGTCTATTGTACCAATATTTCTTTTCAATGATTCACTAAAATAATTCGGTTTTAAATGGTGGAAATAACGGTGCCACTTCTAGACGTAATGTATTCAATTCATCCCGCAATAAACGAATACGTTTTGATTATTGGTCTGAAATTAATGCTGAACTATAAATGAATGATGCGAGCTGAAGCTTCTTAACCTTGCTCAAATATTACTTTTTTATGTTACGTTATAACATTGATACAGCTTTCGTTTGGAACATGGCATGTTTCGCTTTCCCTTTTTATGCCTTCAACTTCAAACGCCACCGACGTGTTTATTCAGTCCTCGTAATAAGCCGAACAGATTTGGCTATTACTAAATGCAAAATCCGAATATTTCCAAAACAAATTAAAGTCATGCACAAATGTCAGGAAGTAATACTGTTTTTATGAATGATGATGTCTAAATTTAGCAAATATTTGGAATTGAAACGAAGGGATTAGAAGTTCAATAAGTTAAAATGTTTATGAGCAATTTATTTTCAAATTTGTATATGAAAACTTTTTTCTTAAACGCGTATCGTCTAAAGAAGCCCTGTGATAGGTCGTAGAAACAGGAAAGAACATACTATTATTAAGAACTCAACAATTATGCAGCACATTACGAATGATTTTTCACATCGAGGGAGTAGAATCTTCCTCTCAAATTGTAGGCATACAGTCAAAACTATTAATATAAAATTCTCAAATTAATATATTTATTCGTTATGAAAGTATTAAGAAGTTTCCCATTTTTGCGCAGAACGAATAATAACTACGTCTCGTGAATTTTTAAATAAGATTTTAAATAAAAATTATTTCGTCTACAATAATATTACGAGAGTTTTAATGTCTCAATTTTTTTTCAAAGTTCTGGTATTATTGTTCTGCCGAACTGAGATTCTTTCTTCTTCCTGCAACACTCTGTGTAAACAAAAGAATGGAAATAGAACGTTGCTTAATGGTTCCGGGGACGGGAGAACACCTCGTCAGAGAGCCAAAACGTGCAGGGCAGGAGTAAAGTCAGCATACGTGTTGCCAAGCAACGAAGAGAAAAAAGGAAAAATAGGTTTTTCCCTAATAGAATATCCAGTTCGATAATATTTTCTCGTTGTATAATGGCTATGTTTTATACTAAATCATGTTTATTGTTAAAAGTTCTATCTCATTAACTTCGTTCAGCGATAAAAATGTAGAATGAACAGAAATTAATTCACTTAATTGAGTGATATGCAACATCATTGTTCTTGACATTTCTGACTAGCCAGAAATAAACTCAAAGTCGTCATTTCGATTTCAATTGAGGAATCAAATTACACTCTCTGTTTATTATGAAACTATCGCCCTATTAAAAATCATGTGATTGTTTTCGCAGTTATTTCTTTCGAACAAATATTCCTTGAAATTGAATCCCAGTTGTTGCCAATTTTAAATGGGCAATCAATTTTATATTAAAAACATTGCTATATAAACATTCTAGGAGACTGAATATATACTATTAATATAAGTCAGTTCTCATATGTTCAATTCACAAGTTTGCAATCACTTTTGAAGAGGAAAACGCATTTGCGTTTAATCATTCAAATGCCTGACATCAAATTATCTAAATCTTCAAACTTAACGCAAATATTTACCATTAGTTAAAAATGACTGGCTAAACATTCTACTTCCTTCCTGTTTTTATGCATTTTATTTTTTGATAAAGTGGCAAAAATTTCCCATATATTGTTCTTAAAGAATTGACGTATCTTGAAACGACGGCTGAATTTTTAAATTGCAAGATTAATTTCAGTGAATGCACGAACAAACATGAGGAATTGAAAATAATTATTGTAGCCAAAATATTTACATGAAAAACGAATTGTATTTATTCACAATATGTTGGCAGTATCATTTACTCGTATCAATTAATATTCTTATACCATCGCAGTGTTTTAATTTTCATTAAAGATGTCTAATAACTCAATAATATACTCAATTACATACGAAATTTGGTATCAAAACTAAATGAAATGCTATCGTAAATAAGGAGTAAATTGATTAGTTTTGTAACTTATTTGAAATGTAGGAAAATATTCATTTCTATTCAATTAAGTTTGTGTAATATTTAAATAAATTACTTTCTTGAATTCACATTTGTATTTTGTAAACAATATTTCATATTTTCCATTATTGATAGGGTACGAATGTACGTCTTCCCTGTATAAAAATACTTGTTCTTGCTTTGACTGAAATAATCGAATTAGTACACTGCAGTCGTCAACTTCTATGAAATGTATTTATCGTAAACTGTTCAGTGCCTTACCGACAACCAGATTTGCATACTAAGCTGGCGCCATTTTTCAGCTCCAACACCGTTGGTGCTGAATCAGCTGCCTTATAGCCGTTGCCTTGTGTCCAACTCATTGTTCCAGACTCCCAGAAGGCAATAGGCTTCCACTTTGTTGTTGTTTATGTAGTACATCTAAATCGACATAGCAGTTTTCATATAAATATCGAAACTGCAATCCGTTGCAGTTATTTCAGTTTATCAATGTTTACGGAAGTTGGAGTTTTGGTTTTGATACCACGATGTAATTGTGATATTTAGTGTATGTGTGTGTGTCTATATCTTTTATTTATTTCCCTATCTGCGTTAAAAACAGTACCTACTGTGTGTTAAATTTTTTGTTGTGGAAAAATGAACATTTATTGCTCAGAAGCAAAATGAGGCATCACACAATTTACTACTCTGACACCGCAGACTCGGTTAAAAGCCAATGGCGTCTCATTCGCACGGCCTTGAACCTGATACACCTGTTATAAGCAGCTCGGACCCCATATGCCACCTATTTGGCATTCCATACGTGCAAGTAGCTTGTCAACCAGCTTCATAATCTGGGGCATGACAAAGAAAGGTGACAATTTCATTTTTGCACTGCCGTGGAATGAAATCCTGGGTTGAGGTATAGACAGCTATCTTGCTAGCCATTAGCCACCAATGGGTTTATAAAAATACGGAAAATAAAGGTATGGTACAACTCGAAGCATCGTGCGAACCTCCTGTCGCACACCTTTGGCACGGCGCTGGGCGGGGCGGGGCGAGACACTCCATTGATTGATTAGTAATTCTGGGCGCGTCAACTGCTGAGGACATTAGGCCCGTCAATGTAGTGCCCATTTTTATCGCGGGAGTTGGCTCACTCACTCATCCCACGCTGGATGACGAGATCTAGCGCCGACCTACGTAGGCTTGCGGGGATTTCCCAAACCAAGTATCTCCCATCAGCGTGGACCCACCCCAGCCGGGCCAAGTTCCAAGTTCCTGATTGGACTCGACAAGTGCGGTAGTGAAGTGTGTGTAAGTGTGTGTAACGGGTGAGGAAAGGCCAAGGAGGAAGAAAGAAAGATCGCGCCTCGGAAAACTACCGATCACAGCAGCCGGTCACTAGAATTCTTCTCCAGACAGCGGCTGACTTCGATCTAGACACGTAGTGAGTGTGGAAAATCCTGTCTCCGTCGGGACCTCCCGGTCAGAGGCCCTGCAGTGACATGAACCGATGCCCTGAGCCACCTAAGCCGGCAGGGGCGCGTCGCGTTGGCTGTGCCAGCGGGCGGGAGGCGCGGGCACGAGTGCGTGCAGTTATTCCGGGCCGTGGTGTTTGGGCGTCGGGGGTGAGTGACTGGCCGCAGAAATAGCCAGCCGCCGCGCCGCGCCGCGCCGCGCCGCTTCGCGCCGACGGCGCGCGGACGCCACCGCCGCGAGCGATGGCGCGAGTTATTGCCCCCGCTGCGCCAGCGCCACTCGCTTGCACTCGCACTCGCACTCGCACTCGCTCCCTCACGGAGACCTTCCTGTGAAGCAGCGTTACTCGATGGCTGCAGGTCCAAAGCCGTTCACTCTCACAAGTTTGCGTACTTCTTCACGTATGATCTAGGCATTGAGGAACGGGAGTAGGTGTTTGGGCGTCGGGGGTGAGTGACTGGCCGCAGATATAGCCAGCCGCTCGGGCGATGGGGAGCTGTGGAGATGTCTATCATTCGTATTAAAAATATATGTCGGACAACAATTTTTAAAAATATTAATAACAGAAATGTTTTCGAAAATGTAGAGTACGTTGTAAGACAAATTTAATTATATATATATATTATATATATATATATATATATATATATATATTAATTTCGCTTTACTGACACGTCTAACAAGTGATAACAGGTGTTACATCCAACAATATAAATCTTTTTTCTATTTAGCTTAGTTGTTTCTTTCTTTGCGTTAATATCTGTGTCTACTTCATATTATATTTGTTGAGGTGGTAAAATTTACATTTATTGCCCAGAAGCAAAATAAGGCAACATCATAGCATTTTATCAATAAAAATAGAAACAATAGGCTGACGATTCTGATGTAAACATAATTATTACACTGGGAAAGTTATTGAAAATTCTACACAGCAATTAATAGTCAAATCTGCTTTATATACATATAAGATAAATTTTTGAATATATTAAACATCCTCTGGTAGTGCCTTGGCTGAAGCTGGGGAATTTCCATTTATATGTGGAGCTCACAAATCCCTAAAACAGAAGTCCATATTAATAATATTCCCTCGACGTAAAACGTGATGCCTGCTAGGGTTAAAAACTCAGCCTGAGCCCAAAGATGACACGTTCCACGCATCTGTACAGCAAATTGCCTACCTCCAGGCGCTCTCGTTCTTAACAATTTCTTCATGCCATCTTCCCAGTGCGAATCAAATATATAATAACTAATAATCGAATATCGAACACTCGAATCGAATATTTAAGTTTTTCTCAAGTGGCAATGAAATCAGATTTCGAAAGTTCTGAATTGACTGTGGAACTCCGTCAGAATCTTCTGGTGTAAGCAGATGTCAGCTGAATAATAGATCAAAGTATCCTGATTTGAAATACTTAGAGTGCTATTAAGAAAATGTTAGATTTTGTGTGTTATCGAATATCTGCTTATCTTGAAGGTTGTTACTTTTGAAAAATGGTGTTTTCTTGTGATGTCATGATTTATGATTATGTTCTTGGTAAAAAACCTTCGTTTAATTTGTATTTCTTGGTCTTCTACAATTCCTTCGATTATCTTTTCGGATGTTTTCCTTAATACTTGACATTTTAGTTATTTCTAATTCCAACGATGTGCATATGAGGCGAAATGAAATAAAATTTATGAACGTAAATACTGTTAGAAATATAAATCAATAATATTTTGACGTCCCAACTTTTTTTAACTAGATATAATTTGTGTTGTGATATCCGATACACCAACAGAATTTTACAATTGACATATTTACACTGATTATGAGAACTCATTTACTGCAACGCCGAAATGTTAGTCACAAATATATTATATCGCGCGGCCTGAGAACAAGACAAGGTTATATCTGCATTGTTTCCGGAAGTGACGTTTCCACACAATTTCTCTCTTTTTAGATATACGACATATTAAAACAGTTTTCAAAAGAAGGCTTGTAGATTGTCTCCAATGAAGAAAATATTTAGTAGCATTGTTAGTCGCATCGAAACTTACCGAATGCTCTCCTGTAAAATGTTCTTAATGTTGAACAGAACCTTGTCATTCTGATACAGTGATGTATTGATAATGCCGAATATTTGCAAATAAATATTAAAAACTTTTTGGTATGTATGGGGACCGAAAATGATAACTTTTTGTCGATGAACATATGCTGGAAATTTGCATATAAAGGAATTACACGTGTCATTGGTCCCTGATTCTTAGGCAACTTTTTATGCACATGAGTTTTGCAGGTCACGTTCTGTTGCTGCGACGGATATTTCATGTATCTGTGTGTCATTTGTAGTGTAGGGTTGCCTGACATTCACATAAGTAATACAACAGTTATATCAAATCTCCCATTATATTTTAATGGCAAGGAGTGGTCAAAAAATCTGACCTAATGTTCCCCTTCACGTGTCTTTTTACGACATGGATGGCTCATCTAAATGTTATTTTAATGCATTAGATCCAAAAGATATAATTAATTTAATGATGTTTTAGAAAATGATTATTGTGTATAAAATGATAAAATTGGAGATTCGTCCGTTGAACTATAAGGTATGCACAGTTCAGATTCTAAATAAGAAATTGAAGAAGCTGAACCACAAAATCAGAAAATTGACGCTGAAGCTTTTCTAAGTAATAGATTTCTTTATTTGCAATCTACGTTTCATTAATAGTGTGGATTTTTTAGTGTTAATAATTGAAATTATTTAAACTGTTTGTAGGCAACAAAACACCTTCTCTGAAATAATAAAAATATCAAAATGGTAAACAATGTAAAAGGCATTCCATAAAGCATATTATAAAACATTATTATGAAAATGCTTCCATTATGTTTGTTCAAGTCATTCAAATATATTTTTGTAAATATCGCAGTAATTAACTTAATGTTACATTTTATTTTCTTTGTGTGCATGTGCATTTGTGTTGTCAGCATGTGCTTTTCTAAAATGTGAGAAGAAAAATTTAATTGTTCTTCATTTTCAAATTATAAAAGAGTGCTATCAATGTTTTTAAGCAAATAATTCAAGCAGATAAGTATTAATTAGTGCTTTAATGACTAGCGGGTCAATCTGACCCAACATTCCCACTGACGTAGAATTTCTAACGTTTCAACCAATGGGTTAAGATACATAGAATATACACAAATATGCTAAAGTATATATGTAAATATACCAATATATTGAAAACACGCGTATGTTGGTTGGTTGAAATACACCGCTGAATCGGTGACGGCGGGAATGGTCGCGGGCACAGCTGGCGTGCGCGTGCGGGCCGCGGCGCCAAAGCGTGCGTCTGGGGATCCCCCGCGCCCCGCGGCTCGTGCGCCCGCGTGCGCGTGCCGGAGGCGCGGCGCGGCCTGCGCGCGGGGCGCACGGGTGGCGGCGGCCGGCGTGGTCTCGTTTCGCCGTCGCCGCCGCCTCGTCGTCCGTAATTTTTACCGCAGCTTATTCCGTCCTTCGGCGCTGCCCCACTTCCAGCCGCGGCCTGCCCTACGCGCGCGCCCGTGTGCACTTTTTGCGCCGAGCGTCTTTTTCGCGAGGGTCGCGAAACGACGCGCTCGGCGACGGCGTCGCGACGCTCGCCAGCTCCCGCGCCCCCGCGCTCGCTCGCGCGGCGCTTCCAGGCGAGAGCAAGTGTTCCGAACCACTCGAATCGCTGGTGGGATATGGCTGATTAAATGTTGGTTGGTTAGTTAAATGGACATCAACTACTAAGGTCTTTATCCCCGTAAAAATAGTGCATGTTTTCCTCGGAAGGTGGCGTGGATCTTCTTTACCGGAGATCCGGGCCGACCTACTTATCTGCGTGAAGGGTTTTCTCCAACTAGGTATCTCCCACTAGCAGGGCACCACCCTGGCGGGAACAAGCTCTAATCACACGATCGGCCTCCCGGGATGTGTGGTAGTATAGAACATGTGAATGTTCGACCGGAGAAACCACGAAAAAGAACCGATCAGATCTGCCGGCCACTCAAATTCCCCTTTAGACAGCGGCTGAATTCGATCTAGCTATCTATCTACTGTCCAAAATTTAACCACACCATGGGGATTCGAACCTTAGGACGACCTGGTCAGAGACAGTGCAGTCATATAAATTGATGTCCTGAGCCACCTAAGCCGGTAGCTATTGATCTCAGGTGCTGAGACCGTCCCACTTTTCACTACCCGTGCCACCTAATCACTCTGCCGGGATGGAGAAGGTGACCGCATGGAGTTTATGCTATTATTGTTACGATTGCAATATGTATTTACTTCAAAAAATTTTGAAAAACAATCAGAGGAAGAAGATTCAGGCCACGGTGAGTTTATCATTAATGTATAGATAAAGAGTTTAGAAGGTATGCAACACGTACGGATAGCGAGTTTTTGAAAAAAAATAAAATGTGTGGGAGTATAGTATTCCTACAGTACTTTTCGCGGGTTTTCTCGTGTAATAAAGTGAACATTCTTTATAATTTTACGTTATCCAGGAATGTATGATTGGTTAGATATTCCTTTAAATTTTTTTATTTATTTTCTTTACAGTTGTCAATTATATCTGAAAGGTAAGAAGTTGAAGTTCTAGTTTAATATTTTACATGATTATTGAGTGTGGAAATCGAAAGATTTTCCTATTGATATTTTCATCTCTTTAATGATTAGGTATGAGTTAAAGACTTATCCAGTTCGATTCAGAGAACGTTACTCTTAATGATAAACCACGGAAAAAGCACAAGTGATCCTTGCTCTTAAATACTAATTTCAGTAGAGACGTATATAGCCCTGATCACTCTGTCAAAAACAAACTAGGAAATGCGAATGGTGTACTCTCACATGCGCATGCAGGCTCAATATGAAAATGCCACTCACTAGGTCCAGGTTGGTCGAAGGCTTCGCTGGCATTCAGTAGAACAACAAACAAAGGTTGCGTTAAGAGGCCGTCCGCAGACGCGTGCAAGAGTATCCGCAGTGCGGTATATAGGTCTGTCTGTCGGCTGCGCGCTTCCGCAATAGCAGCGGCCGTAGAGAGGGCGTTGTTCTTGCGGCTGCCCCACTCGCGCGAAGGAGGCCAGGAGCCTCACTCTTCGCCCGCCCCCGCCCCCGCGCCCCGCCCGCCCCTCCGCCGTAGTTCTTCCCGGCGCCCGGTCGCCGCCCGCTCCGCTCGCCCCGCGCTGGGCCTGGCCGGTGGGCGCGCGCTGTTTGTTTGCGTCGCCGTCGCGGGCTCCGCCTCCGCCCAGCGCCCCTCCCGAGGTGCAAGCCTCCGACACCACGCACTTCCTAACCTGCTTTCAACTGTGATCTTTGAAAAATGCTGAGAAAATAATCGTTCCAAGAAAGTGTTTATTAGCCCTTCCTGCCAATTAATTGGAATTCTATTTCTTAATAATTGTTCAAAGGAAGGAAAAATGAACACGATACATGTGTCACAGAATAAATGTTATGATCTTCTAGGGGTTGTAGGTAGGTCGAAAATAATTACTTTTTGCCAATGGACATGTGGGTAATTTCATTTAACGGATTTTTTCATGTGACAAATGCCCTTTATTGTCAGGCAACACCTTGTGCACCGATTTTGGTAGGCCACGTTCTGACGCATTCCAAGAGATTTCATATACTTACCGAACTCCTGAGCGAACGGGGTTGCCTAAAACTCAGGAGAAAATATAGCGTAACCATCTTTGTAATATGAAATTCCCCACTATATTTTATTTAGCAAAAAAATATTGTTTTCGACCAATAAAATCCTAGACGTTTGTAACATTTATTCTTAGACGCCTGCATATATAGCTTTAATATGCTTTCCATTGGTTTTTCAGAAAATGTAACAAAATAAACATTTCTATTTAACTGTTGCATTTGACTGAACATGTGTTGCACTAAGCATTTCCGACAGAATTATGTTCTACTAATTTAAAACTGCTTCTATATAATGCAAAATATAAAATGCACAATTAATTTAACACAAATTATTAATTAATTCTAAACGGATATTAGTGAACTTGAACTCTGTTATCCAACCATTGGTATATCGATACCTCTCGTGCATCTCGTAGTTTTAGTTGGATGAAAACAAAATACTTAAGTTTCATTGGTTCATAGTAATGATAATATAATACACCAGAAGAGGGAAAAATATTAATTTTATTGGAGAATTTCTGATCTGGCAATATTCTTTCTCTTTTTCTTATTTTTTACGAGCCGGAAGACTCAATCGGAAAGTCAACGAACTCTCTACTTTCTATTGACGCGACATGAAGGCAAAAAAGGTCATCGATAAGGAAGACATGCGAGTACATATAACAATGTGTGTTCGTCCATCTTTAGAAATGCAGTGCCGTTTCTTCCCCGAAGTGCCAGAGTTTCCGGATAAGGACTCCAGAGAATGCATTTCCACATGGAACTGATTTCATACCAAAACTGATAATGGCCATGAATTACTCTCAAACACGAGGAACCGATGCTAGTGATGCCTAATATGAAGTATCCGATTGGTGAGTGCAAATGATATTCAAATAGTGAAGGTGCAGTTATACACCTATTTAAAATTGATAGAAACCTGTTCACGGACTAGAGGGGTATTGTCAAAACTGATATGTTAATCGGCATTAATACAAAGAAGATGTAATAATTGCGGAAAACGCAAAGCGGATTCGTTTGTTCTTACTCTCATAGTTTTAAGACTCATTGTTGTAATAAACGATAATTGATGCATAATTATGCTTCTCGTAAAATGTTCATTTTAAATTTCGTAAGTTAATATTTCTATAGGATACACTGTGATTTTTTTATTACCCGCTATCTCCCAGTTTTTTAAATTGTATTTGCTTTCATTAGCTACGATATTTGTCTATAAAATTTCAATATATCATGATCCATAATTCAATAATATATACTTTTTACTAACTGAAACATAAAAAACTTATTTAAACATGACATAATTTGCCACGAAAGAAACCGTGTAAAGAACGTGCGCATGTCGTTATGTCGTTATTTTCTTGAGGTTGATCCAGCGTTTAACTGACCGGAAGAACAGGCGGGAAAATCGCACAGACACGACCGCCAGAGGCTGAAACATTGAGGGACCGTAAAAATAAATTTGAAATACGAACTGGCAGGACGCCATTCAACGTCTTGGATGAACTGCCAATACCGTTCGGCCGTATTTTTGCAACGGCCGGAGGAAAATAGATATACGGCCGCCCGCCACCAGCTGTTTTATTTCCATCGAGAAGTTTAGTGCATACTGTTAAAACTGAATTAGAGCATTATGTACCCCCTCGTGTAGTAGCATAGGGAAGAATGTTCAAAACAGGAACTACAGAAAATAATTTTGAATTTGGCAGTACACTATCAGAGATGAATGAGCATTAGAATAATTCTGAAGTTTTATTATTGATTATTTATTTAATATTGGTTATTTTATTATTAACTTTTAGCAGTTTATTTGAGCAAAATTGTAATTAACGAAAACGATGTCGCAGATTCCTTTTCACTGTAGCGAAATGCACCCAGGAAGTGCACTCCTTGAGGATTAGCCAGAGTTTGTCTTTCCCTCGGTCCGCCCAAGAATTTAGCCGCGTCGCCTCTTCGTCGCCGGCCTCGTCAACGACGGCTTTGTGTCGGGCCGCGGCACCGGAGGCTCCCTAGCAACAGCAGCTTCCCTCGCTCATTTTCGCGCCCGAGCGGGGCGCTGGCGGGCGGCCAGGGGCGGCGGTGGCGGCGGTGGCGGCGCGGGTGCTCGCCTCCGCCCGCGGGGCGACGCGGCTGGAGGCTGAAGCTCGCCCCGCCGCCCCTTGCCAAGACGCACCACCGCTCGCACCGCGCCGCTCCGCGCCGCGCCGGGACGGTCGCGCTCGCCCGACAAAATAGCGAGGAATGTGGCGGTAAAAATACCGCCTCCAGCGCGGGGCCGATGCGCTGCCGGGAAGTGACCGCGGCGGACGGGGCGGGCAGGCGCGGTTTTGATTGATTGATTACTAGTGATTCCGGGGGCGTCAACTGCTAAGGTCATTAGTCCCATAAGTGTAGCGCATATTTTCCTCGAGAGGGGGCGGTGATCTTCTCCGCTGAAGGGTGAGATCCAGCGCAGACCTACCTGTCGGCTTGCGGTGTTTTCTCCAACCGAGTATCTCGCACCGACGGGTCACCGCTCTCGTCGTGGCAAGCTCCAAGCTTCCAACCGGGCTTCCAGCATGTGCGGTAGTTTAGTGCATGTCTTTGTGTGTGTGTGTGTGTGTGTGTGTGTGTGTAAAGGGTAAGAATATGACAAAGAAGAAGAAGGAAAGAACGCACACTATCCGTGACCTCTCTGTAATGATACTGTTCCGGCGTTCGCCTGCTTTTGATCGGAGAAACCACCAAAAACTATTGATCAGTGCAGCGGCCTCTTGAAGTTTTCTCCAGTTAAGGGTGAATTTGACCTAGCTCTCAGGTAGTGTCGAAAATCCTGCCACCGTCAGGATTTCTAGTACATAGTACCTTCCGGCCATAGGCACTGCACTGATAGGGCGGGCTCCGGGTGGCGCGGAGCTGTGTAACGTATGGCAACGGCGGGGCGGAGGCGGAAAGGTAGGTTGGCGTGGTTTCGCGTCACAGCGGATCCTAGTTGGGGGGGGGGAGTGAGCCCAGGCAGAGTATCAGTGAAGGGTGGCAAGTGACGGTGCAGTATGGTGGATACGCATTACCGGGGGAGAACCAATTACCTGCCCGAAAGCGGGAAGGGGCGGGGCTGCGCGGAGCGCAGTAGGGAGGGTGGCAGAGCGGTGTTGAGCGAGGAGGGATGCGGCGAGGCGGCGCGGGGCGCTGTGGAACGGTCGGAGCAAGACGGAGATGAATGGTGTAGCGCGAGCCGAACGAGGCATCTCGCAGGCGGAGGGCAGCTAAACGTTGTAGAGATGAGAGGGATGATATTGAGGGAAGTGGAGTGGGCCGCCGGAAAGTAACAGGATTGACTAGCGACGCGGCATTGACGGGAGAGAGATAGGGTTGAAAGGGGCGAGGCGGGGTAGAAGGGAGCGGGGACGGGATGAACAGGGCGGGGTGGTTGAGAACGGATCGTGGTAGCGTTGAGCGTAGCGGGATGAGTAGTCCGGAGCGGAGGGCGGCGAGGGCGGCGAGGGCGGCGGGGGCGGCGAGGGCGGCGGCGAGACGCAACCGGTGAGAGGCGGGAGGATAGTAATTGGCGCGTGGCGGGCGTTGACCGCGCGTGGCGGCCAGGCAGCGCCCACGCACGCGTGTTTGGGCTTCGCAAGCGCTTGGGAGTCCCTAGAGCCTGTCGAGCACTTCCTCGCGCCGCTTGACGCGAATGGCCTGCGATTTCTCACGTCGCCCGCGGGACGCGCAACTGCGCGCCTCATCAATTCACTGCGAACGTAAACACGCAGAGTTACAGCTTGGGTTACACCGCCTCTTACACTGAAAAGAGGTCTGTGATCTTGGCTGCGCTTAATAATATTTTACTTTCGCGTTGAAATGCTGACCGATGTGGTGGCATTTTCTTTCTACATTTTGAGCACCTTTTGAACTTTTCTAGTTTTCTTCTACTCATGCTTTTTTTTATGCCACTGCAATTCATGAGTAATAACATTTCCTTAGGCCACACAAAATGTTTAGAAATTATTTTTAGTTATAATATATTTTATCTGCTAAATATTGTTTTTTCGAGATTCTCGCTTCCTTGCTTGTATTTGTAATAGAGCACAAAATGAATTTAAAATGTTCCATAAAATAGGAAAATATATGAATTATTTGTTCTCGTTGCCCATTTGTTCTTCTATTCTAATCTCGACACACTTCATAGATCTAGGGAGAAAATAAAAACTCACAAAAGGAAAGTAAACGATCTCAAACTCTACAACAATAGCTGTTAGTTAAGGATTAAAAATAAGTAACGTGAAATAATATGCTGATACTTGGTTGAAAATAATTAAATAATTTCTGGAGCACATATATTTATTAATCGTCGATAAGCAATTTAAAAATTCATTGTTATTATGTCGGTATAATCGTAGGTAAGCTGTGACAAGAACCAAGGAAAATAAAATTTAGCGAGCGTATTGGTTATGTAATTTTGGTAAGCACCTGTGATTTGTTGTCAACGGTGATATTGTTCTTGAGATCTAACCGGTATATTTCTGTTAGGTGGGTGTAAAATAAAATAAAACGTGCTGTGATATTTCCGGAAATGTTCCTTTTCTATTTATGTATGTAGCCTATTCTAACTAATATATATATATATATTATATATAAATATATATATATATATATACGCGTGTGTGTGTTAAACTGATTACAATATTAATTACAAGTTTGTGATAAGTTATCTGTTTCAAAATTTATTATTTTATTCAGAAAAATAATGCATGGGCGTTTATCTCTGAGTAATATCAGTTAATTACCAAGTCTCAATATGGAAGGTATTTTCTTATCGTTGATTTTCTATGAAAATTGTACCCGTAATTTACATTATAATTAACTTGCGAGAAAAATAGATATTTCAAATCCGGAAGAATCCTCCCTCAAAAGTGCTAATTAAAATTATTTTCATTAATGATTTTTTCAATAATGATTCTTAATTTTCGTCTCCTCATAATGATTACTCTCGTCCATCACGATTTACAAGTACGCGAGTTGTTTTATTAATGTTTCTGAGTATTGTTGCGAACCGTCCTTCTCCGCAAAGTCTGACTTCCAGGACCAGGTGGCGCTAGCCGAAATGAATGGCGGAGCCCGACAGCCATTTCTTTGCTTCTCGCCTCTTTCCTCTGCCGCCCCCTCCCTTGCCGCTTCTCCTCTCCTCGGCTCAGCTGCGTCGCGCGGGAATTTAGGGCGAGGACTTCTTAAACGGTTGCTCGCGCGGGCGAGTGTATCGAAAGGGTTGAGAGCTTTTAATAAATTAGCGTCGCGTCAACAATAACTCCAGGTCATCCCTTGTGCTTTTCTCTAATGTTTTGTCTCTGTTAGAGAGTTCTACAAGGTTACAATAGTTTGCTATGAAAAAAACAAAACGAGAACGATTTTTGGAATTATTGGTGGCTATCTTTAAAGAAAAATACTTTCTGGCAATAATTCCTTTCTTTTAACTTTGTGAAGTGCATTGCTTGTGTCGAAAATGTGTGCTTCAATGTATAACTTTTCAAGTTGAATGTACGAAAGTTGAAGATGAAATACTCCTGAAAACGTAATTGATGTTAATGAATTTTCGTCATTTCGATAATTGTAATGTTTTCTTCAGAACTCGATATGTGAGGGAGGAGGACAATGTCGAAATTTTCTTTTCGAAGTGTTCACAACACACATATTTTGCTACAAAAGTATGCAATACATCTGGTCTTTCAAAACCTGTTTACGACTTCCCTTAGTTAACCGAGTGTCAAAAAGAACGTCTGAATGTGTCACGTCTTCGCTTCCGTCCTCTCGGAAACATAACCCCTGGCGGGTAGGCTTCCCAGTTTACATGCGTGCGCTGCAGAACTCTCTATCCTTTCACATTACAGATCTGAGCATAGAAGAAAAAGAAAACGTCCGAGGA
The DNA here is from genome assembly GCA_017312745.1 of Gryllus bimaculatus. Lineage (NCBI taxonomy): Eukaryota > Metazoa > Arthropoda > Insecta > Orthoptera > Gryllidae > Gryllus > Gryllus bimaculatus. Next base: position 11,098,003 of record BOPP01000015.1, on the reverse strand, counting down.
AAAAGAAAGCATTACTACTGCGTTATTCGTGAGACCATTTATTTCTGGCTCCTACAAAAGTGACTGCGGCTGCAGTTAGAGAGTCAGCAAAAACATTACGTAATTTAATTCCCGGTATACTTTAATGCAAGAGTGTAGCAGAAGTTCAAGAAATACACAGTTAAAATTAATTCTTATAGTTGCTTGAAATTGAAAGCTTAATGTTAACCGCATTTTGAGCACTTTTTCTGTGACCCCTTATTTCATGTCGAAAATATCTGAGGATGTTTCGCAGATTTCAAGTTGAAGATCAAGGGGAAAGGGAGTGAAATCAAAATACGAGACAAGGCCAATTGAGCAGTATATAATAACATTGGCTGTGGAAACGGCGCGTCTGCCAATTGCGGCACGTGTAACAGGGGCGTGGAAAGGAAAGAGACGTGTGGTGCGCGGCCTTCGCGCCCGCGGGGACGACGAGTCGCACGCGTCCCTCGGGTGGTGGAGGTGGGGTGGGGAAGGGAGAGGGCGGCGCTTATTTCGGGGTGCGTGGCCGCGCGGGAGACTGCGCTGGGCGCTGGCACAGTGACCCGCTTCTCGCTCCCTCGCCCGCTGCGCCGGTGACAGCTTTAGCGCCCCCACGTGCGCCGCCGCTCGCCCACTCCCCTCACGGCAGCCACCCCTTCGTCTCCCGACTTTCCTCGATCGCTTCTCTCTCCTTCTGAGACCTTCGCTATCTCTCTTGCTCCCACCTCACTCTCCTTTACGACCTTCATTTGACTCATCGTGTGGCCCTTCCTCCCTCCCCCAAACGCCTGTTCGGCTCTACCCTCTGCGTCCGACCACGAATGGCGGAGCGATTAGGGGCGCGGTTCTGCCCCAGATAGGGCCTCGCGCGCGGCCGTCGCTGGGTAGCGGGGGTGTGGGAGGGGGCTCAGGGCCATGGTTACTTCCTGTTGGCAGCCCCCTTCGCTGTCCGGCGCCAGAGCACTTTCGCCCTCGGGCCGTTCCTCGCTCTCGCCGCCGCTCGGGTCGGAGATCGTCACTTGTCACTACGTCCACGGACACGATTTGACTGTTGGAATTGCGGTGGGAAATTTCTTCATACGTTGAATAAAACATTGTATCATCAAAATATACAATGATTTTTGCAGAAATACTTTTCGATCACATTGTATGTCACGACTGATTACCTATTATTCAGCATTTTTCTAAATTAAATACCTATTAGTACAATGTGACTCGGTCATCCTCAAATGACTCATTTTAAATCTTTCTCTGTTATGTACTTGTTCCAAAAATTATTTTCGACCTTCAACGTTTGAGTACTATGATCAAAGATTATGCAAATCAATAGCACAACTGCAAATCATATGCAAGACATATCCTCATCACCATAAAATTTCTAAAATAATCTGCGAATTACAGTGTCTTGTTCAATTCACACCTATTCATGATGTGAAAGATTAAAATGGAAAAGGAACTAATCTTTAGTCTTCGGTTTGCACCACAATGAACTCTGATTTACGAAAGTGACAGGATCAGATGCTTAGTCAGCTTAGGCATGATGGCCTTCTCTTGACACTGGTTGCGCTTTGCATTTAATATTCATACATTTGCATCACAGTCCTAATAAATTCGCTCCTTGAACATAAACGCCAATATTCATAACAACACAATTGATAAGTGCGTGCTTGTTGCCTCTTTTGTACAGGTCAACGTCAAATTTTGTCTTTCAAGGTTCAAATTAACATAGCTCCACCAATTTCAAAAAGATTAATGATATTCGCGGCTTTTATGTACGTCATGGAGGTATGACTGGGTGCTAGTGACTCTCTCCATAATCAGAGGCTTGACACATTTAATGACAGATTTATTACACTCTCACTTTCGCATATCATTTTCTCTCTCTTCATTTAAAATTCAGGTTCCCCAGGTAACTGGATTTACGTTTCACTTCTATCTCGATTATGAGTATCGTCTGTCAGGTAATATTCAATATTGGAAAGACATGCTACAATGCTCACGGAACGTGCTGTTAATAATGTCTCGTATGTTCTAACGAATAATGAGAAAAGACGTGTTCGATTGTTTTAATAGTGTGTTTCTCAAAACAATTGTTCGTTTGGGGACTCTTCAAAGCCTACAAATGGTGTTCAATAACCAACTTATTCTTTTTATATGGGGTCATCAATTTTGAGCGTAAACTACTGATGGTGTTTGCTCTAGGCATCCGAATTTTCTTGTTTCATAACTCCCCAGCCGGAACAAGTTCTAAGCCACCGACCGGTCTTCCGGCATGTGTGGTAGTGTGATGCATGTAAGTGTATGTGTGTGAAAGGGGTTCGAAAGAGCAAGGAATAGAGGAAAAGATCGCGCGCGGTACATGGCCCGTGTGTTATTGTAATACTCCGGCATTCTCCTGGTATTGATCGAAGTAACCACGGAAATCTACCGATCAGTGTAGCAGGCCAGTAGAATTCTCCTTCAGATAGTTAATGAATTTAACTTAACTGTCTAGCTAGAGTTGAAAATCCTGCCTCCTGGACTGGAACCCAGGACCTCCCGGTCAGAGGCAGTGCAGTGGCATCAGTTGATGCCCCGAGGCTCCGTCCGGCGCTGCAGCGCGGAAGGAAGAGAAAGAAGCCCTGACTCGGGCGCGGGAGGTCTCTCCACCGCAGCCGCAGTTCTCGGGCCCCACGAGGCGAGGTCTCTCCGCCCCACCCACCGTCCCGCGGCGCCTCACGCGTCCCCCGTCCCGGGCGAGGGGCAGCGCGTATTTTTTGCAACGGCGGCGCGACGGAGAAAGTGGAGGAGGCCACGGCCACCGCAACTAGAGCGCCCGACGCCATGCCACGCCACGCCAAACGACGCCGGTGTGCGCCAGGCGCCGGAGCCGGACAGAAGCTTCCTCCTCCCTCCCCTCCCCTCCCCCTCTCCTCTCCCTCCCATCCCCTACCTCCTCCCCTCATCCAACTCGCCACGAGTTTTTTTCGAGACGCGAGCACACGAAAAACAGGAGGAAATGGCGTTCTGGAAAACGTCACTGGATAACAGGAACTACAATTATATACCATTTGAGATATTCCCATTTATAATCATTATACCATTTGAGATAAATTATGTAACCATAAACTTCTTACGTTGTCTTTTATATTTCATTTAAAATTTCATTGTATTTCTTGTTTTAATTATTGATTTTTTATATTATTCTAGATTTAAATTTGCGATGAAAGAAACATTTTTAATTGTTCAATACTGATTTTATGACAAAGACCTGAAGATGCGACCACATTCGTTACCGAAACGTTGCGACTTTAGTGCCTAGATGCGTTGTAACAATTAATTTTGAAATATTAATTGACTTGATTGTCTTTTATGTAAGAGGGTACCGCTGCTTATGAAAGGTAACTAAAATGGTTTTGTACCGATCTTTCATTCAAAACAATATTTTCAATCGATACAAACATCTTATCGGTATGTCCATGTTTTCTACCCTCAAATATCAGTGCTTTCAATAACAATTGGTAAAGATAACCAATACTGCACATAATGTGTGCCAATACTATTTTACACTCAAATAGTTCACAAGATAGTTTCAGTAAAGTTTAATGTTTTCTTTGTTTACATTTATTTTCCCTTATATATCGTATTTTCAAAATAAAGGTTACCTAAGAACTTGAAATGTAGTGACTGAAACTTGAAGTGTTTCTTCTGCCTGTGTCTGAACAGATTTGGTACGAACTTAATCTGTGAATTCTTTATTCATGACAGGCGTATTTTGGGGGTAAGGATAGCACACTTCTTTCCTATATTATATTGACAGGGGTCTGGAAGTATGTTCATTAGCAAATAATGTGTCCATTACCCGCTGGCCAATAAGGACAAAAGTGAATGACATTATGACAAAATGATGACATTAAAACGGAACCATTCCATTTACCGAATAAAAACTTGAAACATTGTTATAATAATTTGTAACATAATTTTAAAAAAGTCTTCGTACTTTAGTTACTCGTAATTTGTATTTGGCATCATTACGATCCCCAATTTAGTCCCTACCGTCTCTGCCAGAGACCTGCACAATGACGGTCTCAGAGATATTCATCAGTTATTTACATCGCTTCTGGCTAAGTGGATATGGAATCTCAAATGAACGATAATTGTCGTTGTATTTAAATTTGCCAAGAATTTAGCGAGGGCCATTTTTCATGCCACAAGCGTGAGATGGCCACAGAATGTCTTCCGCCTTTTGAAAATCTCAGGCCCCAATCGGGTTTGACCTCGACTTTGATCCCTCTCCAATAGGAAACGTCCCTGTGCCATGTCAGACATCTGAGATTGTCACACACCCATATTGATGCAGACACCAAACCTTACTATAACGTACCGTTTTTGTTATATTTAGAAGGAAGTAAAGAAGAGATTTCTATTGTCAAGTGCCACACGACAAAACATAGTAATGTTTCCGGGGACTCAGTTTTTCTACTACATCGTGCCATGATGCACACAGCAACTCTCGTCTTTGAATGCGAGTGGTCGGGGCTGTTGACCCACGTCTGTCGTACGACGTCTGTATTACATGCATCTGTCATTTCAATAGAAAGGGGCACAAAGTTCACTCAGCCCACAGCGTTTTGAACTCTAAATCCAGGCCTGCCTAGGGATGGCAACGAACGAGTTACTTTCTCGTAATATCGGAATCTCTTAATGGACCGGCATATTGATCATGAAGTTTTTTCAACAAATTCAAATGCAAACAAAAATGTTCAGCTTAGTCACACACACAGTCACACTGTGTAATTAATAATCAAAAGTGTATCAGTCAGCAGCGTACAATGTTGGGGTTCAATCTAAAGACTTTGCTGTAATTTCTATCCGCATTCTATGAATGTTATGCGAAATCAGAGGAAAGGCTGACATTGTTACCTGGGAGCATATCCTCGAAGAAAACCCGACGTCCCATACACTGATATATTTCTTGTGTTAATTGTAACGTGTACCAATTTCCGCCTTCTAAATCGGGAGAGGTGGCTCAGGGCCTAACAGGTCTCTACTGTGCCTCTGACCGAGAGGTCCTCCTGTTCGAGTCCCGACGGTAGCAGAATTTGCGACACTAGCCAGATAGCTAGGCCCAATTCTGTCGCTGTCTGGAGGAGAATTCTAGTGGCCGGATGATCAGATCGGTAGATTTTCGTGGCTTCGCTGATCAATACCAGAGCAGTACCGTAACAGACGAGCCATGGACCGCGCGCGATCTTTCCTTCCCATTCTTTGTCGTATCGTACCCCCTACTTACACTTACATGCACTACACTACCACACTTTCCGGGAGATCGGTCGGAAGCTAGTGTGAGATACCTCGTTGGAGAAATCCCCACTAGCCGACGATAAGTTGGCGACGGATCTAGCCATCCAGCAGGGCAAGATCACCGCCACTTCCCCAGCAAAAAACACGCACTACACTTATTGTACTAACTACCATAGCAGTTGTCGCGTCACGAACCACTATCAATGAATGAATGGATCAATCAATCAATGGGTCTTCTAATACAGTCAAACATGGGCGTTTCTGAGAGCGTAGGCTTCCGCGGCCGGAGTCAGTATTTACTAGGCTGTCCGGGTGACGCCGCGTCCACGGCGAAGGTGCCGTCGTTTCGGTCGCCATTCTGCGACCTTCATAATGCGTAATGCATTACGCCCTGAGGAAGGTCGCAGAATGGCGTCCGAAACGTCGGCACCTCGCCATGGACGCGGCGTCACCCGGACAGCCAAGTAAATAATATGGGCGTATCTGTTTCGAACAAATTTGGCATCCCCGCGCGCGCGCCTATCGACAGCGAATAGCCGGTGGGGCAGGTTTCCCTCTGCGTCATCGTCCTCGGTAGACGCGGTCCCAAAGTGATGTGGCAGGTGTGGCAGGTCGTTTGCACTCGCGAATCACGCAGCAGCGCTCTCGGCGAGGGTACCACTTTGAGCTCCAATTCGTATGCATGTCGCTTGTTCGTTCCTCGTAATATATTCTTAGCAGACCCATTTAAGCCAAGACGTAAAACAATTTCGTGAAAACAGTTTGCTTGGTGAGGTTGCTACGGTGAACAACGTCGGGGAGATGATCTTGTGATCTCTTAATTCAGCAAAGTTTAAAGTAATGAATGTAGAAGTCTTATGAGCAGTGCAATACGTTTCTGCTTTGTCTTTTGCTTCTTACGACCATTTTTTCCCCGAAAGCTACCGTATTACATAATTTCACTCATCAACTTGGACCGAGAGTTCGGTGATTGGAAACGTCTCTTTTGAGAGAAAATGTTGCAAGGAAGACGAATCGCAGCTGGGCAAACACGAGAGAGGAGCTGCAACCGCATGACGTCATGGGCGGATGGGCGCTGGCGCCGGCACCCGCCGCAGACGGACGCGGCGCGAGGAGGCGCCGCTGCGGCAAAGAAAGCGCTTCAGATGCCGCAGCGACAGCGAGCAAATGGACTTGCTTGAAATGCGTCTAGCTTGAAATGACTGAGCGGCTGCGACAGCTCAGCGGCAATGTCGTTCGCTACGCAGCGTTGTGGGCCAGGAGAATTCCCATTCCCAGGGCGAATTGTCGACACTATAATTTTTTTAAATAAGTTTATATAGTTATAGTTAGGTAGCTTGGTCGAATTCAGCCTCGACTAAACAAGAATTCTAGCGGTCGGTAGCTCTAATCGGTAGTTTCCCGTGTTTTTTCCGATCAATACCAGGTGAATGCTGTAGCAATACGCTAACAATGCACCATAGACCACAAGCGATTTTTCCATGCACATCGTGGACCATCACGTTACGTACACAAACGCGTACACTTGCAAGCGTTATATTTCCATACATGCCGGGAGATCAATCAGGCGTGTCACGTGTAGAGTGGCGCACCGCTGAGGTCATCTCACATTCTAGCGGGGGAGGAATATTGCTACCTTTCCAGTTACGAAATGCACTACACTTGCGGGATCAATGACCTCTGTTGTTAACGCTTCCGCAAATAAAGCTAATTCCCATGAAATGACAGAAATTTAATGCAGTTGAACCATAGTATCTCAGGATTTTTCTAATTATTACATAAAAAATATTAATAAAGGTACATTTCTAATTATTCGAAGGATTTTCGAAAATAGACATGTAACGCTAAACGATTAAACACTTTAAACCTCACGCTTTTACGCACGTATTAGTGATTAGCATAAATTATTAGCATGAACAAAATCAGAGAAAAGTTCTAAGCTGGTGTGAAAGTTTCAACAAGGCATTGAGCAAATTCCAAAACCAGAAGGTGAACGATTCATATTATCAACAGTATCCTTGTTGATTGGAAATATATTATCAATATTTTTTTACTCCCGAGTAATGAAGGTAGTCAACGATTCTTTATTCCTCATTTATTTCTCCTGCATTAAAAATAGGGAAATTTTGAGTTACAATGTTTAATTAAATTCTTATTAATGTAACCTTGCCATGCTTTCAAAGCTAAGAACTGTTGTAATATCGTTGCGTATTGAGCACTTTCTTCTTATAGACAATAACGAAATGTTATTAAATCGAAAACTCGAGATATGCAATTTCTGATTCGTTTCTTTTGCGCGAATTAGTTAATTGTTCTATGAGAGACTAATCGCATCTTTGCAGAGAATCACGTAGAAGACACTGCGTGTGTTTTGCACGTTGGCTTGAGCGCTGTTGTTAGAGAGGCTGCTGTACCGCCCGGAGGCTGCGAGGCTGCAGAGCTTTACTGCTGAAGCGGCTGTCTCCCACCGCGCCGCGTCAAGGTGGCCTGCCCCTCCCCCGCGCATCTTCCGCCCTCCCCCCCCTTCCTTTCCTCGCAGGCGCACGGCGGCGTGTCCGAGGCGGTGGCGTCATCGCCCGCCTGGGCACTGCTTCCCTCCCGCCCCGCCCGCCCCGCCCGCCCCGCCCCCCAAATCGCTAGGCTCAGCCCCCGCGCTCCGCAGCTTCGCGTCCGAGGCGGTGGCGGTTGAGGCGGCCAGGGCGCTGGTGGAGGGTGCAGGCGGAGGAGACGCGGCGTGGGTGATGGTGGGGCCGGGAGGGGGAGACAGGGCGGAGACTTGGGGGGTGCGCGGCGTGGGGGCGGAGGCGGGGGCGGAAGTAGATGTGGAGGAGGGTGTTAGAGATGGAGGCGGGCGACGGGTTGGCGTCAGGGCAAGGGGATGGGGCATCAGTGGCGCAGGCGGGTACCGTGAGGCAAGGGTTTCAGCGCGAGGCGAGGGCGTCTGGCAGGGGTCGCAAAGTGGCGTGACGGGGGGCGGGACGGGAGAGTCAGTTGGCCGGCTACGAACCCGCGCCCCGAGCACGCGGCGAACGGAACGGCCCTGGCAGACGCCTCGTCTTCTGCTCAGAGGGGGCACGCTTCAGGCCACGATTCCCGAGGGGGCCAGCGGTCTTCCCGCTTCCTCCGTCACTCACTCCACCACATGGATTCAGATATTAATCGAATGGGATCGTAATAAGCCGAATAATATGCCGAGCAGTCACACTGACTCTGTCCTCTTCCTATCGAACCACTGTGACACGCGCTACCTCCTCTAAAGCAAACTTAAAAAAAATATCTTACAGTTACTCGCGACAGCCAGTGCGAACGCGTACGTCGACCTCGTTCGAGAACCATATGGCTCCTCGCCGATGACTAATAACAACTTGTCATTTCGATTCTGGCGTCGTGCTTTATAATATTAGGCAAAGTGAGATTTTAGTTTCTAATAAATGTATATATCAAAAATATTTTTGAGAAGCTTTCGGTAAAAGATTTCAATATTTCATTTCAATATTAGTTATCATTCGATTAATCAATGCAACTATATTAATCAAAGTACCCTTAATTGGAAAATCGAAGATAAAATATTAAGTGAAGTGATAAACAAGCATCACGAAGAGTAGGTTTGGGGTCATTCACACTGATGTATCACAAAGATTTTTGAAATATTTTTTCTGCACTTGCGCACGTCTTAGAATATTTTACCTGGCACAATGAAACTTCCCTTGAAATTTTGAGACGAGAAAAAGAGAGGAGAAAAATATACCAAAAAAGGTCCTGAAATGTAATTTAAAAGTTTTCTCTGAGTAAATATTTATCTTTAGTCTATTTTAACTCCGCTATTGTTCACTTTGCAGCGTTAGTCACATTCGAGTTTCTTAACTTTTGCGAATCTGTGAAATATACAAAGAGTCAATACAATACACACGTGCACCATTGAATAAAGTTACATAGCTTATGATGTACTGAGGGTCTTGAATGCGATGCGAGGCGTTTGCTATCAAAACCAACTCTTACCAATAATCACTTGATTGCAGTTTTGCTCGGTTAGAAGGTCCTTCATAACACGAGGAAAATTTATAGTTCAAATAGGTACAGCTCGTGCTCACATACATGTGGCGAGAACCTCTGTAGCGAGGACATAAGCCGTTCACATTGTAATGCATGTAGACTAAATCTTTTTATTTATTTATTTTTATTTTTTTGTTTTGTAGAATTTTCGTAAAGGGAATCAACTGGTTTCCATAGCAATCGTCCATAGATTGTATTTTGCTTTCACATTAAATAAAAGCTAATCTTTTCGTCTTCACTCCCCTCTCGCAGTGATTTATGCTGGGAAAGTTTGAGAAGAGCGTTTGATATTTGCTCACGTTCCTTCCAGCTGAGAGTGTGGAAACGTGGGCGAATGCTTTGCGCGCGTTGATTCACCCAGTCGCTCTTTTGTTTTCGTGCGCCAAGGAAAGTTGCGTTTACCAACAAAGAATCCGGCTGGAATCTTCGCAGACCTTATCTGTCGCCTATCTAACGCACAAATGTATCTTTGGTCCCAACACGGGAGCAATTTTATTGTTCGCCTTCACTTTCACTTTTGCTGCTTCTTTCAGGTTCAAGATCGTACTAATCATGTGAAGAGAACAAATTCCTGTGGGAAACGACTAATTCAAGAGATGACACTCATTTTCTCAGTTTGTAGAGTAGAGCGACTACCATTTTCTCAGCTTTTAGCGGTACCGTTTGCTATGAAGTAGATTTAATCTTTTTAAAATCTACAATGCAATGAAAACATAACTAATTATCGTTTAGTGTTAACTGAACGGTCCAGAAAAATATTTCTCTTACAACGTTTATTCATCAATGGAATTTTTCTTTGGGAGTGAGCCTTAGAGACATTCGAAACATTTTCATTTGGTACAAGAGAATCCTTGTTTATACAATAACAGAAATGAGAGCAGTAATACAACAGCTACTCGCGTATATATAAAGAGAAATCGTTAAGAAAGCCGAAGAAAAGTCCAGAAACCATGATAGAAAGATATTTTCACCATTCTAGAAAAGAATCGATTAAATCGGCTTCAATACGTTACGTTACTGCTTACATTGGTCATTGGGAATGCTTGTTTTTACTTGTTAATTTTACAGTTAAATTTACAGCATTTTGTGGCGTTTGCATTGTGAAGGTGGCCTAATGTCGACGTACGGTTCGCTGATGAGTGTCTCAGGCTATTCGTGAGCAGTGCGTCTTCATCGTCGCTTCTGCAGCGCCGTCGTCTCGCTGTGTACGGATTGGAAGCAGCCGCTTGGCGATGACGTATCTCGTGGACGTCGTCTGCTTCCTGGTCGAGCCGCGCTTCCCTCCCTCGAGGGAGTCGCTGACGCTGCAGCTGATATCGCACGGCCTGCAGCCCGGAGCTGCCGACGCCTCAGCCGTTTCCTTCCGTCCTCTGACATTTTCCTGGCTTTTCTCAACATCAGTGTTAGGATGTCCCGAAGCAGAGTTCACTTGGCTTACTTCAAGCTTACTATGATTATTTCTTCGCACGGTTTTTCTTGCACCAGGGGTTTCCGCAACTGCGTCGTTGCTCCCAGGGACGTCGCGACCATACAGTAAAGGCGTCGAGGTGATTTATTGAAATTATCTTTAGACTTGATTTATTTTAATCCTTGAGTCATTTACGTTCACAAAATAATTTTCTACTATCACAGTATATGTTATTTGTTGTATATATGATTTATGTTATTAATTAATTATGAATTAATTGAACCTGGCAAGTCCTTTACCAATAAACGTCTGTGGCGCCTTTAGCATCGACATTCATCCCTAGCGCACATCGGATATATTTAATAGTTTTCCTCTTCTTTGAATAGTGTTACTCAGACGTCTATAGTTGTATACGTGACTGCAATCATTCTGTGGATTTAAAATTACGCCATTGAATATTTGTTTAAATTAACAAATGGCGAAATATTAAAAACTTCAAAATATTATTTTTATCTCGGATTCCTCTCTTAAGATTAATTTTCGTAACAAATGCTACAAAATACTAAATCTAATATTTTCTAATGCTGTAGCCTCATTTTCAAAATGCCATTTTTTAAACTTTAGCTTCTACCATCACTAACCAACATCAATAATATCCATAACCACAACAAGCCTGTTCTGGCATTACCGCCTCGCTCCGTCTGATCGGGCGACGGTCTCGCGTGGCGTTGCGTGGGACGTCCGCCGCCGCGCGGTGACTCGCCCAGCAACTTTCCTCATTACTGCTTAACCGCCTCTGATGGACTCACTCGCTTCTCTCTCTTTGACCTGCGTCAGTGCACGCTGGCACACTGCACATGATTTGCATGCACTTGGAAGAGCGTTTATTCTAACCGAATAAATGTTGCAAATTAACCTACTTTTTCCTTAATATTAGAAAATTAGTAAATTAAAAATGTTCCGAATGTTGAATAGAAAATAAAAGTTTAAAAAAACTCTTTTTTTTAAAATGTCAAGCCATTTCAAATAGGTTTTACCCGTTGTTCATGTCTACTTTTATTTTGAATTAATAATTCTGGTCTATCATTTCATTTTGTTTCTGTCCCTAATCGTGAATGTTCACTTTTTTGCAAATTATTGCAAAATTACCTTTGCAAAAAGTTATAATTATTTCATAAACTTCTCATAAGAGAACAAAAGCTAATTTTAAAATTAAGTTAATTCCGAATAAAATAAGACTTATTATTGTCACCTTTCTCAATCAAGATATGAAAGAAACTAAAAGGAAAACTGTGCTATGCAATGACTAAAGCTTTCCCTCCTCCTTTACAGAAGCTTAATTTTTTCTTCGAGAGACCTTGACCGTGCGGCTTAGAGGTTAGCGAGCGCAGGGATGGGAGGTCACAATAAAAAATAGCAGAAAGGCAAAAAAGTGGCGTCCACGATAAACGACCGCGCCGCCTCCTCGTGCCCCCACCCCACCCCCAGCGCCACCCCGCCGCTTTCTTTCGAGGGACAGAGGGACTTTCTCTGCTCCTTGGAGTGCACCCGGCGGCTGCAGCGGCCCTTCCATGGCTCGCTTCCGCCCCCGCCCGCGCATTCCCGCCGCGTTCCTGCCGTCCCGCCCCCGCGCGCGCCGCGTGAGTCAGCTCGCCGCGTCGGCCAGGCGACCCACCCGGGCGGCCCTCGAGTGGCTCTCGCTGGGAAACTAATAGCGCACTCGAGTGTTACTTCCGAAGGCGGGGCCCGGGCACAAACACTCAAGCGCATTGATCTTGTTAGAAATCGTGCAAGTAAAAACAAATGAAAAATGCGTTGTTTTTTTTAAATCCGGATTTGTAGTTTTCATATTTTCATTCATAGCAGTAATATACATTTTTTTCTTTTTATAAATCGTGTGTCCACATACGGATATATTCAGTGAGTCCTAAAGATAATTCAGATCCGTAGGAACATCTAAAAATAAACAACCAACAATATCTTATCGATATTTGCCTTTGCGCTTGATTTTGAAGAAGAAACTAATTTAATTAAGCTTTAATACTATTAAAATAATATTTAAAAACTCATCATGGTGAGAATGTGATAAAGGTGAATATAATATTGCACCTGAAGTCAATTGCTTTCACTTTGTCTGTTGCCATGTGTGTTGGAAAAAAATTGTTCAAAACTACATCATTTTTTTCTACTGGCGTCATTAAGATTTATTTTCATTTAATTCCCTTAATTTGAAAGAAATTTTAAAAAAAACTAAATGCAGCTTCGTATATGACGCAACACGTTAATGAATGGCTTGTTTGTAACTTATCACACGGTGACTTTTTATTTGTCAAAAGCTCGTCGGCAATTATCGCTGCAGTGAGAAACTCTTGAGGGTCAAAGCAAAACGACCTCGTGACCTCAGGGCCTTGCCTCTTCCGGCTCCCTTGGCTGGGCAGAAGCCACCCGGCTGCCTCGCTTAACTCGCGTGTTCGTTGTAAGTGGTGTTTTCAATATTGATTTTTTGGGGCGAATCTCCCCAAAAACAGTTTTCTGAATTTTCATTATTTTATGAAAATTTAGAAATTACAGTGAATGTTACCACGTGGAATACATTTAAATAAAACAGCAAAATATCAAATCATAATTAACTTAAGTTAATACTTAAGCAAAAGACGCCTTTGCTCGTGTACGAACCGGACGCTTGAGTATTACGGGGGCCAGGCGAAGTTCCTATACTAGATCACGTTGCGCCTTAGAAATCTGAGATCAGTTGTTTTTAGTCTTGGGAAACTGTCTTCATGTAATCGACGAATAAAATACTAGCTTATTTAACTCCTCATAGCTCAAAAATTAAATCGGAATGGTGCAACAAACGCTACATGGTACAATCTTAAAAGCTAAAAGAAAGGTATAAAAAATATAAGGTGTGTGAAGGTATACAGTCACGTTAAGCGCCTCAAATTTCGTTGTTTATATATTTCAACATTTGGCCAAATTAACAGTATCACGATGAAATTTAACACTTTTGCTTCAAGTTGATATAGCTATATCACAAAACAGTGATTCAGGAATATTTTGCTGTTATTTTACAAAAGCATTCTAATTTGAAGGTAATAAGCCCATATGCAGGTTGCCCACATTGCCAAATTAACTTGTTTCTTGTACGATGGCCGTGGAACTAGGGCTAGCTATTCTAATATATAGTATAAATTACACTCTTACAAGCTAATCTTACAAAAATACGGCCTAAAATAAATCCTTTTTTAAAACAATAGCGCGATAATTTTTAGAAGTTATAAGGACAAAGCGCCTTCAGCGTGTTCTTGACAATAAAAGCTCAAGAGTGCGAATGCGCGAATGAACAAGCATGGTAGGGTGTTAACGTGTTTTTACGCTCTCCCAGTCTGCATGCTAGCTGAATTAATCGGAAATAGTTTCAGCTAAAACCATTACCGCCACTTGGCCTGCAATGATGTACCATTAATTTGCATCACTTACTGTATTTAATGAAACCGCTATCTGGGCGTGCTCAATTTTCAGAGCCGGAAAGAATTTTATATATATATATATATAAATATATATATAAATATATATAAATATATATATATATATAAATATATATATATGTATATATATATAAATATATATATATATATATAAAATATTGTGTGTGTGTGTGTGTGCGTGCGCGCGCGCGCACGCGTGTGTGCGTGTTGTGTTTTATCGTGAAGCATCAAAAGCTCTACGGATATGAAAGTTCTCGTTTATTGAGACACAATATGTAATTAATTATTTTCAGGTTTTCTAATGCATGTAAGAATCTCAAGATATTACGTATGAGGAAAATAAATTTTATTTTTGTGCACAAAAATGTCTGAAAATATTGAATTCGTATGTTTAAAAAAACAAATATTCCCTGTAGCGTTTAACACAGTCTTCGATAGCATTGGGAGAGCAAAGACTTGGCCTCCAACTCCCGCAAGCTCAGGAAACAAACTCTGGCCCACGTAAGCAAATAACGAGGAGCGTGCGTGGCATTTGCTGGGCACAGGCTTAACGCAAAGACTGGAAAGTAGAGAAGCCCGATGGAAAGACTTTCGTCTCATTTGCACAGGACCACATATGCGATCAGCTACATATCTAAATTTGTTATTGCCATTTTCAAAATTTCATCTCATTCAGTGTCCACACACATCATGAGGTTCGTGAGTGAATATGAGTTGAATTTGGGGCAACGTATTAAACCCTACTTAACTATGTCGATTAATACTTACATTACAATTATTGGTTGACAAACCAGTCTGTCGGGTCTTAATGATATGATAATACAACTCTTAACAAATGAAAAACACATGAATATATTACAAAAGTATGCAATTGTTAATAAACAACAACTTTCAAAACACAATTTTTACCATCATCTCCAATCCGCTTCTTGGTAACGGCCCAGAGGAAGGAAGGTGGCTTTCTGCCTTGCTCAAATAAAAACTGTTTGACCTTCATTAAGAGTAGAGGGAATTTAGAAGACACCGGGTAACTCTTTATCACAGATTTAAGAGGATACCTATCAATCCTTTCAAAATACATAACACGTAGCTGTCCGTGAGCTGGTGATCACTCGCTTCATGAACCCGAATTAAAACCAGCAGCACCACCGTATGTATCTGATTGGACTCACTTTTTTGTTTGCATCTTGA
Organism: Gryllus bimaculatus; assembly: GCA_017312745.1. NCBI lineage: Eukaryota > Metazoa > Arthropoda > Insecta > Orthoptera > Gryllidae > Gryllus > Gryllus bimaculatus. Next base: position 11,082,577 of record BOPP01000015.1, on the reverse strand, counting down.
GCACAGTAATCCGCATCCATGAACCTCATCGATTGCGCTCTCGAGCTAGTCCAGCGTGTCATATTCATTTTTCATTTTTAAGTTTGGAGAGATAAATTGACGGGACGTATTACCCTGCAAGTTTGATGGGTTGTTATATATACTCGTTGGAGGAAATGTCTTCATTTCTGGAGTTGGATTTGGAACTGTTGATTGATACTGTGTATTGAACACAAGATAAGAAAAAGTTGTCAAATAAATTAAAAGTATTTAAAATGCACTACACGGATCATAATATTTTAATGGTTTTCACTGGGCATAATTAAAGAGAGCGGCCACAATTTGTTACGTTTAAATCGTCATCTGGAGGCATTGCTGCGCAATGGAGATCATTGAACATTAGGCGTTAAAATTACTCAGACATTTTTTCTTCATTTATATATTTTTGATCAAAATACTCCCCAAATTTCATGTAGACTCTCTCCAAATAGTATATTCGTAAAAAAACTGTTATTTGTGGGTTTGTAATCGAGAGTGGTTTTTGATTATGTTGTTATTGTTCTGAAATATAAAAGATATTTTTATATGATGATCATATCCAGAACATTTAATGTTCTTGTTTCGAATATTTTATTGTCGATTTCTAACCACGATCAACTGGATTGGCTCTTTGACAGCAAGGTTTCTCATACGGTCGTTAAGCGGTCGATACGATGAATGCGGAAGTTCCTGATTCATTCCGGGGCATTTTATTAACGGCTGTTAATGAATGCGAACGCAAAAGAAAACAGCAACGCGGAGATAAATCTTTTGGACGGCATTTCTAAAAGATTAAATAAGAGTCAGAACTCTTGGGTGATTTTCTTCATCGAGCATCAACCGTCCCACAAATAACAGTTTTTTTGCAAATATACTATTTGGAGTGTGTCACAATGAAATTTGGGGAGTATTTTGCTCAAAAATATATAAATGAAGAAAAAATGTATGAGTAATTTCAACGCCTAATGTTCAATGATCGTCCCAAGAAACTATTAGAAAACGATCTTCATCATCTAATAATGTTTATTTAATCAAATTAATATCACATCTCGTTAAAATAAAACTTAATTCATCTTCTTTAATCACACTTACATCCTTAGTAGAACGGCAAACCGCGTTGCATATTTATAGGTTAGGTGCAGGAAGCGGCGTAGGGCATTCCGCCAGACACGTGCGCAGCCAATGGCTCATTCACAGGCAGCGAATGGCACGCCCACCCCTAAGCGAACCACGTGATAGAACATCTTCATATCCAACACAACGCACAGTTTGATGTGTACCAGTGTTATACCGAGATCGCATAGCTCGGTCGATCGCAAACCGCAAGGGCAAGTTTGTTGCGCCGCCGATGCAGAAGGCCGCGATGTCTCAGGTGGGCGTGGTGGTGGCGGGGCTAATTGTGGCAAATGTCAGGGGGCGGCGCCCGCGGAGGCGCGCGGGGCGGTGGCGGTGGCGGTGGCGGTGACGAGGGCGGCGGGAGGGCCCTCTCACCATCCGTCAATCGTCTGCCGCTTCGGGCTCACCCGCCCCCTCTTTCCCTCCTTCTCCCCTCACCAAGCGCCGCGCTGTGAATGGATGAACTGTTCCGTGTGGGACGTCGCTCGTCAATCATCGACGGCGGCGAAAAGCGGCTCAAGTAGACCAGCAAGAAGTTGGGACAGGGACGTTCTCCGACGGCCAACCTTACCAAAGTACTTTACCCGTTGGCTGTTGAAGACATGCTGACATTCTTGAGAAACGCCTGTATGCGCTAATGCTTGCGTTTGTAATTTACTCTTGCGTCAAGGTGCGAAGTGAGGTACCCTTTGTCCTCAAATGAGGAAGGAAAATAGAAGGGGCGCTAACCTCGCCTCTCATCGAACAATGAACTTTAACGGTGTCACCATAGAATTACGTCGCTGCTTATATTAGAGTTCCTACATCATTCCTAAATTCTTGCAATAAAATTGCTTAGGTTTCTCGATGCTCCCCCCATATTACAAAACCCCAAATATGTAATGAAACTTAAATATACCGGCAAAACAGTACTGCAACGCCAACATTTATGAAACTTGCAGGGCTGTTTTAAGCATACTTTCAAAGGATTGGAAAACTGTGATTTCCTCATGAACAATTCGTATTTCTGAAAACGTTTAAGAAAATTTACGGCCTTTCAAATGTTGGGAAATGAAATACAAAAGGAGTCACTCAAAACAACTTTAATGAAACAAGATTCTTATCGGCAAAAAGTATTTTGTTCACGTGAATAACCTTTTTGCTAATTTTCGGGATTCTATAGTAGTATAACTATTTGATCCGTGATATTTACGAAGAGTTTAATACATTTCTATGTTCGAACTGTAAATAAATTACACCCGATACGTATGGGGTCGACTTGCGAACCCATTGTGAAAAGGAACATTGTCGTATTAAAGAACACGATCCTCGTAAAAAATCGATCTTTGATGTACCGTGACTCAAGGAAGGGGAGAGAGAGAGAGAGAGAGAGAGAGAGAGAGAGAGAGAGAGAGAGAGAGAAAGAGAGAGATGGAGAGAGACGGAGACTCACAAAAAAGAGTTCGGGAGAGGGAGAGAAAAAAAACTATAACCAGGCAGTGGCAGAGTACAAATTGTATTATTCGTTGACATTGAAATGTGATAAGTTCATTAACTTAAAAGGTTTACTTGGTATGCAATTTGGCATGTGATTTTGCTTCCGGTGTGCCGAATCGCCTGCTGCCGGCCCATTTGGATGAGTGGCGCGGTTTAGAAACCGGAAAGGCCTGAAGAGGGCGCGGCGGCGGAGGAAGGGGAGGGGGAAGAGGAGGAGGAGGACGGCAACGGAGCCAAATGCCAGCGGAGCCGCCAGCGTGAGCACTTTCGCTCGAGGAGCTGCCGCTGTGGAGGCAACGGTGGAGGCG
>BOPP01000015.1:11030444-11079642 GCA_017312745.1 Gryllus bimaculatus | reverse complement strand
CTCGAGGAGCTACCGCTGCGGAGGCAAGGGAGGGAGGGAGTGGAGGGGAGAGGGCGGGGGAGGGGCGTTGAGGGAGCCCTTGTGCAGAGTGCGCCGGGGCCTTTGTTCGCAGCCCGGACGATGCGTGTGCGGAGCCAAGAGCGGGAGCACCGCAAGGCCCCGCCCCGTGTCTTAAGGAAACTTCCTGGTGTAATACATTAAGAGATGTTTCGTTTGTACCGGGAGAGGTGGCGCAGGGCGTCAACTGATGTCACTGCAGTCCCTGTGACAGGGACGTCCGGGGGTTTCCCCAATCAGATATCTCCCATCTGCGGGGCCCCGCGCTAGGACAAGTTCTAAGTTCCCAACTGTTCTCCCGACATGTGGTAGTACTGGCGCATCCAGGAGGTTGGCCATGGGGTCAATAGCCGCTCTAAAAGGTTTAGAGTTTTCGTTTACCTTCCTTTACTTGGCAAAATTGATTTAAATATTTATGTTCGATTTATGTAATTATTTAAACCATAATATTGTTTGTCATAAGTATCAGTATCATATCTTTAGGACATGAATAATATACAATATAATATATGTTTATGATTTACAAACAATCTTCGATGACCCCTCCCAAAAAAATTGATTGGCTTGATCCGCCTTTGTGCATCTAAGTGTCAGTGTGTGTTATGTAAGCGGTGAGTGAGAATAGGACAAGAATAATGAAGGAAAGATCGCGCGAATAACTGGCCCGAATGTTAGGATACTGTTCAGTCGCCTTGTGTTGATCGGAGAAACCACGGAAAGCTACCGATCAAACAGGCGGCGGCCAGAATTCCCCTCCAGACAGCGACTGAATCCGGCCTGACTACGTAGCTAGTATCGAAAACCCTGCCCCCGCGCGGGAGAGCAAAGAGAGGGGAATAGCGGTGGCGCGTTGCAGCGCCGCAGCGCGCGCGGGTGGGGTGGCGCCGGGAGAGGCGAGTGCGCAACGCGTGCTTGTGCGCAAGTGCGCACGCCGCGTCGCGCGCAGGAGGCTTTGTCGCCGTCAAATGGGCCGTTGGCCGAGACGGGGCCTCCGCGCGAGGCGCTTGCAAGACTTGCCTGGCCTCGCCTCCTCGCGCATGCGCAATCACGCGGCGGCTCGCGCTTGTCTACCGGGACGTAGCGGAGTTCTAATGGAAAACTGCCAGGATGGCTCCTGATTAAACCAAAAAAAAGGGGATTGGTCCATTGAAGTTATGTTCACAAATGCTCTTTACGAACAATACTTTTAATTTAAATTGTCCTTTTGATAAAATATTAATATATAAACATTCAGTAAAAATAATGCATCTCAGAGCTTCATTTATACTATTTTAGGTGCAGAAATACCCTCAAATTAATTATTAATAATAGAAATAGTTATATATTTATAATGTAATTCCATAATTATCAATAACAATAACAGTGGCACTAACTAGTGGTGTATTTTATCATGATCACCAGCTATGCTCCTAACTTGTTCTTGGGTCCATGTATTGTCCTTATATTTGATATTCTTTGTCACCATTCTCTCCTTGTTCCTTTCGCTAGCTTAGTAAACGCAACTGGGTTTAATCCAAGGGGTTCATGTTGCAAATCCAAAGACCATTGTGGCTTTGGACAATTTGAAGGATGAAATATTTCTGCTACGCAGCAACGAGAACACACATGTATGGTATTTTCTCTGTGGAATAATATTTGCGACGTAACTGATGATCCAAATTGGTATCAGAGATTTTAATCTCTTTTCGAACAATGTTCATTTTCTCGCTTAGAACCTTTCCTTTCAACGATCTGAATCACTGCTCTCCAATGGACTTCTCTGCGATTCTGAAAAGAAGATCTGGCGACATCAACCCCGTGAAAATCAATATATCACAGAATAGGAAGCGAATGCGCGTTTTGGATTATCTTTGTTGGAAGAACTAGATAGTTTCGAATCGCTTCCTCCAGACGTCACATCCCGAATTTTGTCGATATAGTTTTGGTTCATCCTGTGAGCACTGCTGGACCAGCATTTTCTTTCACTAGATGATGTAAATGTCCAATCTTCTGTAATTGTGAAAAAACGCAGAGGATATTAGGGTGGATGAAAACTCAGCAGGATGGTGGCTCTTCTCTTGGCTCTCTGCAGAAGAAATACCTTTTATGAAAGCACTTAGTATTCATAATACGCAATCTTGTATTTTTTCAACCACCTTGGCAATAACAAAGAACCGTTTGAAAAGGGGTGGGTAGTTGTTCACGATTCTCACAAGGACATTCAAAAGGGCAAAGATATCGCCATTTTCATAATCGAATTGAGAACTTCTTTCTTCTGGTGAATCTGACAATGAGCAGATTTAAATTCATTATAGCTGAGCCCTATAGTAGACTCCGATCATTTTGCCGCTTAATCTATGAGATGGGAAATATATTTTTTACAATATTTATTTTTTAATTATTACAAAAACGATAGCTTAAATAAGAAATAAAAGAAGTTTATATCATGCGTATTTTAAGATTTTTTACACTGGCATGTAATTATTATGTTTAAGTTTATTGTATTAGAAATAACGAATATGTGGTTTAGTTTTCTTTCTAAATAAGAATATAATTTTCTTTTCCCAATTTCCTTTACTTCCAAAAATCGATTCTCTGGAATTCATTTCTTGCACGTTCGTCGAATTGCGACTTCATATAGAAGTACAGATAAAAGAACATTTCTTTCTGTAAGAATAGACCGCACCCATCGTGCGTGATTAAGACCACGTGGTGTGCGTGACTCCAGCACGTTGAGTCGCGGTGGCCGACTAGCCGTTTTGCGACACCATATCTCGCCAGCACGTGGGTGCTTGGCATTGGGCCTATGCAACACTCCACTCAGCACAGAGAGATCTTGTAAAACGCTTTGAACCCTTCTGTACACGGAATAAATACCACTTGCAACTCTCTTTATTTTCCTTGACCTTTACGAAATAATTTATTCTCATTTTCTTAACGACCAATATTTACTAATACAGTATTATATGTGCTTGTGTACGGCAGTATAACTCATTGTTGTTAATCAATATATTTTACGAATAAATTCTAATATTTTTCTTATTTGTTTCAGGTAAGTGATCTGTGACTTGGAACTTACCCTGCTTTGTAAGTAATTCTTATTGTATATAAAGTGCGTGATTGAGATTATTACTGAAGGTATTTATAATGCCATACAGGCATTACTCCAAACTAAAACATAAGTATGAGAACTATCAAACGTTATCTTTTTAACTCTAACATTTTAAGACAATTGTGGTATTGTCTGTGGGCAGTTGCACCCTATTCCCAGAAATGGAAAATAAGATATGATGCATGAAAACAAAATCTCAGGAGAAAAACCGACAGTGAGAGAGATTGACGATTAAAGCATTGGCGAGAAGAAGCGGCTGACTGTGAAATGCCAGCGCCATCCATTAAGGATGGGATTTTATATAGTATTAAGGCTTCTCCACACATTCGGCAATCGTCGAAGAGCGAGCTACTGACAGACAATTCCGAGCAGCTGATGTGGTTGGCGAATGTTCGTTTCCGTTGATGCGTCCAAAATACCGACATCATCGTGTAGAGGGCTGTTGGCTAGCAGGGTTTTCTGCTTTCATATCTTTCTCCTAGCAGAGCACCTCCCTAATCGGGACAAGCTTTAATACTCAGGGATACGCTCAAGCGCATGTCTCCCGACTTGGGTGGTTGTGAATTGCATATGAGTGTGAGTGTACATACGAAGGGGTTAAAGATTGGACGAGGGAGAGGAAGGAAAGATTGTGCCCGCAGCCCGTTTGCTTGAGCTTACCCCCATTCGCCTGGTGTTCATGGGAGAAGCCACGGCAAATAACAGATCAAAGCAGCCGACCACTAGAATACCCCCCCCCAGGTACTGGCTGAATCAGAACTCCCTAAGTAGCTAGTGTGGAAAATCCGCCACCACCGTGACTGGAACCCTGGAACCACTCGGTCGCCTCCCGACAACGATGGCTTAGGGCAGGTCACTACAGATCCGTCGGTGGCAGGATTTTCCGACTTCAGCTCGACCACCAGAAGGAGGTCAGTCGCTGTCTGGAGGAGAATGCTAGCGTTCGGCTGCTCTGATCGGTAGTTTCTCCGTGGTTTCTCTCATCAAACACCAGTGAATGCGGAGATACCTTAAGAAAACGCGGCCACGGACCGCAGCGTATTTTCTCCTTTTCTTTTCCTATCCATTCCTAACCCCCACAACTCCATACCACTACAACCACTTCGCGTCGGGGAGACAGTCGGAGTTGTTAAAGCTTGTGTGCCGGCTGGGGCGCTGCCCTGGATGGGGCCCCAACAAGCCAGAGTAGAGTCAGCACCGGATCTCCTAGCTTTCCAGCAGGGGGAGATCAGCCGCCATCAAACCGCGATGGAAATAGTCTCCCCGGCGATTTGCAGTACCACTTGACGTGGCAAGAGACGCTTGGCAGTTGACGCCAGAACGGAATCATTCCAATAAAGAATCAAACCCCCACTCGTCGCTGGCGCAGGGGCCCAACGGACGTCGCCGCCCGGAGGCGGGGCGGGCGGGCTAAGCGGGGCGGTGGCTGTCGTGCGGCCCGTGGGGCGCCGGGGGAGGTGGGGGGTGGAAGCAAGCAGCGCAGCAGCGGGCGCTGGCGCGAAGCCGGAGACCCCTCGCGGGGGCGTTCGCCCGGCGCCCTTCCGCTTCCGCGCGCGACAGCTCCAAGGGAGGAGCGCGGAACGGATGCGGCATGCGGGCTGGAGCGTGAAACCAGTACCTGAAAGAATCTACACGGAAGTCGTTTTTATGAAGACATCGATTTTCCTACTGCAAATTATAATAAACGAATAATATAGAAATATTCAACGACATAATATTCTGTAATAAGTACCTTGGTATTGATTGGTGATTCCGGGCGCTTCAACTGCTAAGGTCATTACTCCCACTAGGGGAGTAAATGTTTTACCGCGCGAAGCCGCGGTCGTCCTCCCCAGCTGGATGGCGAGATCCAGCGCCGACCTTCACGTCGGCTAGCGAGGTTTTCGCCAACCATCCCCTGCCAGCGTTGGGCACCGCCGCAGCCGGCATGAGCTGGTCACCCCACATGTGTGGTTGTGTAGAGCATGTGTATGTAACTTTGTGTTAGTAACGGGAGAGGGATAGACAAGGACGGGGAAGGAAAGATTGCGCGCGGCCCTTGGCCCGGTTGTTAGAGTACTGCTATGGCATTCGCCTGGTGTGGTTGGAGAAACTATGGAAAACTACCTATCAGAGCAGCAGGTCGCTAGAATCCTCCCCCCACAGCGGCTGAGCTAGCTAGCTAGTTAGTGTCGAATATCCTGCCACCGTCGGGAATCGAACCCTGAAGACACTCAGAGGTTCTGCAATGACATCAATTGATGCTCTGCGCCAAATAAGTCAGTAAATAACTTGTGATGATGCAAATAAGTATCCTGGAAACAGAATTTGGAGGGGGGAATGATATTGAAACTTCCTAGAGCCAAGGGGAGAGTAGTATGGTCATATTCTTGTGAACAATGACGGGGAGACCATCTTGACCTTCATTTCTCATACTTACGTATAACTGAGATTACGTTGCTATTCAGTGGCTGAGCATGACCCTGCGACTCATGATTGTTTCTTGTACTCTACTATGATTTTTCGGGGAATCCGATTTTATCTGTCGATGGCATACGGATTGTGTAGCAGTTTATTAGTGAGTAGTCTGGAAACACGGTCCACTAACAGTCATCAAAACATTCAGTTTATCGGATATTCCAGAACCCACGGGAAATGTGAAACGTAACCCAACATTGCTTTAGTAATCTCGTGAGTCAGCGTGTGATATTTAAGAAGTCAACAAAGACGATTGTGATGAGTAACGAACTGACAAACCGAGCTCATTATCGGAGTGTTTATTTGAAACTCAGAAGACCATGACAACACGCACAACGCCGGAGCAATTCCAGATTTCCCCCTCGTGGTCTTTGCGCCCCCCCCCGCCACCCGACCAGACCTTGGGGCACTCCTGGCATGAACTGATACCATCACCGGCATTCCACCCTCGCCCGAGTCGTAAGAAAGTGAGACTCCTCTATGGGAAGAGGAGTACCAAGGTGAAAGGGAAACGGGCAAGGAAGGGGGAGTGGAGCGGCCGAAGTCTTCTCATTGAGATAGAGAACCGAGGCGAGGGCCGCAAAGCGGAGCAGCTGGGACAAAGCGAGCGCTGGCGGCGCGGTGGCGTGGGAGGCGAAGAGGGAGAGAGCGCGCCGCCGCGCCCGGGCGTGCTATCGCGTGGCCATCGCTCATTAGCGTCTGCGGGCGCTGCCGTTCCCGTGCTTCCCTTAGCCACCTCCGTCCTCACACCCCGACACACGACCCGGCGCCGTCGCACACACTCGCCGAGCGAGACAAGACGACACCCGAAAAAGAAGACGCGGCGTGGCGGCCACGTGTGAAAGCGGTGGCGGGCACGCGACTTTCTCGCGGACGACACGTCTTCTGACGGCCGTACTGGTTGCGATCGACTTTTCTCGCTTCTACGGCGCGCATGGGCATTTATCTTTTGCTGAGAGAGTTTGCGACTGGTGGCGGGTTCGTCGACTTCTCCCAGGGGGAACTTCTACCATGAACACGGTCCCCGGGGACATAGCGAAAGAGTTTCCTTGCTCAAGTGAAAGCTAATGTTTTGACATTTCTCGTTTAATATGAAACCGATACCCTTTATTAAATCAGTGAAACCGAGCGCAAATACTTTCTGGCTCCTAAACAAGCAAAACGCAACCTTCCGGTGACCCTTTCTTTTCATAAATAATTTTCCAACAAACCGTAAAGAACATTCTTTTCGTTTAATACCCGAGAAAGACATTCCTTCTTACATTACCTATCTCTCTTGATTATTTTTTATTCCTTTTCCTGATTACATGTTTTGTAAAAACACAGCCACCTGAAAATCTACATGATCATCATAACATTGTGGAAGCTGCAAATGTGACATGTTCCTTCTCACTATGCATCGGTGATGTTGTGTTTTCGGCTGTTCACGGCTTGTCGGTTACAAAGTCCGCGCCCGCCATGCCCAGTCCTGTCTTACTTTGTCCCACCCCGCCCTGCCCCACCTCTGCCTTGTCCCACCTCTGCCTTGCCCCGTCTTGTCCCGGCCCGGCCCTCCCCTGCCCCGTTTCTTCCCCACCTCATTCCACCCAGCCCCTCCTCGCCCCGCCCAACCGCGCATCCCCGTTCCACGCCACGCCACGCCCCGCCGTTCCACACCACGCCGCGCCGCGCCGCTCCGCAACTGAGCGCATCAACCCGACCAGACATAAGCGCTCCGTTCCGGTCGTACGCGCGGACGGCCGGAACGCGGCGAGGTGTGTTCAATCACGCGTGATCAGCGGCGTGGTTTAACACGCGGGCGCGCGTGAGGCGTGACTCACCGGCGGCCGTGAGGCGTCTACACGCCTACAGCGCGTCATCTGTTCGGAGACAGAGGCAGCGGTAGCGGCCCGGAACACTGTGACGTCATCGGCGCGGCGTAATCTGTTGGTCCTACCTCGAACGCTTATCTGTAAGAGCTCTCGAACGGACGTTGGGGAGTGAAAGCGGCTTTGCTTTGGGAAGAGCGTGGCGTCGGAAGGCAAGACTGGCCAGAGCAGGGCCGGCGAGAACAGGAATGCTTTGCTTCGCGGGTGGCTAAGAGGTCACTTCGGGTCAAGTGGACCGCGAAGCCCTGACCTGTGAGTCGCTACAAGGGTGCTAATCGTGAATTTCGCTTTCCAATTTCGTGAAAAATTCTCGAGTTGCGATGTTTATTTTGCTTAATGATTTAGAATATATTACATACAATATGTTCGTATAAATACTACGTCTGGAGAGAGGGGGAGAGAGAGAGAGAGAGAATTTGATGAATAGTTGAAAAACGATGTGGTTTTTTAAGCAACTTAATTATTCTGCAATTGAAGTTTTAATGTGAATTATTTCCAACCGGTCACGTATATATTTTACTAGTTTGTTACATTTCAAAACTAACATTCTTTTTCTATGGGTGTGGTACAAAAGAAAATACTTTGTACATAGATTGTCAAAAAAATGTAAATCCAAACGAATCTCATTTCAAGTACATTTCATATTTGAACGTAAATATGTTTCTAGACATTTAAATTTTTTAGTATACAGCTTACGAAATAAAAAAAATAAAAGATTCAAACATGGTTCTCTAGGTAGGGATGTTTAAACTATGACACTACCTACTCTGAATCGTAATTCTTATGTTTGAACCTCAAGTGCCAATGGCAGCGTCGGAAATGCAACGCTTTGCGCTCGACTTTCCAGCGTCCTGTGGCTGGAGAGGTCTGGTAGGTCGTGAATTATATCCCCGACACATACTCGAAATATGCTTGATGTATTAAAATCAAGCGAGTTTGCGGGACCTGCCAGAATTGAGACGACGGGTCCACGGTTGTTTCTGTGGATCCCCACCTCCAGGCGAATCTCCTCACTCAAAAGCCCATGCACCGCTCGGAACCTTCCCATTCCTTTCTCTTCACATTGTCACCCCCGATAAGTGCTAGGGGGTTCGGGGTGGGCACGCCCCTAGCCCTCCTCCCCCCCCAGTTGGCGCAAAACACACTTACACAAACATACCTACACATACGCAAACATACACAGATACACACTCAAACATATACGTGAAAATGTGTTTGCACAAATACACATACATACTCACAGACACAGGTATATAAACATACTCATGTACAAACATACACATCCCCAAACATAACATACACACTCGCATCACACACACACACACATACATACACAAGTAAACACATATATGCTCACACACTCACATCCAGGCTTACACACGTACACAGAGGTACTCCCTCCAAAAGGCCCATATATGTTCATTCAGATGCGTGGATATTATACTACATCACAGCTAGAACGACGATGCCGGGAGGCCCCTCTTCTTTGTGAACGGCGGGATCTGCGGCCAGCCACCCGCCAGCGCCGGCCGTTGAAGGTGAAGCAAAAAGCGCGCTGCACGCGGCGAGTCCTCGTCCAATGAACATGAAGACCCTCGCCGACGTTAGTAAAGCGGTGAAGAGCAGGCGGCTCGGGGGCTCGTGCAAAAAAGGAGACGGAGTTGTGGTGGGGCATGGGTGGATGAGAGAGAGAGGGAGACGGTACGCCTTCTTAAGTGGACAAAGAATGCTGTTACCTTATTCCTTTGCGAAATTGGTGGTTACGTCTAATCACAGTTTTATTCACAATTCTTTTTTATTTAGATCTTGCATAAGATTATTTCCAGATGTAGCCAGTTTCTCTTAGAACCGGTGAGGTGTATCTAGATCTATTCGCTGAAGATTAACACACATAGAGACTTCTAGAGTCTGAATTGGGCAAAATGCCCAACTGTCAGGAAAGAAGAGGATAAGACGCTTGCCCAAAAGGGATGTAGGGATTCGAACTTCCAACTAACTTCGCCTGTCAGTACGCGTTCTACCTCGGTCAGCTCCACCCTTAAGATTCAAGAGTTATATTTAATCATATTAAATACATTTTTGATTTCCTCGGCATTTACAAGCTCGTAGATATTATAAGAGTTCTTTAATAGAAAGGACTGAAAATTGACTTTTTGTTTTTTCTCCGCTGGTTATACATTTTTTATAGAATATTGCTTTGAAAGAAAAACTATCTGACCATTTGTCATTTGCCACCTCTGACAGCACATCATTGACCGTCAGCAACCTCATGATAACATCCTGAGTAGGTTCAGTGTCTATTAACCTCCGTTATACACTTTATAGAGGTTACGTTTTTGATTGACCACAAAACCACATCCCTTAACACGTTTCCTTCACTTTTTGCAGAAAGCCACCAAGCCTCGTAGCCTTCGACGTCTCACGACATGTGCTGGCAGAGGCCGTTGTAAGTCTCAGAGAGCTTCGCTTGGTCTAATTCGTCAGATATACAACGATGTTCTTGAATAATTTAAATGTTCATGACATGACGCACTATAAGTATATTGTGATATAATTTACAATCTTAATGCATCTTAATGAATTAATAAATTAAGAAAACGTGCAGCGAAATTTCAATGTTTTTCTACACTGATAAAGAGAAAGTAATGTATCAGTGATTGATGCTAAATGATCAGATATTGATCATATCAATTGATTCAAATACGAGCATGAAATACGAAATAGTAGTTGAAAATTGTTCCATCTACAATCTTAAACTCTTGCAATCGGTTTTATTTTTCAGTAGAGTTATTACCATTCTCGCTAGGAATGAAAATGTGTTGCTTGAGTAGTAACAAAATTAAAATATTTTATTTTATTGGGCTTGAATTGTATTTTATAACAGTAGAGTCATTCATTTGGTCAATAATTAAGAACGTTGGTTCTCAAGGGCACAATTTACTCAAATAATGTCATTTTGCAGGAATGGTTTTATCCGGAGCGGAGCAATTTTTTAACAGCCAAAACAACGAGTTTAACTCTACTTTATGAAGTTTTTGCTCGTAAAAATATACTTATTGTTAATGCATTATTTGTAAGTTACATCAACATTACAAAACACTTCATAAAGCACTTAATAAAAAAGCACTCAAATAAAGCAGAATACATTTTACATCAAAGAGTCCGCATTATGATTTCTATACTTGTGTGTGGAGGTATGGCTGTAAAAATAGCCTTGATATCATGATTATATGATATCATTGTTTCTGCTTTGATATTATTGTTAGTAAGACAATTTAATACATTCAATATTCTGAAGATCCCATTTCATCAATAATATCCCTTTCTTAAATTCCTTGGGGGGGGAAACAAAATTATATCTTTCAGATGAGTTGCATTTTCTGATGTTTCGTAAACTAAATAATTGCCAAGGGTTGCATCTGTTTAATGTCAAAGTGAAAATTATGTATTTTTTGACTTATTTTATCCCGCAAAATTGACTGACGGCAAAAAAGATGTCTGGCCGTTTGTGGACAACGCTAGCGCCTAAATCGTTAAGCTGATTTACTCCAAAATTGAAATTCCCTGATTGATCTGAACGAATTGGAGACTTTGGGGATTTCAAACGGATATTTTGGTTTTTGCTGGTTATTTTTACATGAAGCGAGCGTTTACGATTTTAAGCCTCTGCCCGAGTTCGGTCCATAATGCGCTTCTGTGGCGTAGAGGTATGAGTGTTGGCAAGCTAATTCTAAGGACCTGGAAATTTGTTTTGCTGGTGGAAAACACTTTTGTAGGTTTATATACTAGAAGTATAATATAGCAGGTTGAAAGGTTGAGTAGGTTGAAATAAGGCGTGAAAATTTGTGCTTTTGTAGTACCACTAATTTAATACTCTGTTGGTGCGATTTTTCACGAGGCGGTTGGCGCCCTCGGGCGTCGACGCCGCGTCATGTGTGTGCTATGGGCGGGTGACCTCCACGCGCCGAGGAGTCTTCGCGCTGAAAGCGACGCGTTTCAGTAGAGCCTCCCTCCCCGCCCGCGCCACGGCCCCTTTGAGCGCGCCACGCGCCTTTCACAGCCTCCTGAATAGCGCGCATTCCTCGAGCCTGCGCCCGCGCCCCGCTGCGGATGACGGGAGATTTCTTATACAGCGCCTATCACTGACGGATCTAGGGGAGGGGGGGCAAGCCACTCCCCCCGCCAAAAAATACCTTGAGTTTCCTTTTACTTTCCTTTACTTGGCAAAATTGATTTAAACATTTATTTTCGAATTATGTATTTATTTAAACAATAATGTATAGTGTCATATCTACAATACATAAATAATATACAATATAATAACAAATATTTTTATTATTTAACAAAAATCTATGATGGCTCCCCAAAATGATCGGCTGGATCCCACCCTGGCGCCCATACACGTACTAGTAGTTTCAAAGCAGTACATTCGTAGTTATGTGATATTAAGGGGCCCGGAACCTGTTTTATTTCTCCAATGAACTTGGCAGTCCGGGTGAGGCCACCTCGAAGATTGTGATGGCGGCGTTAATTTCCAAAGTGGGTTATTTCTTCTCATTATCTCTCTTTGCGACATTCACACAAAGCAAATAAATACTGCTGTTAAAAAGTAAAGTATAAAAGGTTTTCGACAAACAAATACCAATTACATTACTACAGCATTTTACAAGTTTCAATAATATCAACATATAAATACTTTCTTAAGCCGTATTGATACCGAATATGGAATTGAATGCAATATTCCTAGATTTGACGCTTGGGAAATGCTGTGTTTCCGTGTATCCTTTCCAACTTCTACCCCAAGAATACTAATATATTGTAATAACACTGTTGACAGCAAGAAACTAAAGTAGATTTTCATCTATATTTTTAATATGAACGGAATTATCAATTTTGTATAGCTTCAGTTATTCATGAGTTATGCTCTGCAGATCTGTAATTCCGTAAGCATTTGAAAGCTGATGATCTGATTAATAACATAAGTTTTGGAAGACATCTCTGGGAATCCATGAGCAAGATAGAGATTTGATCGAGAAAGTAGGTCATCCGCTAGATCCCTTCGCATCCTATCTCATGACATCATTTATGTCGACTGTATTTGAGCAGTAGCCGAGTCTGTGATTTGGTCAATATCCTATTAAAGTACTTTTGTTTGCCTGAATTCTTCGAGTTTTCTTTATGTTTTTTTCTCTTTGTAGATCCGTTTTAGAAAAATTGAAATTGATTCTTTGCGAAATGAAACTTTCAGTTACGATTTTCATTATTTTTGTGTAGAAAGATGAACCGTAATTAGATTTCTCTCTTGACTGACAACATCTTGCAGTCCATGACCTCATTCGTTGAAAAGTGTAGCTGTTATAAAGAAAGGTACTTCTCGTCCTGAACCTGCCCACTTGCAGACAGTGCTAATAAATATGAGAGCAGGAGACATAAGTATTAAAACGTCTGTTGGCTCTCTCCGACGCTAATTGCGAGTCGGCAGTTGTCTCGTGGGCGGAGAGGCAGAGCGTCCCACCGCCATCCTCTCGCGCGGCCTACCGGCCAAACGACCTCGATCAAAAGGGTCATATGTCTTGAGGCGACCTGGAAAAGGCGGAAACCTCCAGCAGCGACGGCAGCAGCAGCCAATGGAGCGAATTGTCGGGCACGCACTGACGACTATCCGGTAGGGTCGCCGTGCCCGGACCGAGAGAGGTGGCTCAGGGCATCAACTGATGTGCCTCTGCAGTGCCTCTGATAGGGATGTCGTAGGGTTCGAGTACCGATGGTGTCACGATTTTCGACAATAGCTTGTCAGCTAGGCCGAAGTTGCTGTCTCGAGGAGAATTCTAGCGGCCGGCTGCTCTGATCGGTATTTTCCGTAGTTTCTTCGATCAATATCAGGTGAATACCGGAGCAGTACCCTAACAAATGGGTCACGGACTGTGTGCGATCTTTCTTTCCCGTTCCTTGTCCTGTCCTACCCCTTTCTTACACGCCCTTATATGCTCTATACTTCCACACGTGCCGGGAGACCGGTTGGGAGCTTTGAGCTTGTCCCAGCTGGAGCAGTGCCACGTTGTTAGGAGATAACTGGCTGGGGAAACCCCCTAGACGACGGTAGGTCGGCGCCAGATTTTTCCATCCACCGGGGCAAGATAACCGCCACTTCCCGAGCAAAAAAACATGCACTACACTTATGTAACTAATCACCTTAGCAGTTGACGTACCCGGAATTAGTACTAGTAATAAACAATCAATCAATCAATTACTCCTCCACCGTCTTAGGAACGGGGAACTCCAAGCCGGACCTCTAATACGGGTAGGGAGAAAAGAGCTGCGGCCTAGGGAGGTAAGCCCTTCCGAAAAGAAAAAAAGTATGTACCCAAGTTTTATGATCAATCCAGAGGCAGCCGCAAATCTTCAGTGGTCTTGTATTTACAGAATAAAACATAGAAAAATAAACTATTTTAGGTTCTCTCAAATCTCGTTAGTTTCCTAGCTGAGTGTCAGTGTTTTAGTGGTGTGGAAATAGTGTCAAATTTTCCTAGCTGAGTTTTTAAGAAACGTTCTGCGGAAAGGTCTCCATCAAATGTTCGCTTTATCTCCGCAGAATGAAAATTCTGGCAAGGGCATTAACAGTACGAATGAATGACGGAATATACGTCTGGCGTTGGCAGTGCCGGTAACCGGCCGCACACGACAGCCATCTGATCAACAGCCAACTCGCCGTACTCTTTGCTTTCATCACTGCCGTTGTCGCCATGCCTGAATATCTAATGTAAATGTTGCTCACCTTGTTTTCTAATGCACCTCTGAATCAGCAGAGTTCCGGACTCTTGGCAATGCGGTTGTGCTATACTATTTAATAGGGTTGAATCCCCATTAAGTGTGTCATTTATATACATTTTCTGAGACCTAATATGAAAAATATTTAAAACCAACTAAGAACATATCGTATATACATCCACTTAATGCACTGGAATTTGACTAGATAATGGTTATACAGCTCATTGAATAGTTCGGAGGAGTAATTCAAGTATCTTGGTAGCTACAGCATCTCAATGACTGCATTAATGTCAACAAACGCATTAATCTAAAACTACTCTTTCCGCGACTAAAGTATGAAATACTTTCTGAGGTCATTATGCTCTTCTAATTGAAACATTCCGCATGTAACACAAGTTTAAAACAATGTACTTTCTCGTATTTAGAAAATGAGACGTAGAAATGCTTATCTTATTTTTTGCATTCATACTAAACAATATTGGTGAGAAGATGTCATCTGTGTGAGAACGCAGATATCCAAATACATACCGTTGGCGATAAGAGGAAATTCCTCTAGTCGAAGTAAAAAGAACAGACGGTTGAGATGTGCTCTGTCGTAAGGTTGCGAATTTGAATCCTAATAAAGCACAGATTTCCTCAACTTTGTGGTATTCAATAGCAAAGCACCACGCATATTAATTCATTATTTCAAAACTACTTGTTTCTAGAAATGCAAAAATTTAGTACTCTTAAGTTAAAAGCAGATTTGCGTAGAAGAAGCCTGATGGTGATAACAGTACTCCCGAAGATTGTGAGCTCCATTGTAAGTGAGTAAGCAAAGACAAACTATCGCAATTACTACCATCTTTGGAAAGGATTACGTAATCTTCTTTTGGCCGTTTCATCTCAAATTTTGATCTTCCAACTCTGCTGAAGCCCTCTTTTAACATTTTCTATGACTCTGCACATTTTCAGCTTGTAATTATTCATTATTTTTTATACAGGAGAGCTCTTTTGTTTGAACTTTGATATCATAAAAAAATTAAGGCATATTTTGTTGTTTGCTGTGTTGTGTTTGAAGGGTTGTTTTCTTTATTTGCAAAGCATATTCGGTTAGTTTTAGAAGTAGTAGTACATCCCAAGATTGAACGCAAGAAAATCGTTTATTCTGTTTGTATTCTCTGTTTGGAGCTGGTTCCAACAGTATGCGTCAAATTCCATCTATCTTCATCATTTCGAGATATAATCTGTAAATATTTTGATTTTGTGGTGTAAGTAACCTACATACAGATCGCAGCTACTGGAGGCAATCGAAAGTTCATAAAATGAATGAATAGAGTATGGCACTGCACGGACTCAATTTTGGAGGTAATCGGAAAGGTTCAATTTTGAGGGTTATCGTTTACGGTCAAGCTCTTTTTGTTTAATTGCTCCCGGAAGCGATGTGCGAGTTCTTTGAACTCGGTCGCCGATGTCGTGTTAAGGCTGCGAAGAGAGCCATACCGTCGCGAGTGGCGCTTCCCAGGCGTTGCTGGCGCCCGCTGGTGGCGGGAGGGGAGGTGGCGGGGATGGGCGGCCACCGCCGATCGAGTGTCGCGGGAGCGAGAAAGTGCTGGCGGCGCCCGCGGAGGCAGCGGCTGTCGAGCGCTTTCTCTGCCTTGGCTGCGCCGCTCCGCTCCTCGCCTCCCGGCCGGACCGTACGGAAATTTCCCGCCCGGCAACGCAACGCGCCGACCGGACGGAGCGAGACGCAGGCAGAGTCAATGGAGGTGGAGGTGGCTATCGCGTGTGGCAGCTGGGGCGAGGGCAATGGTGGGCGCGCGGCGAAAATAGGGGTTGTGTCGGTGGCGGCGATGTGACGGCTGTGGCGGTGACTTCTCCAGGGTCGGGTGTAGTGGGGGCGACGAAGGAAGATAGGCGAGGTTGACCTACTGGGTGGCAACGAGCTGCGACGCAGCTACGCATGCATTCAGTGTAAAGAGCATCTCTTATAAAGTGTGGCTCAGAGGCGGTCACAGTTGATCGCATTTTGCCAACGATGGGAATTTTCATAGAAAGAAATTGACATTACACTCTCCCGTATTGTTAGGCAACTCTTCATGTACTAATATTCGGAGGTCACGTTCTGACTAGTCAAAGATATTTCGTGTACCCGCCAGTCACCAATGCATGAGAAGGTGCCTACTAATCATGGGCATGGATAACTTCCTTATATGAAATTTCTCACATGTTCATTGGCAAAACGTGATCATCTTCGATCCCTCTTCTTGCCTTAGACGTTTGTAGCATTTATTCGGAGAAACTTGCAGAGGAGCGGTAGATTACATTTGGGAGATTGGACCTATAATATTCTAAATGTATTATGTTCCTCTAAAAGTCAACTAAAATGATGTTGTCTATAACTGATTCATGTTCCGATTATTAAATGTTCTTTTAAGAAATGTATGTATGATAACAAAAAAATATGAATCTTAATGTTGGGAGCAAATGCTGTTTACTGAAACGTTGTTATGCCAGTAATACTGTCAAGAAACAATAAACAATGAGAAATTTATAATAGTGGCTGTTTGAAATTATTGTCTAAAACACAAGGTATATTATATATATGTTATGGCTGCTCGCTGTTTGTTTACATGAGTTTTGAGCCAGTTAATATCCTAATGAACACTATAAATGAGAAACAGAGAATGATACGGACACTTAATGAATTTATCAGTATTATTGCCAGGTAACGTATTTTCAAAAGTATGTATACAATTCTAATGTCTGGAAAATTAAACTATATATTTATTTACCAGGATTATCTTGGTCGTTGACATAAATCAACGTAAAATAATCGCATTTTCAACCAACCCATCTACATGGTGTACACATTCAACTGAAATGTGAAATAATCCGGCCATGACATTGTAATTAATGTTCTGGTGACCATAACTAGCAGCTCGTGATCTTTCCCTTGCTGCAATTTAAGTTCACACTCTATATTATTGTTATAACTAATTTTTATTCGTATACACTAGCGGTAAACTAAGCATGTTAAATGTATCCGATCACAAGCAGCAGAATATATACTCAAGAGGTATAACAACTCTTACAGATTTCTTTTAAAAAAATTGAAACACTTCTTCGAATTCAAATCAAAAATAACATGGCATGCAAGGTTTTTTGCAATTCCCGCAGAAAGTTTACCAGAGCAATCCAATACTCTGGCTAATTGCGTGCAACTGGTGTAACTGTATTTGCGGCAAGTATACGACACGCTAATTCTTGTAAAGTCGCCTTAAAGGCAAGTATATTGTATCTAGTTAGCCTCTTGCTATTCACACGATTATGTTCATGCCACGCTTTATTGCTACACTGCCGCTATAAACTTCTTTCTTCGGCCAACACGCTTCTTCTTGTTGGGCGCGGGGATTCGCCGTTTAGAGCCCGTCGGGGCGGCGCGGCGTAGCGGAAAGAGCCATCTGGCGGCCAATAACGACGCGGTCATTGCTACTCAGATGCTGCACCCGCGACCCTCGTCTTCCTGAGCAGCATTGGAGCTTCTCTCGGAACCAGCCTAAGGCTTGCATACTACGGCGTAACAACAACAACAATATTATTATTATTATTATTATTATTATTATTATTATTATTATTATTATTATTATTGAAGTAATCTCTTTTTCTCTTGTTTGACGAGGAATGTTTTGGACAAAAGCCTATTCTTTACGATAAAACAACGGATACCATGAAAATATATGTAACGAAAAAGATTAAAACATTATAATACTAAGAACCTGTTGAAAATATCAGAATAAAGATTAGATTATTTTGCAAAAATAATTGCACTTCAGAATAATAGTATTTGTTTTGGTTGCAAACTATTAATTTTAGTTGCATCTAATACCTTTCTCTTATGAAATGATCACTAATGACTGGGCACCGTGTCATAAAGCCTGTCGTATTTTCAACAAAAGCAGGCGAAGATTTTACCCTAGCTTGAAAATAGTTTGCACATTATCCGATAAGGTATTCTTGTACAATAGCTGAAAGAAAAAATAAACGAAATGAAGATAATTGTATAGCAAGCTTTGTGTGCACAAGTCAATTTGCATTCACTGCATTGAAATGCGTAAATCCTCTGAAAAGTTAATGAAATATTAATATAAATATTAATAAATAACATTGCCATGCAAATAAAGAGTAAAAATTTAAGTTTAATTTTCTAACTTGGAATTATAAATAAATACAAATATTATAACCATAGCAGTTTTACTCAAATAACTTGAACACGTATATTACGTTTCAAACTCTATAGTTAAGCTTCTATTCGTCAGTATCATGTACTGCAACTGCTCCTGAAGAGATTCCTTTATCAAATCTCTATTATCATTTATCAGTTTGTGTGCATTCCATCTGCGTCGCAAAGATGTTTATTTTTGTATATCTACGTATGTATCATTCCTTTGGTGTATATCTAAATCCTCGTAGATAAATGTATTGCCACCAAAACCAATAAGCCCAACATCGTTTTTCCCAATATAAAAGAATAAAACTGCATTACTCATTGACGTTAGTCACCTTAAATTCAATTAGTGTCAATATTAATAAAACGTAATTTGAAAAAAAATAATAATGTATCCCGTGAAAAATAGAATGTAAAGAAACTCACTTCAGTAGAAAGTCTCAAAAACTCAAAAATATTCTCACTTCAGTAGAAAGTCATTACAATAAGGCAATACCCAAACATTTTTAGGACCTAAAGGTACGTGATTCTGGAAAAGTAGAATTGTTCTCGCAGTGTTAAAGCGAAATGGATACATTGCACGAGATATTAAATCGCATTGGACTAGATATGTCCATACTAATTTCTTGTACGTAACATCGGAGTAAAAGTCTTTAGACAGGGAATAAAAATAATAACCTTGAACCCAAAGGACTGGTTCAATTGGACTGTTCCCTTCATAAATCTGGCTCATCTCTTCTTTATATTAGCATTTCAATGACCGTCATCCAATTAGCGTGCACTTTCAGTGATGTCTTTACCATCGTCTTCCTCATAATGTTATTCTAGGTAGTCATTTTGTATAGTTGAATAACGTCTAGCGCTCTGTTACCTTAAGTGAAATTCAATAGCTTGATTTCCGGTTCAGTGACAAGTTGTTCCTCTAAATTACTTTTACATTACGTCTACGTACAGCTACATTTTTGTCCCATACGTTTCCTCTCATAACTGGGTGGATTCAGAATCTCGGAGACTTCCAATCATATAATGCTCTTACAAAAGACCGTGGCATGGGAATGGTGGCTCATACCTGACATTACTCGAATGAATGTTTTCCATAATAAGAAAACCGAACTTACATAGTCTCTCCTAGAGAATCATATGAAGAGAGGAGTCACCAAAAGAACCATATACATCAAATCATATGAAATTATTAAAGAAATTAATTAACTTATTTTAATGTGAACCTATTTTCCGCCATTTCTTTTCTTGAAACGACAACATTTTTCATACAATGTAATGTAATGAATATATAATTAAATATGATAATGAAACTTAATAATTCTTGCAGTTTGACAATTGCAGTCTAAATGTAAGCTACAATTCGCCGGCAGCATGTACTGCAACTAGATGATTTTTCTAAATATGTATGATAATGTATCTTTATGAGTTTGTATGCATTTCATCTTCGTCGCAACGATGTGTATTTACCGTCTCATTTACGTATATACCGTCTCATTTTTTTTCCGTTCCTCGTCTTAGGTGCTATGATGACAAGAACAGAGTTTCTGATGAACAGGTAAATTACGTTCTGTTGGATCGATGCGATTTGTGTCGTATTTTCTGCGGATACTCTTGCTTTGGTGGAAAACGTGCTCTTCGAATGAGCTCCAAGAAAATTATTTTTATAAATTTCGAATGTAATAGAAGTAAGTGTAAGAGAGTGAGTATGATAGTGATTGTTTATGTACATCAGTACATTTTGATCATCTATCACTCGCTGTGAAAACGACTTCGCGTCATTTGCCAGAATCCATTAGTACTATCAGTAAGCCCGTTCATCGCCGAACTCAGGATTGTTTTTTTCCGTAAAGGGGAGATTTATGTTATAAATTGCAGTTGGAAAAACACGCAAACTATTGTCGGTATTTTTTTCTATACAGATAGTTCTTTCGGTTCTAGTTCTTTCCTCGCATGTTGGCTCGTTATTTGGTAACGCACTTATTCTGAAACGGAGGATATTTGGGAGCATGCAGTTTATTAAAAATATCTAGTGAAATATTTAAATGTTACTTCTTATGTGAATATTTACAATTTCAATATAGTTGTATCGATTATGTATCGATACTTAAGGTTCAATAATACTGACTCTGTTTTGTTTTGAGAATCCATACCGAATTTTGTGGCAATTTGAGTATCGCCAAATCATGGACCTCAACGAGTGAAAAGTGTATTTTTATAAGTGCCCATTTCAAATACTATCGAAGAATATGGCTACTCTGACGAGACGTTAGTGCCATTGTATACAAAGTGAGGTTGACGTGAGAAACAACGCTTGGATTATGCATTGGATAAGTAGTTTCCGAAGTCTTGGTCATTATTATCAATCGTCGATTGTTGCTGGTTTCGGTAGGAAATACCATTTTTATTCCAGTGCCGCACCGGTCCTAAGTCTGAAAGTTCACCAATCGCAGAAAGCAGAATGCGTCTGGCGGTAACACCTCAAAACACTGACTTCTTTTCTTCACCGAATATTGTACTGCCTATTCCAATCTTAAAAAAATAAAAACAATAGTGGTTAATTATACATATAAATGTCCCAAGCAAGGCGGTGAACCTTAAAAATTGTATCGCTTTTTCTAGCCGATTTTTCTTATCGCTCCTCCACACTGGCTAATCCATCACTGTATTGATGTGCAATAAACCGCGTCCTTCGCGAGTCGGGTCGCTCTTCGTCGCGGGTCGTCGTATCGACAATTTCCAAGGCGCTTGTGGTATTATCAATGATAATCTCCAGGTAAATCCAGGCTGTTACCGTGTCCTTATAGACTTTCCTTCATTCCTTCACTTTTCTCCATCCATTATTGACCTCGATACCAAAAAACGTATCGGTTCAAGTACCACCCAAATTCTCCGCCCTAGGAGGGGGGTANAAGCCGTAGCCTAGGTGTAATGCGCCTGGCGGAATCGTCTCGTCATTTCGTTGTTTTGTTGGATCCGCCTCCAAATCTCGAACCGATTCGAGGGCCGCCTCGTCCTCCGCCTCGGGGGTGGATCCTCGCCGCGGCTTGCGCGGAATGCGCTCGGCGGAAGCGTCCCAGGCGGGCGGCGCAGGCCACGGCACGGAGGATGCGCTCTGCAGCGGCGTGTGGCGCGGCGAGTCATGTTTCGCGCCGCAGCGCCTGAAGTCCGGGGGGCGGACGCGGCGGCGGCGGAACGTCGCTGAGCGGCGTATAGCGGAGCGGGGTGTGGGAGGGGCGAGCAGGCGCGCGGCGGCGGCCGGGAGCGGAGACCGGCGGCAGCGGAGGCATGAGAGTCAAAGGGCACGGGCGCCCCGGCAGTGGGTATACCGCCACGGCGCGCGTCAGTGCGCGAGGATCTCCTTGGCTGGACGCTGCGCCACCGCCAGCCCAAAGACCACCGCAGCCGCCGCGCCCCGCAATGTGCCGCAAGAAGGACCCAACCAACCTATTGCGCTTCAGGCACCCGCACAGGTAACGCTCGCAAGCCCGAGCAGCAAGCGCAAGCCATAACCAGAGCTGGTAGTTGTTTTGCGTTCGCGGCGCCACTCGAAGTGTTCGTCGGAGTGGCGGAAAAGGCACTACCAGGCAGGAAAGAAGTTTGCGAAAGAGCTGGGTTAGTTGTGGCGATCACTGAGCAACGACACTGCTGGGACATGTCAGATTCTTAGGCTTCCGTTGCGATATGTATTTTCATTAAGCTCTCTGTAGGATAGTTTTTATGCGTTTTAGAAGTTCGTCAGTATGTTGTAGTTTGTTGGTGCTTTCATAAGTTCTTTCTTTGAAATTGGTTATCGATGTTTCTAATTGTCAGACTATTTATTTGCCGTGTTGTTATTTCATGTAAGTTGTACTCAAACCTTATCTAGTCCGCCTTGACTCGCGGGGTATGAATCATTAGTTCTTGGTGTATGTGTTAAGTTTATTTCTGAATATGTTTAAAAATTAGCCGGATTTTTTGTTTCGAAACTTGTATTCGGTATATTACATTGTGGTTTGCAAACGCTGTGAAAAATATAACTAGCTTATTTAAAGAAAGGTTTTTGAGCTTTTTTTAAACGACTTGTCTATCATCATTCTCAGGTTCAAGAACACCGACTCACTACTTTAGTCCCTCTTTGAATTACGTGTCGCGTGGGGAGCAAGGAGTCGCCGATTGTGAGTTGGTCCTCCAATGAATCACGTCACCAGATTCCCCAGAGAAATCGCGTCACCTTCCAGGAAACGGAGAAACAATGACAGAAGTTAGGTAGCGGGGTGTCCGCCGACTATGATGTCACTGTTTTGGGTTCATTGTCGGCAGTAGATTTTCGGCCCGAACTCCTTCATCCATTTAAATTTCTGCAACAAAAATGAGACGAATAGTGGAAATAAATTAATTGACGTGAAATGTTTCACGACAGTTTTCGCTGAACATGACATTGAAACAATCATATAACAAAGATCATTCAAAATTGCTATCTGCATATGATGTGAAATGAATCACTTGCATTTCGATTATGTAACATCTATCCAGTAACTTTATCCTTGACCTAACGATGTCAGCATGCAATCTGAAGTCATCACCGAGTATTGAAGCCGGTTTCTCTGAGATACGAATACATGTCCCCTTCTGATAGCAAAATATATTACTAAGCGCAGACATTTTCCTGATTCCGATACAGCCCGTATCCATTCCGGCCCGTTTAAAAATTTAAAAAAGTAGGCTCTGACTGAACGTATCATGCTGCGTCGGGCCGTGCTGTCGAATATCGAGAAAAAGTGCGGCACTAGTAGGCTTTAAACATATGTATTTCTTTAATTAGATGGAGGTGATGCTAATTTATCTGGTAGGAATAACGATTTCCAGTTGCGTGGGAGTTCTCGCGAAGGGCGAGTGGGGGTGGAGGCAGGGGCGGCCGTGACGTTGGCCCTGGCGCACACGCCTCTCTCGCTCCTCACCCGGAAGTGGCCGGCGTCACCACTTTCTGTTTCAACAGAGCGTTCGCCCCTGTGTACTGGAGAGTTGCGCAGGACGCAGCTCACTTCCTCGCGCAAACAGTAGGATTCTGTCACTTGGGACACTGACATATTTCCAGGACATGTATACTCAGACTTTACTGATTACTGACTCCATACTTTTATTTCAATTTCCCTTTATTTTCTCAAAACAAGCTATAATTTTCCAGTGGGTGTTTCTTGCTACATTCAAATCTCCGCCACTTCTCAAATTCTCTACCTGCTTGAGTAAACCGGAGTCTACACCCCCACCATAACCACCACTGACCCTCCCGCGCACACACACGCGCGCGCAATTTTACAGTTAGTGACTGCACGTTTGGAGTTTACACGTACGTTGTAAACTCACGTGGATTGAAAAGCAAGGCAAAAAGTATAAAAATCAAATGTTCTGCCTGCTGTGTTATTGGTGAAATAGAGCGAAAATGCGCTTGCTGCTTATAATAAAATGTGCAGTATTCATTTTCATGATTTTACTGCGATGTCTGCTGACTGGATGTTTTGCGCTCAGGAAAATAACTATATTTCTCGAAATTTATACTTCGGTGTACAAACAGAATTTCATTTCGTCTTTCCCTCGGTGTCATATTTCAGAGCTTACAAACGAAGTATCAGGTTTCAGTGAGAAATGTCAGGCACTTGTTTGTCATGAAATTATACAATAAAATTCGACACCAGATCTCTTTCATACGAACATTGGGGGTACGTTGTAGAATTATGTGGAACTAAGAGCTTGCTGGTATCAGGCGCGGATCCACGAGGAGGAAAATAGGTGAAATCCCTCCCCCTAAAATCTTTCAGTAACTTTTAATTTTAACTTGTCAAAAATTTCAAGCAAAAAAAATTCGGACAATCATTGAAACAAATAAAATCGTATAACAGCACGAGCTGAGAGTAGCATGCGACATTAGACTAAGATCTGGCACATTTGCCGAAAACATTTTAATTTTCCCTCCCAAAATTTGTCTCTGGATTCGCCTCTGCTGGTAACAATATTTTGTCTTAATACATTTTAAAGTAATTATTTCATTATCCTTCACTTAGCATTAAAAGTACTCGTGTTCTATTTAAAAATTAAGAAATGGTGTAAAATCGCGTTTTTCAACAAAATTCGTTTCAATGGTTATCGAAAAAGAGGTTACATCACAACTTTTTATGGATGGGTTACTGTTTCAATGGAATTTACTCGTTCGGATAATATTTTCTTTCAATTACTATTGTATGCTCAAAGAAAAGTCTACTTTAAGAAAGAGCTTAACTGGCAAGATGTTTTGTAATTGATATTTCTTATCGAATGTATCAGTACGGATCTGGAAAGTAACGATTTGGTATTCGTAATATAACTATTTGAGTAGTGTCAAAACTTGTAATTCAATTCATTTGGACATTCAATTTGTTGGACTTGAACTAACGATTGACAAGGGAAATTACCAAGGTTCCTGAGGTATCATCTACAAACAACTTTCTCCGTCACAAAATCCGCCCGAAGTCTCCGGGAGTTGTCTCGGCAGCCACAGAGGATGCACTATCCGTTGGCCTCTATGATTTGTATTGGTTGCTTTTACGGGGCACATCAACGCATGTCCCGGTCAATCCATGTGACATTTGTGGTAGACAAAGCGGGCTTCCGGCAAGTTTTCACTGGATTTTCCGGAGTCCTCTCACCATTCCTCCATAATTATTTATCATTTGATCATTATTCATGGGTCACAATAACCTTAACTGTTAATGGACCTTTGAAATTCAATAAATATTTTTTAAATCACCGTGAACATTGCAGATCAGACCCGACAACCGACAATGAAGTTGGGGTTCTGAATTAGAAATTGCGATGGATGTACCACCTCTATAAATTTCCACCATCCGAAATATAAACAAGTTGCATTGCGGTTAACGCTAACGAAGGGACGCCGTCCACGCCTCCCCCGTTCGGTTCCCTAGCTCCCATTGTCACTAGCAACAGTTCAGCACTTCCTTTTTAAGAATTTCGGCTCATCCAAAATTCCACTCTGCTCCATCCAGTACACCAATTTCTAATTCTGTACCTTCTCACGTCATTGTACATACCATATGACGTCACCGCCTCTTGCATTTGGTCGTACTCTAGTCCGTTTGTCACCTGGGCGAACAGCCAATAGCTTTGCATAGGTTCGATCTTCAGCCTCCTCAGATGTCCCGCTCTGTGAAAGCTCGTCACTTCTTCCATCAGAGATAACCATTGTGTATATATGCTGCTCTGCATTGTGCAGGATCCTCGTTTAGAGATTTTCTTGAACCGGACCGAGAACTTGTAGCGTTTCGTGGAGTACTAACCCACCTTCTGGAAGAAGAAGAAGCAGTCGCCTTTTCTGGTTAATGAATACTGGCCGGCCCGTCCATCAGCCTTAAGTGACAGCCGTTTGGAAATGCCGAAGTCCTTCTAATGTGTGACATACATCATCACAGACAGTCCGTGAAAGTTCTGGGAATAACGTTATCTCTTTGGACCTGTGCAACACGAAGCTATGTGTGTTGTTAGTTATTTCCTATTCTGAACCCCGTTTTGGGAGACGTTTATAGCGACAGCTAAAGAGTTCGTTCGGAAGTCTCCCGTTTTGTTTATTACGACGCATTTAAATGTCACGTCCGATGAAATATGTCGCCCATTCACCTTCGCTGTTCTATTGTTTTCGTGAGTCCAACAAATCTAATGATCAGAAGAACTTGTTCACTTGGAAATACTTGAAGAGGGCAGCGACCTACAAAATATACGTGCGGAATTTCACTATGTGTATACTCATGAGCTACACCAAGCACGATACTTTTTATCTATAATGTGAAGTGACATATGTGTCTTGGCAGCAACTCCGCATGTCCATATTTTAATAGTGAACTTCCTGAAGGTGGCTTTCAAATGTCTAAATTCTTCTCTTCTCCTAAGAATGTCACAGTTCGTTATGCCTGCTTCTAGTAAACTTTTTCTTGGGGTACATTCGTAGTACGGTGATTATAATAAATCCCGTTCCACGCGACGTCATAAAAAGGTAACAATGTATCCCTATAAAAGTCTCTATTTCCACTTCAACTACATCTTCCTCCGGAAAGAGACCAAATGTGAAATTTAATGTTATAGATATTTTATATATAATTTCAATGTAGCCTCTATGTGGCAATGTAACTTGAACTAGTACTGTCGACAACTAGCACAACTGTGTCAACCGGAGCAGATCAATGTGTTCTGCCACGCGACAAGAAAATACACGCTTCGCTGCTTCCACTTTGCCAGCACACGTCACACAGATGTGCTTTGGCTGGGCTCGAATCGTATGCAGGGTAGTGAAGCAAACACTGGTAGATGGCTCGGTC
The DNA here is from genome assembly GCA_017312745.1 of Gryllus bimaculatus. NCBI lineage: Eukaryota > Metazoa > Arthropoda > Insecta > Orthoptera > Gryllidae > Gryllus > Gryllus bimaculatus. Next base: position 11,052,852 of record BOPP01000015.1, on the reverse strand, counting down.
GTTAGTCGGTCATTTGACGATAATCGTGCCTGCCGGTCCTGTTATTGACCCATTTTCAATTTACATCATCTGTCACATGTTAAGTGATATCGTGCTAGAATACTAGTTTTACAGTTAACATCACGTATAAATGCTTCTTTTAAGTTCTTTCTGCTAAGTTCTTTTATTGATACTCAAATTATTAGATATTTGCAAGTTGTAACTTGCAAAAGTAAATTAAGTGGGTGTAGTAGTTAGCGGGGCTAACTCGAAACGATGTACAAAATCGATTTGTCTTTATTAGATTGACTGCTGCTGATTAAAATGAAAATATTTCTATTACAATTTGCGAGAATAAAGATTTATCTTAGTTTCTGCAACTTTACTCAGTTCCAGAACGTTAAACTCTATAGGAAAAATTTCGCATTTTACAAATCCAAGGCCATTAAGGGAGTCAGTACAAGAAAATGGAAACGTTTCTTTGATTTATTTAATGAGACTGAATTACTATAATTTTTCATACATTTCTATCCTCAGAATTTGGAATTTTGATTTACTGTTGCTGTAGTACTGTTGCTGACCCAATTAGCTTACGACTACTGGTAAGGCATATAAAAATGCTATTTCCTCATATCCCACTGTTCATAGCAATGTCCAGCATTACTGAGCTTTCTCCTCACTCTATGGGGGCAATCGGGTACGCCGTCAGCCTTCGGAGATCGTTGGACAAGTGAAGTACGCAGCTTAGTACAGACATCATTCATTCTCTGGGAAGAGGGCCTAATCCTAAAAAACTGCTTTTGAATTCTTTGGAATATTCTGAATGAACTCTCTCGATACTTTCCGACACATTTGACACTGCAGCAATGCAACCACCTCAATGTTTAAGATTCACAGAGTATCCAAAATTAGAGAGTATTGAGTATCACAAAGAATTTAAAATTGAAAGAAATGTGTCCATCATTTCATTAAATGCCATGGAAGTCTAATATTCTTTTAGCTTTTCCATTTCAATCACTCAATCATATAATTAATCTCTTTGTACATTATTACTGATATTAATAATAATAATAATAATAATAATAATAATAATAATAATAATAATAATATAATCGTCATCATCATTATCATCATCGACGCTACATCCTGATGTGCTGATACTCTTCATGGATATTATCCCCTTCAACAGTCTTATGTTTTATTATTTACAGGCGCGGATCCAAGGGGAGGAAAATTAAGGAAATTTCCCGCCTTAAAATTTTTCAATATCTCTTAATTTTAACATGTCACGAAACTTTCAAGCAAAATTATTTTCGGATAATCATTAAAACGAATAAAATTGTGTTGCAGAATGAGTTAGTGTAGCCTACAACGTTTTTCAAAATCTATAATATGACACCTTCTACCAAAATATTCTGAATTTCCCCTTCCAAAATTCGTCTCTGGAGTCTGGATCCGTCCCTGATTATGCTTAGTTTTATTCACCACATGACAAGTATTGATTCAAAACCCTCAATGAAAAGAAAATCTCTAGCTCTTGCGAAGAGGGAGGTCTCGAAGCATTCGTTCGTTTAGTGTAGCAAGTTTCGGGAAACGAGAAGGAAGCATCCAAAAGGAAAGTGATATTAATTTTAACAATGGCATTTAATGAATTATATATCATTTTGGTCGTATAATTGCAAAGAACCGATCAGGTTTTGGTCCAGTTTCCCTGATCCTCGAGCAAATGCTGAGATGGCCCCTTGTTTTGCTTCTGGGCATAAATGTAACAAGAAATTAACTGCTCTCCATAGCATGTTACACACAATTTTTAACTGTTTTTACGAAATAAATAATAATAATAATAATAATAATAATAATATAAATAATAAATAATGAAATAAGGCCCAGCGTTGCGAAGCTTCGCCGCACGGGCGGCGCGGCGCCAGCTGCAGCGGAGCGGCCGAGCGGGCCGGCTGCGGACGACGATAGGTGCGGGAGGAGGGGGAAGGGGCTGGAATCCACAGGAAGCGGCCGGAATGCGCCTCCTGGAAACCTGCGCCGCCCTTCCCTCCTCTCCTTCCTCCGCGATCCGCGGATTCGCGCTCAGCTGTTTGCTTGAAGCATGCGGAGCGTTCCCAGAGAGCAGCCCGTGACTCATTCCGATATTCCGCTGGGCGCTATCGCCATTTCCCGTTACGCGTGACCGACGAATCAAGCCGTCTTGAGCAACTGATGCACGTAAATGTACTTGCTTGTGTTTAAATTGTCTGGCGAACTCTGGAAAGAAAATGGAATCGATCGGTGACGCATACCGAGTACGGCACGTTATTATAGATATATACAAAAAATGTGCAAAAAACTACCCCCTTTTTAACATTTTTTTAATTACTCGCTGAATAACTGTGTTACTAAAGTTGAGAATCTGGTTTTTCTCAGTTTTTAAAAAGACTGAAAATTCAAAAGTATTTTGTAAAAGCAAACGTTCATCTGAGGAGAACACGGTGATATATTTTTTTTAACATCTGAAATGACTCATCCTGTGTTATTGACATTGTATAACCAAACATTTTCATTTATAAATCGCATACCTCTGACCCTTATATCTCATGCTTTTTCCGTTTCTTGAATTCGTTTTCAAAAAAGTCACATGAGATATGCATTCATATCCTCTTGTTTCATTAACGAGTGTACATTTACTCGTATCACAAAGGTATAAAAAGAGGTCGTCAATTTTCAACATTTCAATTACGATTGTATCTACATTTTGTGTCTGATGATCAATTTTAATACGCGAAAGCGCACCGAACTGCACAATCTCTTGTGAAAGAGCATCCTGCAGAGTTGCTGAATGGGAATCGCACATTCCCGGGGCGTTGGACGCGGGGCGCGAGGAGCGAACCGCTCGCTATCCGGTCTGACCGCTGTCCCCGCGGCGCGGCATAGTCGCCGGCTCGAACCCCGGCCAGACGGGCGGGGTCCCCGCGCTGCGCCGCCTGCGAAGGTCAGATAGCCCCCCCCCCTCTCCCCCCAGTCTCTTCGGCTTTACATAACAGTGCGCGAATCCCAGCGGAAACGCAGGCTAAAGACATGCAGACATCGCAGCTCAATACCGTTGACGTACAGACCGTTTTCAATTCAACTGATGTGCCGCTTTCGTTCGGAGTTTCCATCCGACAAAAATGTATTTTCAAAAAGACTCCCAAACAGAATAGTTTGAATCGAGTGTACGAAGAAAGCAAGAAAAACTAAGTCCAGGGCGGAATGCCCAAAACAGAAAACTAAAGAAACGAAATGGAAATTGATGCACGTTGCTGGAAACACACAGAATCTATCCTTTGGACTAATAGGTTAAACTGACAAAATTTTAAAAAAAAATCGTCTCGGAAGGTTCTATCTGACTTCCGATACACATAGCACGAACTCGTTCTGCAATCTGTGCATAAATAGTTACTGTAAAAAAAAACACTGTAGGTAGAGAAATGACTGAACAATGCGCTGACGAAACTTCCACATCAATTTACTCGAAACGGTCGATCTCTTTAGTTGGAACCTTGTGTCTCTAGTCGGTCAAAATGCGAATTGATGTTGAGGTGCTGAATGGACGAATTACCCGTCAAGAAACGCCCAGAAATGAAAACTGGCTCCTCAAAATTATGATTCATTAGTTTCTGTTATTAAAATATTTCAAAAACTCAAAATAAGGATATGAAACACTGAAAAGAGAACATGATAGCACTACCGACCACAAAAAATGTCGAACGTTTAAAAATTATTACGAAAGACAATTACAAATGTGATAACAGTGATGGTGGAGTATAAGGTGAATATTAAAGAAATTGAACATGTCATTTATATTGGTAAATTACATTCTCACTGATTTTATTTATTAACTGTTCGAATCGTAGCCAGTAAATTTGTAATCATTACTCATAACATTCGTAGTTTTCTCTACTTCTCCTCTAATGGAGAAATATTTCTCGGTACAATTTGTGTGAAATAATTTGTCTAAAATATAAATGTCTTATGGAATTCTTTAAATTTTATATCAATATCCAAGAAAGAATATTAGGTTATTGAATTGAATACTAGATCTATTATGGACCCCCCATAATGCTTATAAGTTAAAAAATAATCTTATAATTTAATAAATAATATTGTAGCATCTTATAGGTTGCATCCGTGCAACTTATCGTACAGGTATAGAACTTATGTTAATGTGTCGGGAACAATATCAACAACAATGCATCCATAAAACTGTAGACGCTTTTATTGTGATATTATCTTCCATATACGAAATTGTCAGAATGCTGACTGCACAAGTGCTTCGTATCTGCTGATACGCCCACCCAAACAATTTCCAGAATGTGTTTATCAGGCACTTGATGCGATAGGTAGCAGATACATTTAAGCATACGCGCACACACAAATACACACATGCACAAACGCAGAGAAATTTTTTAAGCTTTTTACCAAAATAATTCTGACTGCAATTTCTTTGATAGTACAAAGGGAACAAATGTTTATGAAACTTTATTTTTGAATAATTGCAGCAGAATACTGTTAACATAAATTTACGAGCATAAATGTTTTCTAATAATTAATAAATGTAAGCAGTTTGATACTGATATTATTTATGCTAAACGTTTCATATCAGCTTTGAGATATTTTTTGCTGTTTCCCACTCCTTCATTTTCACTAATTCAAACTCCGTAATCACAATTTTCATAACTTTCCATGATAGATCTTTCAGCCAACAATTATTGTAGTTGTTTCTCCTCATGAAAATTGCATTTTGAATCCCCTAAAATCATCGAAAAATACCCTAATATTTTCTTCTTGTGCAAATAGAAATATATCTAAATATTTCCATGACCGTGGTGTGATATCATCAACGTAATCTATGTTCTTGTTTGTTCTGTGCGTCACTTCCAGTAACGAGATCCTCGAAACTTCCTGGACGTTTGTGTAAAGTCCGTTGCCTTTGAGATATAAAAGGCAGAGATTGATCCACATTCTAAACCCGAAAGAATTCGGACGGTTTACTATATATTTTATTAAGGTCTGTGTATCACACATGTACTCTTTGCAAAGACTACGTATTAACATCAATTAGCATCAACTGGTATTAAAATTTTTACTTATATTTAAGTGCTATGACATTTACAAAAATAATTTTTTAGTACTAAGATAGAAATGTGCATCGTAATTGTTATAAATACTTACCACGTAATAAAACTTCTTGTAATTGTATCCACGCATACCTGCATATTTTGGATTAAAAAATAAAACGATAATTGCCTAGCATTCTGAAAGCTATTTCATTTCTCTGTATCAAATAAAACTACATTGTCTTTTGATGAGTGAAAAAGAATGTTATTTCTTTCTAAGCAAAGAATTTATAGGTAGTACGTTTATTTAAAAAAGCCATTTGGGTTCGCGATTGCATGGTATAGTAGTGACGTAGACAGGGGGGGGGAAGCGCCAGGCTGTCTGGCACTGGCCGAATGACACATAGGACGTCCACTCCCAGCCCTCGCGTTTCGATTCGCCAAACGGCGCACCTCAGTAGCGACCCCAGGCCGAGCCAAGTCAGCGGGAAACCCAAAACGGCCTCCGTAGAAAGAACGGGAGGGGTGGCTCAGGGCATGAACGTATGTCACTGCAGTGCCTCTGACTGGGATGTTCTAGGGTTCGGGTCCCGACGGTGGCAGGATTTTCGACACTATCTGCATAGTGGTTCAGTCGCTGTCTGGATGACAGTTAGCTACTCTGATCGGTAGTTTTCCGAGGTTTCTTCGATCAACACCCGGCGATTGCCGGAGCAGTATCCTAACAAACGGACCAGGGACTGTACGCAATATTTCCTTCCTCTTTCTTGTCCTACCCTCACCCTCACTTCCACACATTTACATTAGCATTCACTACACTACCTACCGCTAGTTGTTGGAGAGACCAATAGGGAGTTCAGAGCTTGTCCCGGCTACGGTGGTGCCCCTCTAGTGGAAGCTAACCCGGTTGCGGGAATCCCCGTTGGCCGACGGTAGTTCGGCACTGGATCTCACCATCAAGCGGGGTAAGATTACCGCCACTTCCCGCGATAAAAACATGCATTGCACTGCTGGGACTAATGACCTTAGCAGTTGAAGCGCCCGTAATCAGTAATCAGTCAATAAATCAATCAAATCCTTAGAAGGAAAGGCCTTTCATCTTATGACTTACCTGTCTTTCTATCCAGAAGACATGCTGGGGTCAAATTTTTTTGATTTAATATGAAATTACTAAAATTGATATTTCGAAATATATTTATAATAAATTTAATAGGCATTGTGTTCGCATAAAACGTTTATTTTGTTTCAACTCGTAACAACGAATTCATGCAAAGCAAATTGATTTTAAAATTCATACATTAATATTCATTATGAGTTTCTGCCATTAATTTGCCTACTTTGTTCTTTATTTTGAAATAAATTAGATTACTAAATGAAAGAACGATATTCCTGTCAATTATTTCAATTTCAGTGCAAAAATCCACGTGATTAGTTTTTTGTGGCGTATTGCTCTTACTCTTTGCGTGCTCTAGATACGTCTTGCATCAAGAGAACAGACTTTTATTTCTGGAATATTTACCGCTAGATAATAGGTTGCAATTAGTAACTCATAAACCATTTAAGTAAGACCGAACCGTGTACTATAGATGTTGTTTGTATTCCAGCATTATACTCGTAAATGACCTTTCTCGTTACAAAAAATCGGTCATATAATGACACAGAATATGACCTATTTGCCGTTTATGGCATAAATCATTGCGCCATCACACTCACAGCCAATCACAACGAACGAATCGTAGGATCGGTAGCTGTAAATCGAACTGCCATTCACCGTTTTTTCGCACAGATGTCAAATACCTGTTGACATTGCAGTAAAGTTGTGTCACAATAACAACACAATAAAGTTGTGTTCCAAATATTAACTTTCATTCTCTCATAAATTAATAATGGCGTTATACAAAAAATTAATGTATGCAACTCATTTATAATGTTGCTTTATTGCATTCGTACACATTTGAAAATTCGATTGTAAAGTCCCTCGTTTTCAAAACGTGTCGTAATTCAATAAAGCTAACATCATAAATTAGTTGCGTAATATTTCCTTCTCATTAATTAATGAAACCATTGCGCACTGGAGATGCCGGAAAGAATATTTACTTTAAAGGTTACCCAAAATAGCTTAAAACTACATATCAAAGGCAGATGTAATTGAATTTGAATTGTTTCCACTTTAATGTAAAATAAAGGGTAGCTTCCGAAATATTTTACCTAAAATACCGATACGATGTAGAATATGTTGAATGTGTGTTTCTGACATATTCGGTGTAAAGGATTTTGCATAGATACAGTGTTTTCGGGCGTAGTCGGTGTACTGACGTGCACATCTCTTGGGTCTTTTATTTTCTGGGTATAATCGTGTAGTTGTCGCGAGTATACAAAGGGAAGTACACCTTCGTACACCAGGAAGTCTTAGGTTCGATTTACTGACAGTGGCAGATTTTCTAAATTAATTGAGTAGCTAATTGAGATTTTTCCTTTCCCACGAGCTTACCGGGAGGCTGGCGTGTTAACTACGTATTTATAATTCGTGCTTTTTCTTTCAACTTAAATGTCAAATAAATTATTTTTATGTAATGTTTGATGACGTGTGTAAAAAATAGTTTCTGATAACTTCTTCAATGCTGCAGTCGTAGTGTGTTAGAGAAAAGTTGGCAACATGAATAACATACAAGGGTCCAAGAATAAATATTACTAACTTCCAGGGCGTGTAGAGAGGTCAAAGATGATCAACTTTTTCCTGTGAAGATGTATAAACTTTCATGCAACGAAATTATACATTTTACATTTTTCTCTGATTGTTAGGCAACTCTTCACTTACTGGTCACTCACTATGCGGCACGTCACATTTGACGCAGTCTAAGAGATTTCGTGCACCTGCCGAACACCACTGAACGAGATATTGCATATCTATCAGGGGCAACTGTCACACATGTTAGACTTCGTGTATTTGAGATTTCTCACAAAACTTGCTGCGGGAAAAGTTGATAATATTCGCTTTCCGTACATGCACTAGAACTTTGTAGCGTTGATTCTGACGGTTTTTGTATATGATTTTTCCCTCCATTATCGCTCAATTTGTTATACGGGTAAGATCGTTCCGATTTGTTTCGTTTTCTGAATCGATTCTTTTCCTTCGATTCCAGTGGAATCCTTTGGAAATAGGGACGTCTTAGCGTTGTGCACATCGAACCGTTACAGAAAACTACTGCACTGTTGATATTCTCTACATATGCGAAATTCGAGTTTCCAATCACTTTTGTTCAGCGACGCATGCGCAGAAGATCGTGAGTGCAGTCGACTGCCGTTCGCTAAGCCACGCGAGACATCCCTAATTGATTCTTTTCTTTGCGATGCGATTCCGCTTTCTTCGAATGTCCGCGCGTGTGGGTATTTCTTCGTAGTGGCGTAGCTTCAGTTGGTGTCACCCGGGGCAAAACTAATGGTATCACCCGCATCCATTAATTAAATATAAAAAGTCTATTACTAAATCGTTTTTACATTATTTAATAGAAATGCAAAGCTACTAAATCGTTTTTACATTATATAATAGAAATGTCAGGATATTTGCAAGTGAAATTTCATTATAATACATAAAAGGCTATTTAATTCAGAATAATTAAAATGTAATTTTAAATAAATAATTATATAATTCCGACTGTGAAGTTTTCTAATTGGTGCAATGATGTCATCAAGGGCGGACCGCCTGTTGCTTCGGCCGGGGCGTCGCCAGGACGTGCGCAACGTGCTTCGCCTTGCGCGTGCACAAGCGCCGGCGGGATGGGGAGGGGGGGGGCGAGGAAGAGGCAGGCGCTTTCCGGTTTTATCGCTGCGAGCTTATCGCGGCGCCCGAGGCGGCGGCGGCGGCGCTGGCCTCTGGGTCACTGGGTGCGCCGCGCTACTTTCGCACACAATAGCGCCAAGGTGCTGCGGGCGAGCGCCGCCCCGCGCAGCTGCGCGCCCCGCTTGCCGCCGCCCCGGGGCACCGGACTCCTGGCGCGCCCCCAATCGCTCCCGCGCTTCCTGCTGCACGCGCAATTGGAGCGAGCGCAAAGTCAGCCGGCCCGCGCGAGACCACGCGGATCCGCGCCTTCGTACGCGTAGGCCACAAACCCTGTAGTTGCCAATATGCCACATGAAACGGTGACGATTCAAAATCGCTTAAGGATCCACGGTCCAAGATATACCGATTGTTAGTTTAATTGTAAAAGATTGTAGGCGTAACATCAAAAGACCCGTGAACCTTACCTGTTCGGGTGACTAATGCTTTGAACAATTTACCGTACCTAGGTAAAAAAAAAATTTATGTTTAGAAACTACCAATAAATATCGTATTCGCTGGAATAGATATGAAAATGTATAAGCATTTGGAACTACTGCTTGATGGATTGACCCAGTCCGTAGAGAAGTGCGTACACTTCTAGAATTTCTTATACCTACTGTTAACTTCAAATTCTCGTCGACCAGTTGAAAAGTGTTATTCTTTTGTTCCTTGCCTGTTATTCTATCACGTATTCATTACCGTGGCGATTTTTGAACCGGAGAAAAAGTATTTAATGTGACTTCCGGAGCGTTAAAAAATTCATTTTGTCTTTTTTCTTAATTTTGCGTTCTGGTGACTATTTTAAACGCATAGAATAATTCTGCCTGTTCTTCATCTGCTCATTTATTTTTTATTCAAGCGGAAGGAAGAGAATTAATTTACTATAGTAATTTTGACAAAAAAATGCGCTAAATGACGTTTAACCATTTGTTACTTGGCCTCCACCTTCCAAATGATGATGCATTTTCGTTTAATAAATCACTCATGAAAAAACGTATGTCATTAACATCTCATAGGGCAACATATGTTAATATTTAACTGGATTGTGATTATGACAAAATATATTATGTAACGAATCTAAAGAGTTTATGTGTTTTCGAATCCCGCCAAAGAAATTGGCGTTTTTTCATGTGTTTATGGTCGGAAGGACAGTTCCAAACCACAAATAATTACATTTTGTTTCATAATCACATTCATCAATTTACCATTTATTTTAATCGAACTTCAAATTTTTACAATTGATTCTTTGCAATATGTATATGCTTTCTGGTTGTTTCTTTCGAAATCTTACCCATCTTATTACTGGAGAAATTCTCTCCATTCTTCGAATTGTAAAATATTCTGTTACGGCTTTCCATGTTGGATTCATTCGTATTTTTTTTGAATAGGAATTCTTTGATTGTCCATCCGAATTTATGCGTTGTCTTTTGCTATATGGATTTACTAAGTCAATGAGGCTCAGTGACTGTTGGTTTCGAGGGAAAATTCATTTAGTTTCATTGCAGACTGTTAGCAGGAAGCTTCTAAGTGCTGTTTACAAGCGCTGCTCAGTTATGTTGTTTGTCATTAAGGTGTTAGTTCCTTCAAACAACTAGAACAATTCTTACCGCCGCTCATCAGTGTAATCAGTTGCAATCTGCTTCCCAGGCAGCTTTCGGGCAGTTTTCCAAAGGAACTTTCTTTCCAACCAAGTACCTTGTAATCTTCGTACATGTGGAGAGGGGTAACAGGAAAGTCGCTGTTTGGTGTTAGGATAGTGATGTCTCAGAGGGTATACTTCGATTAAAACCTGAAGTCCGTTGACACTTGATCAGCTGTGACGCTGTCTTCCAATCGGGAGCTTGAACGTGACGTCACTATCGTGACGTTAAACCTCCCGATAGGATGATAGCGCCACAACTGATAAAGTATCAAAGGACTTAATATTTTAATCGAAGTATATACTTCGATTTAAACATAGGGTCTGTTGACGTAAATCAGCTGTTACCGTGTCATTCAATCGGGAGCGTGGATGACACCTACAATAGTGACGTTTGTGCTCCCGATTGGATGACACGTACCTGCTGATCAAGCGCCAATGGACTCTGTAAATAAATCGAAGTATAGTGCAGTGTAAACGGCGCCACATCAACACCTCGGTCCCCGCCACTGCCGCCGAGGGCCGCGCCAAAGCTCGTGACCGCCGCTCGCGACCGCTCGTGACCGCTGGCTCGTGCGCCCGCAGCGCAGAGGCAGAGGCAGAGGCCATGTCGACGGCCGCGGGGCTGAAGCTGGACCCGGCCGACCCGGCCGTGCGCCGCCTGGTGTACAACGCGTACCGAGGGCTGCTGTGCGGCTACAACGACAAGGCGAACGTGCTGCTGGCGGCGCTGCCCCCCGGCCGCGTGCGCGAGGACGAGGGCATCGCCGGGCGCCTGGAGAGCATGATGTGAGTAGCCCCCAGGCGAACGGGCCACGGGCCATTCCTCACCCCTTACATACACACTTGCACTAGCATGCACTGAAGTACCACACATGCAGGGTGATCTTGTACTCCGATTGGCTCCACAGTGGCACTTCAAAGGCACGAGCTGGACGGAGGGGGGGACATCATCCAATCGGGAGGGGAGTTACCACTTGAAGTTTTGGTATCGGAGCTCGCGATTGGACGACAATATGACCTTGAAGTGCCAATGTGTTTAAATCACAGTAATAGGCCTTGTCCCGGGTGGGTCGGTGCCCCGCTGGGGGAAATATCTGGAAGCAGTACATCCACCTCGAGCCGACGTGTAGATCGGCACCGGATCGCAACATTCAGCGGGGGACGAATACCGACACCTCCAAGCATAAAAGCATTTAGTACACATTCCGAATAATGGCCTTAGCAGTGAACACGCCCGGAATTACTAATCAATCAAACAACCCAACCAACCAACCAACCTGCGTTCTCTCTAACACCATCCTTCCTCCTGCGGTATTCACAGTTTTCTAGTCGTGTATGGCTCTCAGCATTTTACTTTTCAGTGTACACTCTGATATCTTTGCATCACTAAGAGTGATTATCGTGGTAATGGATATACTACAGTGGTAGTTAATGAACAATGTACTATCAGTACTTTATGGATGGATATGATGATCACAATACACCAATATCATGCACTAGTGTGTAAGTAATAGATAAAATGAAAAGACTTCAAATCTCTGAAGAAAGCAATAAAGGGGTCGAAATGTCGGCTTGAGTAGCACAACCAATTGAGAACAGTTTGAAGAATTATTAGTCATTTATAAATATCAAAAAAGAGAAAAGTCTAAAAGGAAGTCAATTTTTGAAATATTTAGTTTAGTGATGAAAGATTAAAGATTGATTTTATTGGATTGAATGATGAGGTAAAACCCTGGCATTTTCAGATTAGAAGTGAGTGCAAATTACTTCAGCAGCTCATCACATGTTTTTGCTAGTCAGTCACAACATTAAAAATTGTCGCGTGTCAAATTATATCCGCAAGCCAGTTTTCTCTAATATACGTAAGTGATTTCTAAATTCAATTTCGACATCATTGCAATCTGACAGCCTTGATTAATGGATCGGATAGCATTTAATTAAATGAGTAATAAAACGTCTCGATGGCCTTATTGCGAAACTGAATTTACTGCGTAAGAAGCGAGGTGGCCGGAGTCACGGAAAAAGCTCTGATAGTTCATAAACGAGGCACCGGCCTTGCATACGCTTGGTATTAAACGCAGAAGGCTGCAAAACGCTCGCGGTAAAGGACACAAGAATGGTGGCTCATGCCCTGAAGGTCAGTGGTTCGCGAAATAAAAACAATGAGCTGGGACCAGTCCACACGTCTCCTCCTGTAAACCCCGGCACCACACCGCCATTGCCTCCTCACGGTGCCGCGTTTTATTGGCGGCGACGTGTGGACCGGCTCCATTCCATTGTCATTATTTCGCGAACCAGGTGCCTTGATGTGACAATGCGAGTGCCACCAGGGACGTGACGCTGGGCGTGAAGGGCGCCCCCTTGCGGCCACTTACGCAACTCCTCGCGCCGCCTCCGTGCTGACGCAGCCGCCGCCTTCGGCGAAACCCGACCGCCTGCGCCGGAACCGCCGCGCCGCCCGTGGGATCCGACGCACGGTTCCCATCACACCTGCTTTTAGTGCCTTCCCTCGACCACTTGTACCGGTTTAGGGGCCTTAGGGCATCAACTGATGGCGATGCAGTGCCTCTGACAGCCAGGTCCTTTCATTCGACGGTGGCAGACATTTTGACACTATCTAGTACTTAACTATGTTCAATTCAGTCGCTTTCAGTGGGGAGGGAGAATTCTGGCTGTGACCGGCTGCTTTGATAGGTAGTTTTCCGTGGTTTCTCCGATCAATACGAGGCGAATACCGGAACAGGACTCAGAGAAACCGGGGCACGAGCTTCGCGCGATCGTTCCTTCCTCTTCCAGGATCTTTCCTTCCTTCCTGAACTAATAGTCTTAGCAGTTGAAGGGCCCAGAAACACTAATCAATGAATTAACCAATAAAAAAAGAAAGAAAATCAGCCGTGTCCTGGGCTTCCTCAAGGCGTTGCAAAGCTGTTTCTCGCTAGTGCTCGAACAGAACATCAGGGTTCAGGCCTGCAGTAAATTCAGTACGAATGATTGTCAGCAGCGTGATGGAACTGTGCCGGTTACACTTTCCTTGTAATTTCCAGTCACAAACTCTCGTGGGAAGCGCAGGATCAGATACACACAACATAGACAATGTTTAAAGTATCCGCAAATTAAAGTTGCCACTTGATTACAAAGAAGCAGAATGCTCCAAAGGAACATATTCAGGCATGACATTACGTGGGAATGTGGATATACGCGTAGGATGGAGATTGAAATCGGTACACGAAGCTGAAAAATTGACAACATTAAGACTATAACAGTGCTAGATGAAAGGATTTATGAATTTGCAGTAAGTATATAAAAACATTCGGTAAATGAATATTTTGCTAGCTAAACGGAGTTCCAATTCATCATTTAATTTTCTACTTAAAAGGGTCGTAACCACAAGATGGCACTTAAGTTATCACGTCCGAAGAGACAGCGACGTCTACAGCCTTCACTGTGGTAATTGGAGCGGCGGCAAGAACGCAGGCATTCGTCAACCCGATGACATATTGCGTCGAGCAAAAACATGATTTTTCTTCGTCATGAATTAGATTTATAACTCTTGATTATTTCACGAGGTAATGTAATAGTTCCATTCATTTTTTTACGAGGATCTTTATAGCATCAGAACTATTCTTCATAATTGCAGTGGATGTTTTCTTCTTTTTAATTATAGAAAACATCAATGATATTGTCTTCTCATAGTCTAAATATATTGTCTTCGAATGCAATGAGATTACATTTCATTGGTAAATAATAGAAAAAAGAAAATGTATGCATATGTCGGCACATTAGAGATAATTTTGGCAATTACGAGGCGTAAAACATGATTTTTTTAAAAATATTATGAACACATAAATATTAGTTAAAATGGACCAAAAATCTTTGATACTAGGGCGTTCAAAATAGTGCGGAGAAAAAGAAGAGATTGTAATTTTTCTATGGAGAGCATGGGATGTCGATAGTTCCAAACTCCGTTGTCCACACGATGTAGACACAATAAAGGCGTTAACAACATTATGAGGTGTGAAACATAAAAATGTATCCTTCACATTTCTGAGTTTATTTCTCAATGTTACGATACTTCATGACTTCAACAAAACAAAATGTCTCACTACGGAGATAGGCAGATTCACACGGGATTGTGTATACATGCCAAATTACGTCAGTCCGCTTTCTTTCGCGATGGAGTTTTATTAATAGTTAAAATAAATATCTCAAGAGTAATGTTTAGTATTCAATTTTTTTTATTTTGAAACTTTTATGTTCATTAATTTATACAAAATACTCATGTCTCAGAATATAAAGAAAGAATATTTTCCGTTGGAGCTAATAGGTGAACAAGCAGAAAGCTAATTTATAATAAAGTCGAGGCCACGTATTGTGCAGCGGCTGTTATCACTAACGAGGGCGGGGGCGGAGCAAGGGGCTGATAGTAGCCCTCGTTTCGTCAGAACGATTGTCAGGTGAAGCGTTCCCATGCCACTAATGTTTCCTCACGCGCTCATTTGCAATTTCATGTTGCAAAAGGTATGAGTCTCTTATCTTGACGTCCACTCAAAACTTACGTCACTTCGCTCAGGTCCCTAAACAGAAAAGACATGGGATATGTTTTCATATCCTACAGTGCACATATGTACGGTTTACAGCTGTAGTAATGGAAGAGAAATACGTGTAATATTTGAATTCTCTCGAATATTACATCCGTGTGTGATTAGGTAGAATGTCTGGACCACAACCGCATCTGCCAGTCAGCTGTCTTCAAGAATGGTATGGACAAAGAGTCGCAAGCGGTTCCTAGTCCTTGTTTGTTTTCTGGCATCCTCTTAGAATCGATGCGAGAATCGACCTATCTGAGCAGGCAGCCTTTAGAAATCCGCAACCAGGAAATGACTTCTTGGCTGGCGTGGAAAATTTTCACATTGCCAGGTCTCGAATCGAGGACTTAAACGTCAGGCCCCAACTCGCAAATAATTACGCTCACGCACTTAATAATCTGGTCATCCAGTCGATCGCGTCGAGACATCCCGGCCTTGGAGAAGCCAAGCCATTCGTAGTAGGGATGAGACATTGATGTCGATGTTTTCAATCAATTTTTTGATAAAGTAATCGATGTATTTAACAATGATTTTTTTTTGAAGTCGATATTTTTTGACATTGATATTGTGTATTCCATGTTTGTGCGTGGTTGATATTTTTAAAGGAAAAAAGTACCATCATATCAAATTTCTATAATAATTTTCATATGACCATATATTTTTCAGACCAAAGTGACCAATTTTCATGGATAAATAAAGTGTAAATTATTTTTGAATTATCAAATAAGATAACGTTTTGTCAGTTAATTCTCCTGATGATTTTTTGACATTTTTATGTCAGTTAAGTCTTAAATAGAGATGATTGAACGAGACCACATTCAAATTAAATGCTCTGCTTACGAACCCCGTTTTAAAAACATCAAAGTTTAATATAATGGACGATTGGGGGACGATGTTTTATTGACATCGTTGTTCTAATTTCGAGGATCGATGTTTCTAACCATCGATTATTCGTTGTTGTCGATGTCGCATTCCCAATATGGTTGCCGCGCGCGTGCTCGCGTGGAAGAGGCGGGGCGGGGTCGCCGGCCGGCGCAGCGCCCGCGCTCAAATGGGGCGGAAAGCGCTGGCGCCGGGGGCACGCCGGGTCGCCGGCCGGCAGGCGCGAGCCATCGCCAGCCATCACGCCCCATCGCGTCCACGGCGCGTATAAATACGTCTTCGAAAATACCCGCTTCGCGACCTCTCGCCCCGCCCCCGCCCCCGCCACCTCATTAAGGCATATTTTCCGCGCGCATAAATCTGTCACCGGCGGCGCGAGCGCCGGCGCCCCGTGACGTCAAGAGCACCGCGACCCGCAGCTGCCGCCGTCGCCGTCCCCGTCCCCGGCCCCCCCCCACTCGATCCGATCGCATCCGCGCGACCCTGCTCGTCGCCCCCGGCCTTCGGGGCACTCCTCGCATGCTCTGCGGTCGTAGAATGTGACAGGACGAAGTTTGAGATTGATTGTTTGATTGATTGATCATTTCGATCGCGTCAACTGCCCGCCCCTCTCCTTCCCGTCATTATTCCTGTAAATATAGTGCATGTTTTCATCGCGGGAGGTGGCGGTGATATTTTCCCGCTGGCTGACGAGATCCGGCGCCGACGTACGTCGGCTTGCGCGGATTTTTCCCATCCAGGAATTTTCCACCAGCGTGGCCCCGTCCCAGCCAGTATAAGCTCTAAACCTTCCGAGAAGTGTACATGTGAGTGTGTGCAGGCAAGGGAAGAGGAAGGAAAGATCGTTCGCGATTCGTGGCCCGTTTGTTAGGCTACTGCCCCCGCATTCGCCTGATGTTGATCGGAGAAATTAAGGAAAACTACCGACCAGAGTAGCTGGCCGCAAAATTCTGCTCCATGTAGCGTCTGGAATAGACCTCCCTGTCTTGCTAGGGTTGAAAATCCTACCACTATTGAGGCTCGAAACCTAGGTCCTTTCGTTCAGAAACACTGCACATCAATTTTCTCTCTGAGCCACTCTCTTTACCGGTAGGAAGTTTGAGAGAGGAAACGTAACTAGACTTACTGTGTAAATAGGCATGGAATGCATAATGAAAAAGGGAAAGTAACAAAAAACACCCACAATAATTGTTGCACTATTTAAAAGTCCAAAAATTTGTAAACTTAAACACAATTGCTCCGAATTCTTGTTTATTGTTCGTTTCACATTTCTCTTCGCCCCACTATTTCTCTTCACGTACACTATTTTCTCTCATATACCAAAGTTCAACAATATGAGCACTTCTTTTCATAAACCTCGCTGCTCTACATACTTTACACTTATTTACAAATGTTTCTCAAGCGATAAATTGTAGATGTAAGTACTCGTAGTAAATGTAGACTAAGTTCATTCGTAATGTAACTAGTATTGGGTTTCATTATTTCTGAATAGTTGTACGGTGAAAGTAAAGTTTCAAATACTGTCGGGTGTAAGCTACTCAACTATTATTTTATTGTATCGGTTATAAAGAATTTGAAACATAGATACACTTGTTTCGGTCTAAGGTATTCATAATGGCTTTGTTAGCAAGTAATATGTTTCAAATTCTAAATTTAACAAATTTATTATTAGAAATCATACGTACTACATAGAAGTTGGGACTTTCCAAATAATAATTTTTAAATCTAACTAAATCTAGTTGAATTATAATGGAGACATATTTGAGACAGCCTTCCACGTGAAATTCTCTTCTTGTATAACAATTTGATGTGACATGTAAAGTGGAAAGTTTATTAATAAACCAATTTATACAGTAGTTACACACTTAGTTGTTTTTCCTTTTAAAAAACTTGAAATCAATCAAAATCTTATAAATACGACACAAAGGCAAACTGATGGCAAGCTGAATCAGAGGCTCCTATTCAAAATTGCATTTATGGTGGCAGCGTATTCATTGCGAAACAAGTAAAGGGGACATCACTTCCAGCAACTGTAATGATTGTGATGAATATGCAATAGACCTTTTCTTTTGTTACAAGCTGCAGCTGGGGCTACGAACACAATTTCTCTTGCAAGCACTCTCGCCAGCAAAGTGCCACTGCTGAGAGACTTCCCTGGCACGCTACACTAGCCATTGCGAAGGCTAGATATATATCCTGTATCCTATCCCTATATCCGAGTCGTAGATCCCGTCTCTATTGGACTTGACTCTCGTCAAGCGCTCAGACGCGGAAGACATCCCTGCTGGCGATTAGTTGTGTGTTTTCCTTGCAGATGACCCATTTCTTTTAACGACCGTCTGCCTGACTGCGTCTCCGAGCCTTTGAGGCGAGTAGAATGGAGTGTAAAATCACGTCTTTCATGTGTCCGATAGAACAGTCATTGCCTTAACGATTTCTCGAGACACAAGATAAGTCGAGAGATGGAAGTGTTCTGATTCGTTAGCTCAGAAAACTAGTTAATTTGCTTGTGGACTTCCAGAGATATAAAAGTTTATGATTCGAGGTCTTGAAACCTTCAAATTGTGCCACTCAAATTGTAAGAGATATTAAATCATGACTCACTTTTGCAGTATGTAATTTTCTATGACGGTAATTTGTATAGATTTAATTGGAAATATTGATCTCTACTATATCTGTTTGTAGCAACAAACCTCAAAGTGAATGCAAGTCCAAAGTGCAACGAGGCATAACAAAAATGTCTTTGATATCACATCATTTTGTAAGAAGCTTGATGTATCCTTGTTTTTTTCAACAAATCAAACTTACTTAAAATAATTATGTTCAGTGTAGTGAAGTTTTAGAATCTCTAAAATGTCATTCGCTTTGAAATTGTCATATTAACAAAATCCAATGACATGAAGGCTTTTTTTTATTTGGACTTTTACTGAAAGTTACATCCAAATCAATTATGTACATCAAAAGGGAGACCACAGCCATGGATGGCTGAAGCAGTGAAACATCATAATTGGAATCCTAACGATCCCCCGTTTTCATTGAAAATATAATTTCTAAAAATCTGCACTTTCTCCTGCAACGTTATCAAGCTTTCTCTATTGTGGGAAAGTCAAACACGTTCTAACGTAATTCTTGAGTAGAAAAGACAGATCGTTTACCATACCACGCAGTTCTCGATTAAGCCGTCTCAACAAACGGGTTGTAGCTCAATGCACTGGAATTGATTTCATACTTTTTTAGCTTACTGTCACCCAATATACCCTCGTGTACATGGGCGTATTGCTCAAAGCTGACCAGACAGTTACATTCTTCTAGTTGGCACACGTATAGTTACGCACCTACAATAACGACAAGCGGCGTGTAGGTCCAATCCGATAGCACGTTTATGTTATATAGCATGATGAAGAAATCGCTCAAGCTTCGAGAATAAAAATGACTGACGTTAAATGTCTGACATTAAAGTTTAAAAAATGACTGACATTAAAATTTAGAGCAGCAGGGATGCATGCTAAAATTATTTGTGTGGGGGTGTACGAGTATATTTACAGCCAATTCACGTTTTCATAATTCGATTAAATAATACATTCGGTCGCTTTCTGCAATTTCAGAAAAATACGAAGAGCAATATGTTGTTTAGCTATTCTGTATGCAGAGAGCAATACAGTGACCACACCGCCCTGCACCGCTTGCATACATTATGTTAATCAAAGAAATGTTCAGCTGTCGAGCGAACGTTATTCCTTTTTTTAATATTTATATATTGTCTCTCAGTAACTCCGTTTTCGTTAGTGCGTTTCCACGTGCACGTACAGCATGTACAAGTGAATAGTCAAACTACTTGAGGAAGGCGTGAGCGCCGAGCTGGGTCCAACGGGACCATTCCTACCAGTCATGCGACATCGACAACAAAACACCGATGTTGTCAAACATCGATGCTCAAAATTGAAACATCGATGTTAAATATATCGACCAAAATCCATTAATTTTTTAAACTTCGATTTTTTTAGCAGGGTTATTCATGTCTAACGTTAAATGCATACGCAACAAAATTTATTTTCATGTGTATATTAATTTATAATTAAAGGGTAATTGAAAAAACAACGCCTCTCCATGTGTGAAATACGAGGAAAGACGAAGAAAATAACAGGGAATCTTTCAGCATCATCTCGGACGAGGGATATTCCGCTCGTTGAAAGCAGTGCAAACCGCGTTCGTTTGGTTCGAACACACAAACGGCCAGTGGTACCATCTTTTATTATTTCATATGGTAACCTTTCAATAATAGTGATTACGGAAATTTTCATTCACATATAAAACATTAAAACTGTAAAAACCTAAGAGCTAAAAACATTTATTAAACATTTATTAAATATTTATTAAACATCGATCTTTAAAAAATCTTCGTTTATCTAAAAACATGTTTTGAAAAGATCAACATCGATATTGCATCACTAGGCGGTTCGCGTCTGCGTCTTGGGCGAGGCGGCGCGCGCCCGTGGCGGCAACCCCACGACCCGGGTCGCGGGGGCACAGGCCCGAGGCGCGGTATGTAGGCTGCGGCCGGGCACGTCGCGCGTATTTTTACGAAGGGAATCGCGCGCCCGAGGGCTTGCCTCCTCTCCGCCTCCGCCGCCTCTGCAATTTAGGCGCATTCCGGCCTCGTTTACGCAGCGAATTCGCGACGTCGCGCGCGGCAATTAGGTAACCGTCGGCGGGCGGCCGGGCACGTGCCTCTCGCCGCCCCTCGTCACCCCGCGCTCCCACAACCTGCCCCTCGCGACCCAGCCCCTGCTGCCCGCTCCGCCGGTCCCATCCCGTCCCCATTCCACCCATCCCGCTCCACTCCACTCCGCTCCACCTCGCTCGAACGCACTCCAACCCGCCCAAACTCTCTCCGAACCGCACCAACTCGCTCCCAACCCCATTCAACCCACCCCAACCCACTCCACCTATTCTAACCATCTTTAACCTGTTCCAGCCCATCCCAACTCACTCCTACCCACATCAACTCGCTCCAACCCACTCCAGCGCGCTCCAACCCACATGGAGCTGCACCTACCTGTTGTAACCCGCTTCAACCAGTCCCAACCCCCTTTGTTTCGCGCTATATGTTCCCTTTTGTCCCTCCACGCCCCATCACGCCTACCACGCACCCGAGAACCTATCCCCTTCTTGCCTCGTTTCTCTCTTTTCCGCCTCACCTCGCGCTGCATGGCCTGGCCCCTCCCCGCCTCTCCACGCCCCTCGTCACGCACCGTCGCTCCGCGCCACTCAGCACCTCCTCTCCCCGCCCAGGTCGCCGCCCCTCGTTGCCCTATTCGCCACGCGCCAACTCCCTCGGCTGCCCGCCTTGAGGCTGACAGTTGAGGACGTCGCGGCAGCAGCAGCGCCGATGGACAGCTCAAGGAAACTAGCGCTTCACTCGCTCCGACATCTCCAGTGTGACTGCACTTGGCAGTTGCAGACGGACTAATGTACACGCTCAACTAATATTAGAACGATTTTTTCAGTACATATTTAGAGTGAAAATACCAGTAACTTGTCTCCAGGCGCGGATTCGTTAACAAAGGACGTGAAGCTGTCAGTGTTATTTACATGCATATGCTGATGTTCATAAACGTGTGTGGCGTCAAATAACCATGTTTCTAAATATTACGAAGAAGATATAGTATCCATGTCTTGCTTTCCTTGAGAACGACTTCGGCGTGTCACACAAAACTTCGTTTCGTGAAATAGCATTTAATTAGTGACCACAGATAAATAATAGTCGAAATTTTTAATTTTAATATGCTTAGTATATGAAAATGAATGGTCAAACTGTCGTAATTGATACTTTGTGAGCTTTGACAGAATTTGGTGACTTATAAGGCCATGCGAATGAATAACATGGTGGTATATGTAGTTTTTGCGAATACATGATTTTGATGCCACTAGTAGAAGGGTAAAGCCATTTTACATTTAAAAAGGTTGGTAGTATGAGATTATTAGTTATGTATTTGATGAGATTTAGGGATCCTTCAAATTCTACGATGCTCAGTTCTAAACACGATGTAATGAGTAGATGAGCGAAAATCGTTAGGTGAATGGCGATGGATAAATGGAACAAGAGACTGGGGAAATCTGACGGCCCAGAAAAAAACTGCCGAGAACTCGCTTTCTCCAATACAAATCTCAAATGAATTATCTTGGGGTCGAACCGGGATCCTAGCGGTGGAGGTCATATGCGTTAGTCCTTCTGCATTGAGCTTCTCCCACCCGCACAAGTAGCGTTTTGCTACTTCCCTCCGCTAGGGGGTACTAGGTGAGGGGGAGTCCGATTGCGTGAGCGAGGCGGGCACCTTCCGGCGAGGGGACGTGTGCGCGAAGGCGGAGGGGGGAGGGCGACGCGCGACGCGGAAGCGCTTTCGCCCGG
>BOPP01000015.1:10957564-11028964 GCA_017312745.1 Gryllus bimaculatus | reverse complement strand
TTCCGTGTTTGCCCGCCAGACCGACCCACTGCTCCCGACACACACCTTTTCTCGCATTTATTTATACGGACCGATTGGGCTTAATCGATGCGACACCGAAGAGTGGGGTTTCGTGAACGATGGTTTCTTTTGTTTTGAGTCTGATGCTTTTGTGTCATCTGATGCCCAACAAATCCATAGCTACTAAGAATATTCTCCAAATGTAAAACAACGCGTGATTCATAATCTGGAAGAAAATATTTTGAAATGCTTCACGCTGTGATTCAGTCGCTTGGCATTTCCCGGTTGTCGAGGTCCGCCCAGTCTGTCTCGCATAGTCATGGAACGGGATCCTCCACCTTTTCGACTGTAAAGTCCGTTTTACGTGGTCATTTTATCATCATTTTTCTGTACAGAAAATGGATGCTCAAGGGACGTTCATTTCTAAGCGTTACTGTTTCAGTGTGGTTGAATGGAGAGCAGGAACCTTTTACAGGTCATTTCTTTTTCTTCACCCAATCGTAATGAAAATGTATTCTCTGGACGCCGCTAAGAGCGCCGAAGATCCAGCAGTTGAACGCAGCATCTACTGTAACTAATGAAATTGACGTATAATAGGACTGAGCACGAACGAGACGTTAGAAGTACATGTTTTATTTCTCGCTACATAACCAGTTTATAATTACTTTGCAACACATTAGAAGACTCTCGAAACTATACAAAAGGACTAAGTAGTACCTCACGCTTAGCAAACCAGAGAAAGTTTCAAAAACAGACGCC
This sequence comes from Gryllus bimaculatus, assembly GCA_017312745.1. Taxonomy (NCBI): domain Eukaryota; kingdom Metazoa; phylum Arthropoda; class Insecta; order Orthoptera; family Gryllidae; genus Gryllus; species Gryllus bimaculatus. The sequence continues at coordinate 11,028,205 of BOPP01000015.1, read as the reverse complement.
AGGTGTGAGGTAGTCAGATTACATGAAATATGTGCTGAAAAATTAAGCATGAATAATTTATTGCTGCAAATTAGATCCAGTCTTGTCCGCCACTTTTCTGTATCGACGTCTAATGATAAAAAAAATGACCGTTTAAAACGAGCTTAAATCCCGCCTCTCCCTGCGCGCCAAACGGCCCGCCTGGGCGAGGTGGGGGCGAGACAGAGGCGGTCTGAGCCGGAGAGCGACGCGTCGTGTCAGCGCTGACTCACCGACGCGGCCGGCGGCGCCGAGGGCCTCGTAGCCCTTTTCAATGGAGCGCCGCGCCGCGCCGCGCCGCGCCCTCCGCCTCTTTGGTGCTCCCGACCGCCGCTGGCAGCGCGCCCGTCGCCCGCCCGGCCTCGGTGTGCAGCTCAGGCAGATTAGCGCCCGATTGACATGAGTGTGGCATTGACATTTAAGAAGCCTCTTCCAGCGCGTGGCTCTGTTGCCGGCCGACAACAGCGGACTGACTAATAGCCCCCCTCGCCAATTGAGGAATGATGAATAAACGATTTGGGCAATTACATGGTTTACGACGTGTGTGCCGGCCCTACCCACTTCGCGGCCCAAACCGCCGACGAGGCGTCACGACAATTATTTCAGTGTTATGATTTGTCTTATTAGGTAGGAGTGAATCTCGTATTTATTTTTAATAAGAGACGATGCAGTGTTCTTACTGGTTACAAGAAACACATCTTGCATTTGACCGGTTGAGACCGTTGAGATATCTAAGGACTTTCCAGAAGTTATCTATTTCTTTATTATCTATTTGAATAACGTGGATTTGAGAAATGAACTGCACGTTCATTAAATATTCAATTCTTTATTTATGCTCTCTGTTGCTTTTGGACGACAGTTGAAAAATATTCCTTATTCGAGATTGTCTCACTGCTTTGCGACTTCCCTTGAAACATATAGAGCGTCAATTTTGTAATATATATATTTATCGGAGAAAAATTATGATTGCCTCATAATGTTTCTGTCTCAACCATGGGATAAAATTGTTTCATAATATTTAGGTATTGGTACCAAACTTGACATTTCATTCCATCTATCGAACCGATCTTCCTGAAATCTGGTAAATTTTGGGATACTCTTCACGAAGTAATAATGTTCGGGAAAATGTTAAAAACTATTCGCATGCACTTACTATCGTAATGATACAGATCCATGAGACTTCCAGATCCATGAGACCAGATCCAGGATTCTTCCCGACATGTTTGAAATATTCTTTATTCATAATCCAAGTGCGAGTAGAATACAAATGCGGGACATGCAATTAAGAAAGAAAAATATCTTAGGCAACGGACGTTTCTGTGAGTGTTTTTGTTACTAGTTCATTAGAATGTTTTAAAATCTTGAAGTAGGGCTAGTACAACTTCAGATCTCATCAGACGAGAGTATGGCTCTTGATCTGCGAAACAAGTTCGGAATTTATTAAACAAATGGGATCTATATGTTGTAGTAGGTTGTACTATTTTTCAGTTGATTTGATAAGCTTCTGAACCTTATGCCACGCTCAATTAATATCCATATGTTTTCCCCCGAAGCTGCCATTGCATGTGCTTTTGTTCATTTGCTCTCAGCGTTACAGCAGAATGGCGGTGTACAATGAAATGTGTGAAAATATCATTATCAAGGACATAATTAAAGAGACAATGGGAAATAATAATTGGGAAATAACTCACACGAACTACGAGTAATTAAAGTAAATACCTAGATATATTCCATTTTCTCAAGGTCGTGTTTCAATTATCTGCATTTTTCTTTTACAGCTGAGATTTCCGCACGTGTATTCATTGTCTTCGAATTAGATGATTTTGGCCACAGAGGGTTTTCCATATACACTAGTTATTATAATATTAGTATCGTAATAGTATTACGTATTATAAATTTAAAACACACTACAACGTTTGGCTTCATGAAAACCATAAACTTTTAAATTTATAATTATAAATTGATTTGTTTTAATTTTTTGAGTTATTATTTATTACATTTTTTCAATAACTAGCGTCTGTTGATAAACACTGTGGCCAAACATATGTAATATGAGTTATAGTGACAGGTAATTTTCTGTTGTTGTTGTTGTTTTATTGTCTCCAGTTGTACAAAACAGAGCGAATTGCATAAGTGAAGTATAAGTAATCTTATCATTTGAACGAGGAAATTGTTTATCAAACACCTAATCACCCAGTCACCTCAATCCACCTGGACCGTTTAAATTATTTCATTACTTTCTTCGAGATACTATTATCTGTTTGTAAGTTTTTGGAAACGCTTCCTTATTCATTCCCATCAAGACGACTGCTTCCTACAGAGCGTTCTCCGAAGCGATACAATCTGTGTGTAAAAAAAATGTATAGCGTTTTGTTAGTGTCACCATAAATTATCAATAAAAACCTTAATTTTGAGGCCTAAAAATGCTAACTTTATTTACACATTTTAAAAGTTAGTTACATATTATTAACATTTAGATTTCAAACGACGTTGTACAAAAATCTGGTAATGTCTTTTGCAAACGGATATATGAGAAAGAGAAAACGTATCGTAAAGAAAATGTTTCTATTTAAAGTCACATTTGGTGTCTATCAGGATTCAGTTCTCTTGGGCATTTTATTAATTTTTTTTATTGTTGTGACTCCTATCTCTTCGTTAGCTGTACGACTTAAACTATATTTCTTGGCGAAAAAAACGTATTTTAGAGACTTTTTTTGTGATATTCACTTCCAGTGTTATTTCTTTCTTTATGAACTCTAATTCTACAATCTTTGGGGGATACATGTTAATGAAAATGATGTATTATCTATTTAATACTGCGAACAGTTAATCGTTAGAGCGAGACGCTCATAGCAAGATAAGAGAATTTTCAGCATCGTCCAATATCCTGCCGTGGGAATATAATAACTCAAATTATTAACCAATGTTAGACTTAGGCTCCGGTGTCCAAATGCATGCTATTTTGTTATTCTTTTCTGTTAATTTCTTTTGTAATTTTCTATTGATACTCATGTTTACAAACAAATTAATAGTTGTTATTTATTAACTTGTTTCTCGTGTGCGCGATGTCGGTCCGAAACTTCTCTCTGGAAGTGACTGGACCGCGCTTCGATGCTCGGAGTTCGGATCCGTGGCATTGGAGCGGGAAGCGGCGTGTGTGGGCGCGGGGGGGGGGAGGCGAAAAAAGGCTGCCGGTTGGTGAATGGCTGGGCGGCGGCGGGGGCATCACCATACTGGGCGGAGGACACGACGGCAGCGAAGGAAACACGGAGGCGAGCGGCCGAGCCGGCGGCGCCGGCCGTTAAAAATAGCCCAGTCGCGGCTGCCCAGACTCCGGGAGGCGCTAAGCGCTACGCAGAAGTGACCTGTTGCGAGAGGAACGTTTTAAACATTGTATTCGTTGCAATAATATTTGTATTCTTAGGCAAATCCGCTGCCATCTATTTTAATACAGCTTGAAAAGAAACTCCCGATTTGACGAACATATTAAAGAATATATCATAAAAGTTTGTAGTTTTAGTTTGTAATACATTCGTTCACTTCAACAAATCAATAAAGTTCGCAACATGTTCATCACAGAAACTTTGCGTCTTTCATTGTTCTGATATCAGTTCAGTAGTCAAATCATTCACTTAAAAAATGATAACATAAAAACAATGCGACTTATCCGTTCAATGAGTTCTGCCAGTCCGACGTCCTTAATTTACCCAGGGAAGGGTTTTTGAGAATCGGCACCTTAAAAATTACCATTGGCGACCGTAATGAGAATACGAAGGAGACCAGAAGGAGACCAGAAACGGAGGATAGGGAGGAGGTCGAACGGTGGCTGAAGCCGCTTCAAGACCCGGATACAAAGTAGCCCAACCTGAACATTGGAGCCATTTCATATCATCTCATAGCCCCGCCTGGGAGGTAACTCGGGAATTTAGGAGAAATGCTAACGGTTGAAGGCATTACTGAGATTTTCGAGAAAATTAACATTGATTTTGATCCGAATGGTGGTCGCCAACATTTACCCAGTAAGTGTATCCAGTTCGAACTTCGTCTACCGACTGCAAATGAGCAGACATTGAGGCGCAAAGGAATGGACGACTCGCGGAATGTAGGAACTCCAGGCGTCGCGACGCCTCAGCGCACCCTGGAGACCCTCGTCTGCAGCTGGCGAGCGAGGTGAGTGGGGGTGGGGACGGAGAAAGCGCCCCTGACCTTCCAGACGAGCCGCGCCTCTCGCTCTATCTCTCGCTGCGCAGCGCCGCTCGCCGCGGCTGGAGAAGGCTTACTCCGCTGCCGCATTCAAACCGAGGAAAGCCCGCAGCACGGAACCTCTAGCAGCAAATACACCACGATTCATTGATTAGCGGTTGGCGCGTCCGGAATCACTAAAGTCATTAGTTTCGTAAGTGTAGTGCATGTTTTAATCATGGGAGGTGGCGGTGATCTTCCCTCGGTAGATGGTGAGATCCGGCGACGACCTAACGTCGGCTACCGGGGTTTACCCCAACCAGTTATCTCCACCAACGGGGCACCTCCCCACCAGGACACGCTCTAAGCTTCCGACATGTTTCGTACTGTCGAGCATGTAAGTATCAGTGTGTGTAAGTAAGGGGTGATGATAGATCAAGAACGCGGAAAGAAAGATCAGTAGTTTTCCGTGACTTCTCCGATCAACACCAGGCAAATGCAAGAGCAGTCCCCTAACAAACGGGCAAAGGTCCGAACGCTCTTTCCTTCCTCTTCCTTGTCTTATCCTGACTCCTTACTCTCCCACGGGACATAGTACTCTCATGCAGGGGCCTTAGACCTTGTCCCGGCTGGACGGTGCCCCATGGACGGAGCAACCTGTTTGGGAAAACCTCGCCGGCGCCGATCTCTCCATCCAGTGGGGGGAAGATCACCTCCACCTTCCTCGGTAAAAAAAAAAAGAAATCCTCTATACTTACGGGTCTAATGACCTTAGCAGTTAACGCGCCCAGAATCAATGATCGAAGAATCAACCGTCGTCCTTTCTGTTCTTTCCCCCTCCTGCGCCCTCGTCTGCCTGTCGTGAGTGCGCATTGGCGGCGCGGCGCCGGCGCGGTCGAGTTGCGCGGCGGCGCACAGAGAGGGCGTTGTGCGCGCGGAGAGGAGCGCAGGAGAGCGCGTGCGCGCCACAGACGAAGCTCTGTGCGCCTACCCACGCGCCCCCTGCTTCCGCGCCGCGAGCCTCCCATTGCGCTTCCAGTTGCTGTCAGAGATGCGACTGCGGAAATTATTCTTTTGTTTCTATTGTGAACTTATCCCTACCACGATTCCACTAACAGCTACGATCAGCGGAGTATGGTGAGAGCAGAATATTCATCGTATGTAATATTACACTTCAAACGCAGTTAACTACACTATTCGAGCAATTAACATTTGCCTTGTTCACAGTTTCCATTTGACTCATTGCTTAAGTCTCAGAAACTTTTCTATCTACTGCATTTTTTAGTTCTTCCCTTCATGTATACTTAATACGTATGCACCAAGGTTACTACTTCTATAGTTTTTGAGGCCATCCTTTATCACGCATACTGTTTAATAGCTCGCCATTTTTAAATTTAGTGGCATCTCACTTCTACGTTACGCCTAATTTTATTTTTATATCAATGTAATGTAATAATTCAAATTATAATCTAATGTTAGACTTCGGCTCCAGTGTCAAAATATATGCTATTTTGTTATTCTTTTCTGTTAATTTCTTTTGATATTTTCCGTATTTGAATCTCGAGTTTACTACGGAATTAATAGTTGTTAGTTATAAATATTGATCAATATATCTTTTAAGACGGCATTCGTCTCGAAGTACTCATTTCATAGATGAAATTTTATCGGAACCATCATAAGTGGGATAGGATGAGCGCATAAAAACCTCGCTCTTCTTCTACCAGTTTTGCTTCCATCAAAACTGCTTATATCAGTCCCGCGGTTTAGATACTAGTGGGTAACCGATATCATTAGGCATTCTAGATAATCTTTCCGCCTTTTAAAGGGCATAGAGAACGTTGCTGACATCAGCTCTCCGAAGCAAAATAATGTGCTCTTTCAGAGCAACTGCGCCTCTCAGTTTGTCAGCATAAGGAGTTGCTAAAGTATTCGCTGATGTATCCATGTAGTTCAAGCATTCAAGGCTTGTTTCTCCTTCATGTGATCTTTGTAGGGGACACGCCTGGCGTTCGATCGGTTTCTTCCCAAGGTCTGGCCGAGCGTGTCCGGCGGGTGGAGAAGGCTGACTTTGTTCTTGGCTGCTTCCAACAACGACCCGCATCCTACTGATCCATTTATCACCTTCATTCAGCCACCGTGGTCCTTGAGGGGAACTAGATAAAAATATGCTTCAATGACAGACGAAAACCTGGAAGATAAATGATCCCACCCTTTAAACCTGCATTTAGAGACAACGTCGTCCTGGACCCGGCGTTTTTGATTCGCCTTCTGTGAGTGTGGGTCTTCAGAAAGGCATGGATTGACACTCATGCCACTCGTGCTTAAGAAGCCCATACGACCTAGTATATACAGGACGCGACGTAGCAGAGCGTAGGTAAGGTTTGTTCGTGTGAAAGTCATTAGATTACCCACGCACAACACGGGTCCGTCAAACCCACTGAATTAGTTCTTCAATAATGCACGATCAAGTGGCCAATTTTACCATGTATACTGCATCTTATTATGAGAGGCAGAAATGCGATCATCTTGTGTTTGGACCGGGACGAACGATCACTCTGGATGCTACCAAGCGCTCAATAAGATTGCTGCGGCAGTGGTGCGAGCCGTGGCCCGTTTGTGAGGGTACCCCTCCGTCATCCTCCCCACATTTGAAGGGAGAAATTACGGAAAGTATGTACCGATCGGCGCAACCTGAGCCAGGATTTTTCTCCAGACAACCTCGCTATGCAGTTGCTGTGGAAGATCCAGGAAGGCTCAGAGACGTTGCATAGGGAAGGGCGATGCTCAGAGACACGCATAGGGAAGGGTGACAATTTAGCCTGGTCAGTCTGGTGAAACTTGGCTTGATGACCGGGAGAGTTGGCTCAGAGTATCAACTGCACGCGCGGAGGACGCGAACCGCACACGATCTTTCTTTCCTCTTCCTTACCCTACCTTCACCTCTTACTTACACACAGTAACGTGGACAACACTACCACACATGCCGGGAGATCGGTCGGGAGCTTAGAGCTTGTCACGGTTGGAGGGGGGTGCCCAGCTCGTGCAATATACCTTGTTGGAACCCAACAGAAAGCCGACGGTAGATCGGCGCCGGATCTCAACACCTAGTCGGGGAAGATCACCGCCACCTCCCGAGGGAAAAATGCACTACGCTTACGAACTAATGACCATAGCAATTGACGCCGGTATCACTAACCAATCACTCCAGACAACCTCGCTCTGTATCTGGAGTCGAGCGGCTCCGAGACGCTGCAGAGAGAACGGTGAAGCTGCGACTGAGCCCATCCAGCCTGGAGGGCTGGCGTGGTGGCCCGTTGGAGGCAGAGGTGGGCGTGCGGGGGAGGCGCGGCGGGCGACAAGTGCCCGTGCGCGGCGCCGGGGGAGGGGGCGTGTCCCCAAACGGGTTCTGCAGCTTCCGCGCGCTGCATATGGGCGGTCGCGGTCGCGCGTGCACGGGCCGCCTTGGGCCCCTTCGTTCGAACGCCCCCTCCCCCGCCACCTCTCGCTCCCGTTCCCCGCTTCCCGCTCCCCGCTCCCCGCTCCCGCGCCGCGACGAGACTGCATGCGGTCAGCGCTCGCGGTTGCAGCCGGGCCTCGCTCAGCCCAGTGGCCGGCGCGGGCCCTGGACAAGGCAGGGACAGCTACTACGTCCTGGTTTCATGCAACAGTGTTAGGCATTGCCCGTGAGCGCTGAAGGTTAAGCAGCAGCTTTTAGAAACAGTAAAATTCATTTTTTAAAAAACAGGAAATGTTGCTATTGGATTATTGCTTTCGGTACTCAAAATAACTCGCTTCGTCCGCATAAATCCTACGCCGTCTTGTGGACATTCTGTTGATTAAATGGTGTTTCCGAGCACGTCAACTACTATGCCCATTAGTCTCGTTAGTGTGAATGTTTCCCTGGGAAATGGTAGCATTCTTCCGCATTGGATGGTGAGATACGCGCCGACCTACCTGTCGGATAGTGGGGTTTTCCCCAACCAGGTATTCACCCTCTTTCATTTCATGCAAGGCATCACGGTTTTTGGTGCCGTGCATCTTCACTCAGGGAAGACTAATTTACTCCCAGGGTTTGTTGATATCTAGAAAAGGTGTTGTTTTGCTTTGAGAGCGTGAAAATTCTTTCAAACTCAGTTTTGTGAAATGATAATCAATTTTGACAGTTGCTATAGAGAAATGAATTATGATCACAATTCAACTGAGGTTATTTATTAGGAATTCTTAACAGATTGACCTGTGTATAGCGAGATTACTGTAAGAAGGGACCGCTTTAACAGCTACTGCTTCGCCACTGCTGTTATCATAACTGCAAGTTATGTCCTTACAATCATTTTGTTGGTAGGTTCATTTGCAGCTAGCTCATTTGTAACTGGATTCATTTCTATCTCTTGCAATGACATCGCCCTGCATGGCGTTCATTTGCTTCGTGACTTGTCAAAGTCTTAGAGTAACTCCTCTATACTAAGCTCCTGCAATTATAATGACGATAAATTCTTCTCACTGCGCGCGTTTCTAACGGATGCTAAAGAAGGGCGAGAACCGACGAGAAGAAGGGGTGTTGGCTGCCGGATGGCAATGTGGCGAGTGGCAGCGACCTTCCCGCTCGAGGCCTCAGACCCGACCGCCCAAACCCCCCACCCCCTTCCTCCATCGCCCCGTCCTAGTCGGGGACTCCACCGCCCACCTGCTACATCTCGCAGCCACCATCCTCGCACCCTTTCACACTGGAGCTCGACTTCACTATATTTAGGACTATCTATTCGCAAACTTAGAGATAACTCAACTTCTGTACGGAATATTTCGGTTGGTAAATGTAGGGAGATATTTTGTTTGAGAAGGTCTCTAATAACTCTGTGCTTGCTGTATCGCATAATGTATCGTCTTTCACCTTCTCTGCTGACCTACGTAACGCAGACGCAATCGTTCTGCACGAAACGAAAGGTTTGGGGTTCGACTCCTTAAAACATACATGTTGACCATGTGATTGTGAGGCAGAAGGTCATGACATAAACTAACATGAATCCCAGAAGACCATCCATATCATTATTCGTAACTCATAAATCCTATGTGACGTATGGTCTCAAATCAGTCCCAAAGTGCTGGTTAAAACACTAAAAAATTACAACAATAATAAAAATGTAATGCCCATGCTATTGTTTGTCGAAAATAAATGCGAAGTAATCTTAATGCCACAGAGCGCGAGATGTAATTATTGTACCCATTACTCTTGTTATCTGATCAGAATTTTGACTTATGCAGAATGTATCACTTCTGTTTGTTGGTTAATGTACCTTTCTTTAACCACTACCCAAAGCCAGAACTCAAAATATTGGAAAGATATGCGAAAGTTTGAAATCCCTGCTCATACTAATTTCGCGGAAATTGCAGTTTTGTTTTGGTTCATTCAAATGTGTTCATAATTTTGTTGATATTTTTACGTCTAACTCTATTCTCGGGAGAGTGTCGTCTTCGAAAAGGATCGTCTCAATTTCCATTTTGGCAATTGAAACGATCATTTGGAATTATCCGCAAATGAAAGAAATAAGAAGTAAATCAAGGTTTTAAATTATCTCGAAGGTGCAAATGACTTTATTTGCGCCTCTTGCTTAAGGTGGAATATAAGAATCAAAAATAATTTGATCTTCACCCGCGGTGTCCGAAAAATTCTTTCGACCGATAATTCTTTCGACCGAAAATTCTTTCGACTACACTGTAACTGATGCACTCGTTAAGTGTTCAATAACTCCTGTATTTTACCATTAGGATCTTTAGGGACTAAAATGCTATCAAATTCAGGAATTTCTTTTATCAAAAGTTTACATTACGAATTGTTATCGTTAATTATCTTAAAACTGAGGATAGCAAGTTTCAATACTTTCAATTTGATCCTACCGGTAATACTGTAGTTCTTAGGACGATCAATTAATGAGATATCATTCTTTTCGATGCGTTCCTATGAAAATATTGTGGATACGTAGAATTATGTCCACTTATACATCATTAATATTGCCATTTTTTTTAAAAGAATATACTAGATTTTTTTAAAGACAACCTAAATAGTCAACTACTAGAATACTATGCTGCTATACTGTACTATAAAAATACTACTACTGGAATACTACGCAAGCTACTTTTGGACTTTTGATAGCGTCCTTCATCGTCCCGGTTAACGTCACAGCGGCTTTCGTAGACTGCCACACGAGCTGCCCTGCTGAGCGTTTGGCAATAGCATATTCAAGAAGTTTTTGTTGAGCCAACCGCACGAGCAACATGGTATCAGGTTCCCCACGGAAGATTGAATTTCTTAAAGTTACGAAGTGATTGCGAGAAAGAAATTACACTTCGTTGATCTCGCAGGCAGCACAATAGCGCCTGTAGTAGAGTGCCGTCCGGATTTTTTTCTTAGTGATGGATTGAGAAAGGGAATATGACACAATTGGGGTAAAAATCTTCATATGATATTATTTTTTTCCTTCCAATTGAAAGGAAACAAAACTTACATTTTAAAAGGTTTTTAAATGCATTTATGCATGTCTGTGTATATTACGCATACGTAAGAATATGAATGTGTGTGAGAATGTTATATTACAAAAATCTGCTGTTAAGTTTTCCTTTCCAAACACCACATAAATAATTTTTTAATAGGTAAAATTCCAATAATGTTGTCATTTTATTTAATTTGTTTAGAGTTTTTATTGGGTGTGGGAAGGAACACGTAAAGGATACAGTGTTTAAAAAACGAAATCAAAATAACAAATTTAACAGACTAGATTTTTACTTTGCCCTGAAAAGTTATTAAAGTGTTATTTGGAATGTTGTACGTCTTCATTTCCATCCTATTTAATTGTAATTTATTTTGTCTCAACCTGTGTTATGTACGTGAGAAACAATAAGTAAGCCAAATATTGAGTTTGAAACATTATTTGATATCTACGCAGAATAGCGAACGATTAGAGCATGCCAGCCAAAAATGATGTAATATATTATTGGTGGAATTAAAATTATTTTGGTTTCATGGAAGGCGCAAAACAGCAACCGCAAGATAACTAGCTGTTCTGTTGTTTTTTCTACTGAGTGTAACGTGTTGATGTATCGCAGAGATTACAGATCCCTCAAACTCCTTATTAGGGTAATGAGCTGCTTGTCACACTTGTCACAGCAACCTAACCGAGAGCTGAACAGTCTACGGATCGAACTTACGTTCTAACGCATTTACTTGATCCAGAATTGGCAAAACTTTTACCTTCTCTTGATCGAACTGGAGTTACAACTTCTAATCAGGGACGTAGATTTCGTGTGAATTGAACCCCGTAGAGGGAATAGATCTAACAGGGGCTGTTCTAGCTCGTCAGCAGGTTTGTTCATTCATCGTGTTATTGCTTCCATTGATTCTCATATTCATTAAACGGTCTTTATAATTTGATAGGGAGTGAACGATATTTTTCCTTCATCTTTTTATTCTTTAGGCGAGTATTCGTTTAAAGCTTACTTCTTTTTCATAACAGTTGGAGAGATTTCTTGTCGTTTATTCAAATCGAGCTGTCGCGTCTGTTGAATTCTCGAACATTCCTCGTGAGCGCGCATCTGCTAACCTTCGTCAGCGTTCCCAGACGTGCTGTGCTCTACGACCAAACCGGTTTGCTGTGCACTTGCTAACATCAATCAGACCGAGCGAGAAGGGCTTGCGTGTACATAATTTGTGTGATACTAGTGTGGTCGTCGCTGTTGTTATTGTTGCAGTTGCTACTACCGATTGAGATTCTACTATCGTGCATATTCTTGTTAATATTTTATAATAAATTAATAATAAATAAATACATTATTAATTGGATGTATGAGTGAGAATGTGGTTTATTAATGCCCACTGCCAACTCCCTGAGCCTTCATTTGTTTTCAGATACCTTAATTTTATATCAAGAAAAGCAGTTGGTATTGAATTAATGTTGGTGTTCAGTTTAAATTATTTAGCTGCTTTGGGTTTCCAATTCAGTTAGTCAGTTTCATGAATCACATCTGCAACAGTCTATAAATTGTGCCGTTATTGAGATCTAAACTTCTGCCGCCCTTAGTAATACAAAGCATCAGTAGTAAAGTTATAAAAGTTTAGTAATGAAAATTCTTTATACGGTAATATTTTATCAATAAATGATTGACGTAAATTATAAAAAATATGCTTTTTATTACTAAAATCAATAATATGGACAATCAGAGCGTCGATTTTTCCATCTACAATTTCTTATAATAAGGGAAAAGAGCGCCTGCAAGCGACTCGTGAGCGTAACTCCTGACGGCTGCTCCCCCGCTTAGGCGCCGGTGGGGTAGCCCCGAGGCCCAGGGAGCAGGTGGCCGTTCAAGGGGCGCGCGGCACTGCCAGGGACGTCCTCTACCCCCCCCCTCGCCCCCGCGAGCCCGCTCCGTGATTCAGATGGCTGCGCGACCGCGGCGGCGGCGGCGGCGGTGGAGGCGGCGGAGGGCGCCCAAATAAGGGAATCTCGCCAAGGCGCCGCGTTGCGCAAGGGCCGCAGCGACGGTCGGCGGCGGCGGCTTCTCGCGGGGCGATCTGGGACAAGGCCCGCGCCTTTGCCGCCGCCGCCGGCCCCCGATCGTGCAGTAGCCGCCCCGGCGCAGTCGCTCACCCGCGCCGCGTCCGTCCTCTGTTGCAGACGCCAGTCCAGTCAGCTGTCCGGAGACGGCTCCCCCAGCCCCGGCGCCGTTCCTGCTGGTGAGTACCGGTGCCTCTCATTCATTATGATCCCGACCAAAATGTTAATGAATTCTATACAAAACGTATTTTAATTGTACCATTCATGGTAGTCTTCTATCATCTGCAATAATATTTCGTTCATCTTTAAAGATGGATGTATTTAATTAAATACTCTAGGAAATATTCTTGACACACTATGAGACACACTTGTTAAATACTTTCCTCTCCATTCTTTTCAACTACCTCGGGAATCGAAACCTCTAATCGGGAAATGAGACTCACGGAACAATCAGGAATAGGCATTTAATGGTACTCAAATACAGGATCGTTTATAATAATAGCTCGAGATTTTTTATTTCATTTTTTGAATAGATAGTGTACAATTCAGATAATTGTCTAAATAATAATTCGTTATTGGATATATTTTTTATTTTGTTTTAGAATGTTTGCGTAAATTATACATTCATTGAGAGTGAACTTAATATTTTGAATTTTGCATAATTAATTGCGTATCTTCTCGATACCAATATCAATTTTTTGCAAGCTTTTCTTTGTACCATCTTTGTGCACTTTTTATGCACATTAATTTCCTGATCATCCGAGACAATCTGTTCACCCTTACCAGGTGATATTGTCATATCCTTCAGAATCAGAATGTGCAAGCGTGAATTAATCTAAAACCGTTTGATTATCTTGAAATGATAAAAATTCCGCCTGTGAAAATTCGAGTTGCTCTGATATCAGATGCTTAAGCCTAATTTTATTTTGTTGTCAAAGAAAAAATGTTTATTGTTATACAATTCTTACATATAGATTACGTGGAGGAAATGTGAAAACGAGTAGTTATATTTTGATGAAATAATGAATAGAATTGGATAAACAGATGTGTATTGAGTGAAAGTATTGGTTTGGAGCGAAATTTCCTCCCGAGAAACTTGCTCAGCTTTCGCTTAGGTTTGTGTGAGTAATGATCGGCAGCCTGCGTAAGCCAAGGTAGAGTCCTTTGGAACAATAAATGGAGAGTTTTTGTACAGCACGAAGCATCGTAGACTATACGCTTACTCTCATTTGAGTCTCTGTGCATGCGTGTACTCCAAAGTTAGTCTAAAGTAATAGCGGAAAACGCTATTCCATCAGAATTAGCGCGAGTGATCATGTGATCTACGTAGCTCACTAAACTAGTAACTTGATCACAATATAGGAGTTTTAAAATATCTGTGGCTTGTGGAAAGGTCTGAAATTGCCCCTTTCTACCAATGAATATAAAGTGGGAAATTTCATATAGTAACTGCGTTACTCAAGTGACATTTACCCATAATTGGTAGGCAACCCCGTATGTAGGAACATGAAATCTCCTTGACTACCTCAGAACATGACCTGTCGCACGCCTGTACATTAGAAATTGCTTAGCAATCATAGTCACATTAAGTGTGTCCGTTGTTTGAAATTTCTCAGTACGTGTTCATTGGCAAAAGTTCATTTGCCATGGCTCTGCATGGCCTAAACATTTGTAACATTTATTCTGAGACACTCTTTATATGGCATTTGAGCCCAACAGTTACACAGTGTGCTCGTTCAATGCGGATTCCGCATTATACAATAGAACACTGTAGAACGTGCATTTGTCAGGACCACAGATTACACATTAAGCACATTTCTCATTAAACACATTCCGCCATTGAAGTGTACTTTCATGATACAATATGATGCTGGTTGCATTTATCTGATACAACAGTGCTTTTTCTTGTCTAATATTATAATATTTATATAATTATGAATTCAGAGGGCACTGGTTGGTAGGCAGCTGTAGTCGTACAAATTCGAATCAGGATAATGTGAGTTCATGGTAGTATAATGCACAAGTTCGGAACTTCTTCCATTTAGAACGAAACATGTAAAATTTCTTTTTACATTTCACACGCTACTGGTCACGTGCTTGCCTCGCACGTGAAAAATCTCTCTACTAGTTCTGAAGCGCACAGCACATTAGACGTAACATGCTTCTCAGGCACTAGCCACTTAGCACTCGCATTGAAACGGAAATTTCTTTCCGGTCCAGTACTTAAAAACAACTGAAAAACGCACATCTCGGAGAGCATTGGACTCAACTTCCACTCGACCAAGGTTTCCTCAGATGGAAGCAGAAAATATTTGCGGAAGTCACTCCAACGCTCTCAGAAAGTGATTCATAAAGAATTATTAGATGTGCACCCATGCATTTTCATCATACAGTTGCATTCGAAGAATGTCAATGTCTTTCATGAAATGTAAGAACCTATATCAGAAGTTGTTGGGATGTAAAAATATCTGATTTTACTATAGGACCTAAATACATCTACCTTGTCTATTCAACTTTTAAAAATCTATACTGTCACTGAATTTGTGTGGTTTGTGCCTGTGGTTTGTTTTGTGTGGCCTGAAGGTTTAAGAAGCGGTACCTTGGAATTCAAAGGAAATTGTAGACATTAAGTTCGTAACATTGCATCTCTTACATCGTGTGACAGGGAGCGCAATGTTTTCCGCTTTCAAGCAGATTTTAATTGATAATGGAAAATAATTTACTCCTATAAGTGGTATCCTAATTTCATGGCCCAAAGTGATGTAAAAATATAAATAGTTCACTTAGTTCAAATTGTTTAAAGAATTGACACCCGGGAAATCGAACCCGGGGTTCCTGGTCTATGCCCAATTGCTCTAGATAGGGTGGTAAATATTGAATTTTCGGTTAATACAATAGAAGCACAAGTTTATTCGTTTGCTTTTTACGCAAAACTAAATTTTCTGATTGAAATGTTTCATAATCTTTAGAAACCTAAGTCGTGGAATGAAAAAAAAACTTTTTTCATTTTGAAATTTAAAATTCAAGGCTTAGCAATGAAGGTGTGACGGTGTCAGTTGTGACGTGACAAGTTGGTGTTAACGTAGCGTGCGCTCGCTCGGCCCTCGCAGGAGATTAAAAAAGTTCTGCTTTATTCACAATTTTTCTTGTAGAACATTTTGGTGAATTTTAATACAATAAATTATACAGAATTCCCGTCAACTGATGACCATCCCCAACAAATTCTAAACGGTAAAGATACCGAAATGAAGTTTCGCTCATCAATGTCGAATCATGGGGACAGTAATACGTCGTAGAGACATTGTTTGAAATATTTTAATTTTCGGGAAAGTTAATCATCTCTGATTTTTTTTAAATGCAATCGTGTTTTCTTCGAACTAGCACTAGATAGATCTTAAATAGAGAAATGTAATGATTTAACACATTTACTGTTTCGATAGTATTTTGAGAAAAAATACTTTTTGATAAGTGATTTTAAATTAAACGTATGAGTACTATATTTCCTGTAGCTGCCCTTGCTGCTGTCGCCATTCGGGAAGGTGACCTTCGCAGCGGGTAGAGGGGAGAGGCCGCTGGTCTCCTGTAAACAAAAACAATTAATATAACATGTAAAAATCAATGTTTGATTTTTTTTGTATTTTATGTGCTGCCATACCGTTCATCCTCTTGCGATAAAACTTTGTCAACTTATTGCTGGCACTTGCGCGAAAAATATAGCCATAGTTTAACGGAATGTACATATGTCTGTAGCACATAAACGCAAAATGGGAGGGTTTTAATGATTTTGTGCGTTTATGCTGACTCAAGTGTCACTGAACAGAAGCTCTATGCAACCCGCCGTGTCCTCAAGTATTAAGGGCATCTTCGCTGCATATTCTGTCCCTGCGATTGTGAAAAATCGGCCGGAATTATTACTTGAACATTATCTCGGGCAAGTAAATCAATTTTCTCCAAGACAGTATTATAGGGAATGCATGCTCAAACGTGAAAGAGATATATAAGTATTATAAGAGCATTAACATTAGTATACTACTTAACAACCATGTCAAAACCAAGATATAGCACAAACTCATACTCGCGAGAAAGTCCTTCATTCAGTGCTAATTTTTTTGTAGAGTGTAGCGTAAAACATGGTTAACTATTACGTGACCAGTAGCGTGGGAAGTGTAATACATTGCAATAGCGAAGCAGTGCCGGGTCCACTAGTTTATAATAATTATGAGGCGTTACAAATGGAAACTCCACTGTATCTGAATGTAAGGTCTGATGGTGAGTATCTCGCAGGAGATGGAGTGAGCGCACCCGCGCCGCCGCCGCCGCCGCCCTTCCCGAGCGCCGCCCCTGCCTCTGCCCCCGCCCCGCCCGGGCGGGCCGCCAGCTCCGCCGCCGCCGCCACCCCCTGGCCCCGGCCGCGTGCCGGCCGTGCGCCTCAACACTGAGGTAAGGACACCGACCCGCATGCGCGTGCCGTTGCGCGAAATTGCAGGAGGGTTATTTTAACCTGTCAGTCCCCGTCAGTTGGAAATGAGGAAACCCCCCCCGAAGCGAGGAAACAGACGCGGTGATCCCATCGCCGCCGCGCGCTTGTTTCTTTCCACTCGCCTTTCATTTCCACTGGTATAAAATGTATTATATTTTCTTCCACGTGGCTATTAGCTAATACTGAAAGCAAAAATCCCGCCAGTTTCATGATCATTCTGTATTTATTTTCTATCTGATTTCTGTCTGTTGCATATTTCCAGTTTTTCCAGTTTGCTGTGTTTTTCAGATATTCGTAAGAAATAAAACATTAAAAACGTTGTTAACATTGTAAAGGCATTAAAATATAATTTGTGACCCTATTCCATTAAAGGTCTTCTCCATTCTCATTCCATTACGAATGTCAACTCGACACTCTAAGTGTGTGTACACTTATGATATTAGTGTAGGTAGGTAGCCTTGAAATAATTTTGAATATTGAATGTAATAAAAAGGTTGAGTTCGTAAATTGCCTGATCTGAATAGTTGTTTCGGTATGTTGTCTGATGACTTCCAGGAGAATGCGAGAGGAGCGATTGATTCTGAGACTGTGTACGTCCACTACCTTCCCTCCCAAAACCGGCAAAACCTAATTGGATATAATAATACTCATTATACCATTCACAAACGTTGAGGCAATAGCACGCAAGCATTTAGAAAATATAAACCAATTAGAGATTAATTATCAGGTGAAATTATCACTTTTTAATTATTACCATCTCAAAGTGATCATTGTTACTGCTGTTATGTTTACAAAGGAACCTTATATAATTTTACTGATTACTTAAGAGAACCAAGAAACCGCTTAAAGACTTGCTGCCGTTGAGTTTCTTGCGCGGAAAGTTCCTTCCTCGATGCAAGGCCGCCCCCATCCTTACTGATGAACTGAATCTACAGTTGATTCTGGATGTCTCAGACAAGAATGAGCCCACTGTAAGCAGTAATTCAAATATTATCACTTTGGCTTAGTGCCTATCTGATGAGTTCGACACTCGTCAGACGGCATTCAGCCTGGGACGCTACGTTTGTTGTTGTATTTACGAAGGCTATTTCACGCAAAATGGAAATCGTCTTCTTCTTCACATTCTTTTCCCTTTATTCACGAATCTTCACTCGAACAGTCATTCCTTCCTTCAAATAGTCCAGCAGTACTCGGGCTTTGAAAATTCTCCGAGAAATTCCTAAGCACCATAAAGTGGCGTTCCTTCACTGGCATGGGCCCGCGCGCGTGTGCAGATCCCGGACAACCGCGGCCCGCGGGAGCCGCCCGCCGCCATCCAGAACGCTATGATGACCAAGGACAAGAAGCCCTTCACGTATACGCCCGGCGGCCTCGACCTGTCGCAGATCCGCAGCCCGCGCATGCAGCGCCGCATCGTACGCAACGCCGCCAACGAGGGCGTGGGCGAGGCGCCGGTGAGTGCACGCCGCTCTTTCTGATTATTCTTACTACTTCTCTCTCTTCTCCCCTCTCTTCTTTTCTCTTCTCATCTCCTCTCTTTTCTTCTCTTCTTTTCTCTTCTCTTCTCCTCTCTTTTCTTCTCTTCTCTCTCTTCTCTCCTTTCTCTTCTCTCCTTTCTCTTCTCTCCTTTCTCTTCTCTCCTTTCTCTTCTCACCTTCTCTTACTCTCTTTTTCTTCTCTTCTTTCTTTTTCCATTCTCCTCTCTTTCTTCTCTCTCTCTCTCCTTCCTTCTCTTTCTCTCCTCCTTTTCTCTTTTCTCCTTCTCTTCTCTCCTCCTTCTCTTTCTCTTCTCTCTGCTCTCCTTATCCTTCTCTCCTTCTCTTCTCTTCTTCCGTCCTCTTTAAGATCTCAGTATTTCTCGTTACTTCCCCCCCCTCTCTCTCTCTCTCTCTCTCTCTCTCTCTCTCTCTCTCTCTCTCTCTCTCACTTTGCCTCTCTTTGTACCATTTCCATCTCCCAATTAGGTAGATATTTACTATACATGCCAAGTTAATTTAATCGGTTTGGTTGTGTTGCCCCACTGTCCTCTTCTATATTATTTCAGTATTGGAAATGAGTTTTGCTGATCTTATACGCAACCAATCTTTGTAAATGTGGTCTTTAAATAGAGAGAATTTCATAAAGACTTGATGAATTGCACATTAACTTAAAAAATATGAAGGATTTGATGAAAAATAACGTCTAACGATATAAATATCTATGCCAAATGGAACCCGCAACACTGGGGTAGCTTTGTTGAATTATGTATAGTTATATAATTCCAAAACAAAAGTTGAGGCCTTATAAGGCCTTATAGTTGTAGGGCCTTATAACCTGGGATTTTGAGGCCAAAGGCCTCTAACAACCGTTCCTCACATAATAATATACAGCATGAGATTTTCTTGTACATTCTATTATATTTTTTCTGGTTCGGCGCTTCTCAATTCTCCCCCACCTGTTTAGAGACGTGAAACTGATTGTGAAATTAAACTAATTACTTGATATTGCATGCGATTGAATTGCACGGATGTACCTCTGATTGGTAAAAAAGTTAAATAAGGGTTGTTTGTATTGAGAAGGATGTATTGTACCGTTACGTTAAAATACATTCAGTTAGAATAACTACAAGGAGACATAGAACAAATGACGGAGGATACGAGTAAGAGGAGCTTGAAGGAAAAGATATATTATGCTCTTAATATGGAAATGCAAGGATAGGGAAGAGGGTGTGGTCCAACATGAGAGTTCTCGCACGGGTACGCTAAACAAAACTTTTAGTATTTAACAATTAGTGGCGTTGAGAAAATGTTTGCAGTACAAAGTGCTGAAGAGCCGAATAGTGAGTGGATGATGAATGGCGCGTGGGCGTGCGCAGGCCCCGAAGCCGTCCCCGCTGGCCCAGAGCGGCGCGCCGCTGCCGCCGTCGGCGCTGGCCGCCATGCAGCCGGCGCTGCCCGTGGCCGTGTTCCACGCCGCGGGCGCGCCGGCCCCCAGCCACCACGACGCCGGCGCACGGCCCCGCAGCAGCCCGGCGCCGCCGCGCCGAGCCGCCCGGCCGCCTTCGCCGGCCGCGCGCCCCCGGGCCCCGCAGCAGCAGCAGGCGCGCTCCCCGCCCGCCGCGCCGCCCGCGCCGCCGCCAGCGCCCCCGCCCCGCGCCCGCCCCGCCCGCAGCCCGCCGCGGCGGCCGCGGCCGCCGCAACGAAGCCGGCAGCATCTACGTGCCGCCCGTGGCGCCGCCCGCCGAGCGCCGCTCGCAAGTGGGCTCGCTCTACATCCCGCCCGTCACGGTGAGCACTGCATTGCCCGCGCGGGCCCAAGCCATTCCCTCATACACTCGCACTGTTTGGGAAATTCCGGCTCAGACAGCTGAAAGGATAATAAACTGGTAACGGAGAGTAGCTATAAGGATAATACGCAGGTTAATAAACTGTTGCCACTGAAGTGGCTCTCTCCGCGTCGTCCTGGGGTTCCAGTAGGTTTTGGAAATTTTCTTCATCATACTTTGAACACTTTCTTAATAATTTGTGCACTACAGTGTCTATGGCCGTGAGGTCCTAGGTTTCGAGTCACCCACCACACATGTCGGGAGCTAAAGCTTTTCCCGGCTGGGGCTGTGATCCTCTGGTGGGAGATTCCTGGTTGGGGGAAACGCCGCTAGCCGACGTCTAGGTCGGCGCCGGATCTCACCATTCAGCGGGGGAGACTACACCCGATAAAATCGTGCACTACACTTACGGGTCTATTGACCTTAGCCGTTGATGCGCCCGGAATCGATAATGAATCACTTGCTGGCGAAGTGGCGTTCCACTGTGGGCGCCGTGTGTTCGCTTGCCTTCTGACGGCGGCGCTGGGTGGCGTGCGCAGCAGCAGCAGCAACAGTCGCCGCCCGCTGTGATGTCCCCGGGCCCCATGTCTCCGGTGACGCTAAACAAGGCGCCCACGCCCTGGCTCACGCAGCGCCAGCAGCAGACACAGCCCTCGGTGCCTCCGTGGGCGCAGCCCCGCGCCCCGCCGCAGCAGCAGCAGCAGCCCGCCCAGCAACAGCAGCAGCAGCGCGCACCGTCACCGCCGCGCTCCGCCCCGCCGCAGCACCAGCAACAGCAACAGCAGCAGCAGCAACAACAAGGCCCTGGCACGCGCATCATACCCATCCAGGTGAGCATTTGCACAGAGGCCACGACAAAATAAATGTTTCTAGGAAAGTGGTCGAAGATTATCACTTTTGCCTATGAACATGTGGTGGGGAAATTCATATAACCTAATTGGTCATGTGACATTGACCCTAAGGACGTTGCCTACTAATCAAGGGCGAATGTCATACGTACCATTGCGTTAAGTGAAATATTCCACTACATTTTCATTGGCAAAAAGTGATAATCTTCGTCACCGCATCTAACCCGAAACATAATTTTGAGGATTCCCTGTGAATTCAACACGTCAAAGCGGACATTCCCAACCCTTCTTTTCCATCGATCTATTTTAAAATAATGATTTGCTCTTCGGTCCCCTTCAATTTTTTCATGCAGCATACAACATAATGTTATCCCAAATAATTTCACATAAATTAAATAACTATGCAAAGAATATGAACAAAAAAATTTTAAACAGTGGTTTATTAGTTTTATGTTTGATAATATCATTTTCAATTTTTATAAATAGTATAGTCAAGTATTAAATTTTTATAATCTAATATCTAGATTTCACCTATCACTTACCTGTGTACATTCGGTTATCGGGCCAATCGACCCCTTAACCATCACTGACCTCCTTTAAAATTTCTTCAACCCCTAGGGTGCCAATATCGACTCCATTAGGAACCTCTTTTTGAAAGGAAAAGTAAAATAATTGAGAAAAGATGAGAAAAAAATACAAAGTAAGTTTTAACTCACGTGAGTTTGAACACTTCTCTCTATTCCCTGAATGCAAAAACCACAGTCGCAGCGAGTTGTAAAAAAGAGTCGTTGATGTCCATGTTTTGAAAACATCATGTTTTTATAAAATCATCGATTTATTAACATCGATATTTTGAAGCCGGTGTTGTTGTTTTTAAATCGACGTTATGTGTTCGATGTTTTTCTGTGGTTTTTATTTTTTAAATAATAAAGTACAATATTAACAAAATCTATAATAATTTTCAGACAGACGTAAATTCAATATATTCCTCAGAACAAAGTGACCAAGGGTGAAAAATAAATAACATAAATATCGTTTTCGTTAACAAAGAAGCCTATTATTTTTGAATTGTTGTGATAATCAAAGTTTTGTTATTTATTCTCATGTTTTTTACTTTGTTTTGTCTGATAAATCTCAATTAAAAAGTAATAAACGAAGACGCACTTTCAAATCCCCCCCCCCCCCCGGTAAACTTTAATAGTTATTTTTTAGCTTAAAAAACATCGAGTTTATCATATCCATGGTTTTGGCTCGTTGTTTTATAACCTCGATGATTCAATTATGAGCGTCGAATTTTTGAAACATCGATGTTTTGTTATCGATGTCACATCCCTAGCGTGTGCCTCGTTACAGGTGGAGGGACGCGAGCCGCCGCGCGCAGCCGCTCCGTCGCCGTCCCCACAGGCCGGCGGCCGCCCGCAGCCGTTTCAGCAGCAACAGCAACATCAGCAACAACAGCAATATCAGCAACAACAGCACGCGGCCGCGCCCTCGCCGCCCGGCACGCGCATCATCCCCATCCAGATTGAGGGCGCCGCCCCGCCCGCGGCCCCGACCCCGGCCCCGCCGCACCACCAGCCACAGTCCCCGCAGAACATGCAGCAGCGCAGGCCCGTGTACGTGCACAACAAGTTCAGCCCGCCCTCGCCTGCATGCACGCCCTCGCCCGCGCACGACAGGTAGGCCCATGCACACAGCCACGCCAGCAATTTCCACGTCCTCTTCATCGTAAGAAACCGGCACTTCAAACACGATTCACGGTTACGTGCTCATGCCTGTACTCCAAAGTTAGGCTAAATAGCGGAAAACGCTATTCCACCAGAATTAGCGTGAGAAATCACGTGACCTACGTAGCCCTCTTTAAGTAGAAACGTGATCACGGTGTAAAACGTAATCACGGTCTCAGAAGTAACGTTGCAAACTTCTAGGGCGGAGAGGTGGAGAGGTAGAAAATTTTCACTATTTGCCAATAAATACGAAGTGGGAAATTTCATGGAACGGAGTTAACGCGACTTTGCCCTTAATTGTTAGGCAACGTATTTTGCTGAAACCGAAAACGAATGAAACTGTTTCAGTTCATGTTCCTTTTTTTAAAAGATCTTAATTTCGCGCAACTTGTCACATTGGGTCCACGTTCTGCGAAGTTACTTATCGTGTAAACAACGCTTGAGTGAGGTTGTCAAAGATATCACATTTTGCTTATTTTAAAAGTGGAATGTAGGCGGATTTACACAGTGTAGTATTATAATTTTTTGAACAGCTGGAGTTTGATGTAGTACAATGAAACTTTCTAGTCTGAAGTTTATATTTAAAAAATAAAACCTTTTTTTTTTTTTAGTTGTTTCTAATATTAATTTTTTAATGTCCAAGGAACACTTTTCAGGAAAACCGATCACATTTAAAATTTGAAACTTTGCTGAAGTACTCCTGAAATACAAATAAAAAAAATGACTGCACCGAAATTGCGATATTACACACACACACACACACACACACACACACATACACACACGTACTAATATGTGACATTATTTGATGCAAAACATTTGAACTTACAAAATCATCATGAAGAATCTAAGCAAATTTGAAACTAGGGGTGCTACAAAAGCACATACTTTGTTGCAGTATTTTTAATGGCTCTGCAATATTATACTACTACATGAACCTGCAAAATTATTTTCAACCAGCAATTTTTTTTTTCTGCTGAGACTCAAAATCAGGTCCATTGAATTACCTCGCTGTTTGCTTTACTGTTACTCCAGGCAGTTGCTCTGACATGCTCATGGGTTGGCACCTGAAAATCTATTTGTATTTCTATTTTCCATTATTTCCTACATGCAATTTTCAAAACACTTTTCACTAAGCATTGAACAGCCAGTACATTGCACAGAAGAATAAAAGAATAATATTTATCTGTAGTTTGGTAATTGACAGTGATCTATTTCACTTTTTGACTGAATCTAATCAGAAATGAGACCTCCCTTTGAAAAATTAGGAGTGGGCATGATAACATGGACAGGATTTGGATGCATTGTCATTTTAAAAATAACAATCTTCTTTTTCTCTACTTTTTCTTAAAATTAATTTCATTTTATTTCTTAATTAACAAGATTATTTATCTTACTGGAGTTAAAAATGCCTTGCCAATATTTGAAAACTCTTATTACTGATTATATTGAGTGATGTTAACTATTTAATGAAATAATTAATAACACTAACCCTAAAGTGTATCAGACATACTTTGCATTCTTTTTCCTCCTGTTTTTATATCTTATGAGAGGGGCTTGCCATACATTCTGAAAAAACAGGATGTATTCTGAATATCAGCACATGTCCTTCTGCTCCACCAGATTTTTCGTTGTTTCTGAATTTTTTATGTAACAATTCTTCAAAGTCAAAAAAAAATATTGCGTTTTGGGACTACATGTACTGCATCACAGAACTATGTGCTATATTCAAGAATGCAAGTGGCTAATTCCTTTGCCAAGCAAATATTGTTATTTTGATCTTTTTATGGTGCAATCTGAGAGCCGAAAAATAGATAAAGAATGAACGGTGTGATTTGAATCTGTATCTCTCACAATGTGCCAGAGAATCTGGAATGGAAGGGGCAAAAGGGCTCAGTCAATATCAGTGTTTTAATGTCGACCCAAGTCATGCTTTATTTAATATTTTATTTAAATACTCTCAAATACTTCACAAATTTTGTAATGGAAAAATTAGACAATGACCTGGATTACCAAGAAAAGTCAGGGAAATTCATACTAGAAAAAGAATGCTCTCCCTGTTATTCTAGAAAGTGTGCAAAATAATTTATCTTGATCTTCTACTTAGTTGTTTAATTTTTATATTTCCTTGTTGCACAATTTACTTGATATACTATTTCCTAGTTATATGATATACTTGATATACTGTGTAGTTGAATAAAATAAAAAAAATTGCTTTGAAATATATTTTGGATGTCCTGAATTCCATTATTTTTATGGCAACCCTACTTATGAGTCTTTCATCTTGTTATTCTCTATTTACCTGACTTCAAAAGTTTCATTCTTGCATTTACAGTGCACCTGCTCAGAGTCCTCGCCAACTGCAACAGCAGCACAGCTGGGGAACTGGAGCAGGTCCAGCAAGCCCAGCTCCTATTCAGTCAAGATCCTTCAGAGTGCTGCAGAAGATTACGGATACTGATCAATCAGAAGATGGTAACAGAATTTTATCAATACTAAGAAAATACATGTTAATTGACAGCAAAATATATATTCTAAAGGGATTATTATTTACTACACCAGGGGAAGATAGAGAGACAAATTTTGGGAGAGGAAATTAAAAATGTTTTGTTTGAATGTGTGATTACAGATTTTGTAAAATGTCACAGGTTACACTCAGTTCATGCTGCTACACGATGTTATTCATTTTAATGATTATTCAGGGAAAAAATTGCTTGAAAGTTTCATGACATGTTAAAATTAATAGTTACTGAAAAATTTTATGGGGAGAAATTTCCCTAATTTCCCTCTCCTTGGATCCGTGCCTGCTATACACATGGTCATACGTTATCTTTCTTCTTAAAGTATGAAAATGCATATATGTGTGTGTTTGTTCCACAAAACACTGTGAACCACTAAAGCAAATACACTTAAATTTGAAATACATCAATGATACAAAATAATGTATTCAACATTGCAAGTTATAAATAATGAAAATTTTAAATTGATTTCCATGTTTCTGAAGCAGTGTAAAGGGAATATTCTGTGTTAATAATATAAATAGTCACCATCTAATTACGATTTTCATTTCAGAGCAAACAAGTCAACAAAATCAGTGGAGTCAGCAAACACCTCAACAAAGTCAGTGGAATCCTCAGTCAACACAGGGTGTTCCAGTGCATGAATTACGCAAGTTGCAACTCAGTGAGGATGATCGTGCTCTAATGAATAAGTTCAAGGCTCAAGGTGAGAATAATATTCATGTAATGAACTGTAATAGCTTTTGTGCTCATTCAAATACCTGTTCTTTAAGGAAAAAATATTCTCATTGCATGGCCTAATTTGGTTGAATTAAGGTAATTAAAAATATTATATTCTTCATATTGCATCTTGTATTGTTTGTGTTAGTAATATATTTATAATATAACTTGAAAGTAAATCTTTTTAAGGAATTTAAATAACTATTTGTAGGGTTTGGTGTTTCAGTTACAAAAAACAACATAAAAAAATGAATTTTTATAAAAGTAGTTAATTTTATTTAGTTGCTTCTTATATAAATTATGTGTTTTGGAATACAGATATTTAGATTTTAATATCGACTGTGCAATTTTTTTATTTTTTATTTTAATAAATTGCTTATTCACAAAACCTCAGAAAATTTCTACATCATGAAATGATACAACTAAATTTGAATTGAAGGTTTTGTAATTAAAGTAAAAAAGCAAGCCTTTCAAGAATATAAATTTGTAAAATTACAATAATGATCTCTGAAGAATTCATCAATATGATAAATTGAAGTTCCAAATTTTAAAAAATTAATGTCTCATTGTTTAAAAACAATTTTAAAAAACGTTTTTGAGAGAGTGATTTTCAGATGTTTTATAACAGTACTGTTGTAGTATATACATTAATTTTAAAAACTAAGATCTGTAATAGAGTTCTTTCATTTCTCATAATTACTCAAGCAAAATTACTACCATAATCAGGAGGTATTCCCACAACAGTTTCAGAGGAACCCAGAATTGATGAAGAAGAAAATCCAAGGTACAGAGGGGGTCACATTCCATCTAGAGTGTTCAAGATGCTTGACGAAAGTGGTATATAACCTTTTCTCTTTTATAGAATAGATCTTGCCTGCAGAAAGCTTTTTGGGCAAGCTCTTGAAATATTCTTTGGGAACTGGTGCAGAACTCAAAACACTTATATTCTTCATAATTTCATTTAGATTAGTTTATTTACTAACAGCTTCTGGTGAAAGGGGTATACATGCTTGAAGGTTTGAGCTTGTAACAGAAGTATTAAATTATTCACAAATGTCTCTTTTCCTACAGAATATTCTTGAAACATTATTTTACAGCGTTTTGTTCTCTAGACATTATTTCACTGCAGTTCACCGACGTCAAAGATTGCTGAATGTTGTATTTTAGTATTCACACACAAAGTTAAAACTGTCTCAACAATTTTTAAGTTTGGCCTGCAGCAAAAAAATTGTTATAAAAGTAGTATTCAAATGTTTCTTGAAACATATTTAAATTCAGTTTTAGAACAAATTTAGTTATATTCATAAATAACTTATTTACCACAGCATCTTTTCATTAAAAGGAATGAAGAAATTACAACTAAAAGCTACATTCTTATTTATTTTTCTTCGTTGAATGAAAACAATGATATATAATTTTATTTATGATCTGTTGATGACATAATAAAAATTATTGTGAAAGTCCCATATTACTCCTTTCAATCACATATCTTCCTCTTTACTTAGCTCTAACTCACTCTGCTTGGTACTTTCCTTTGTTGTTTAGTGGATGAGGATTCATTCCTCCATAATGAGTCGGACCCTAGGTACAGAGGGGCCTCCATCCCTTCACGTGCTTTCCGCATGCTGCAGAGTATGACGGATGGTGCAGGTGGTGATTATGCTGACCAGCACCAGGGTAGGCCCCATCAGCCCTTAATGGTGGATGATTTGTGTTCTTGTTTGTAGTTTTGTGGGTTGATTTGAGTTTTTCATAGATTTTTATTTATTTTACTTGACAATAGTTCTAGTTCCATTTTTGTTCATAAAAATAACAAAACCAAATGCATGTATGATACTTGTAAAAACAATAAAATCAGTAATATTAAAACCAGAATTAATGAAGATGCTGAATATCATTTGTCTTTATTATAAAATGATACAGAGAAAATCCGGCTTTCTGTGCATCTCACTATTGCTTTCCACGATTGCTTTGATGCTAATGAAAATTTAATGTGTATTATTTCACCTCATTTTGTATTTTTTACACATATCATTTAAATTTTTCTCTTTTGTGACAACCCAGAAATGGTGCTTTATCACTTCATTTAAGAAAGTTTGTTAAACTGAGACTAAAGATTCTAAATGTGCGCATTATTTCATTTCAGAATATGAAGAATGAGTGATCATTTACATGCTTTGAATGTAGAAATTTAGTGTTATAATTAATTTTTAGTTGCATGGCTTGAAAATTTATCATTTTCAGCTTTAAAACTGTGGCTGATTGATAAGGTTTTTTCATGTACACACACACAGCTGTCTCACACGAGCTATGAGTTTCAGGATGGTTCAATGGGCAATGTGGACAATGATGGAACATCACATAATTTTGATCACTCAATAAATCCTGTTAATAATTCATAACTCCACATTATGCCCAAAATGAACACATCCAATCATCATCAATTAAAACTCTTGGTCCAATGTCAGCATATATGACATATTTGTACAAATTTCCTACCTAGTTCTACAGTGTAAGCAACACTACAATGCAGTCTTCATGGAATATTTCATTGTATGTTTAGGAAACAATCTGAAGCAAATTCCCATTCCTTCTCAGTGGATCTCATATTAGAGCTTTACCTTAATGAACAGTTCCTCTTGGTTCAGCAACCTGATAACATTTGCTACCTGGAATGTGTCCATGGAAAATTTTGTTAATATTTGGTAATGAATGCATGGAGTAAAAGCCGCAGGTGCAACAAAAAGAGACTGGAATTATTTTCTGTATTGTTGCATGAAGGACTACATTGCAATCACGACAAGGCAAAAAGAGCAGCATGATGAACTATATATTCTAGAGCATGGGTTCAATGTATGTGTTATGGAGCATGAAAATAAGTTTTGTTTCAAAGAGTGATAATATTGTTGTTGTTAGTTTATAAAAACTGAGTAATTTAATGTTACATTATTATAAAGTGATAATTATCTTTCTGCATTGCAAGTCTTTCATGAAAACTACATCATAGTTGCAATTTCAAATCTGAAGAGTATATCTAATGTGAGCTACTTTTGTAGTTTTCACATTTATTTATGTTTTCTTGGGTATGCTTGTGGAGTTGCAAATTTTGATCAGGTATTCAAAAATGTTTTTGTTTCAGTCCCTCGTAGTGGAGGCCCTGTTCGTTCAGGACCTCCCACAATGTCAGCTCACCAGCCAGCTACAGGTAAATCATTTAGGTTTTCCAAAGAAATAGTTTCCATAGTTGAAATTTAATGAGGAGCAATAATAATTAAATATGATGTGAGTAACAAAATAAGTCACACAAGCCTCAGGAATACTACCATAAGAATTCTTAAATATATATTAATATTTTGCTTTTGTCCAAAGCATGACTTGCCTTTTTACTTCTCCATATATAAGATACAGAAGTAACAAGATAAACTATACTTCAACCAAAATCAAGATCTTGACATTTATGAATAGTGGTAGACTTTCTAGGGCTAGTGTAGCTTATCTTGTCCCTGCCTGAAGCCCTGGGAACTAATGATTGAATTGTGTTCCAGAGTCAGCTCCACAACCATATATCCCTCCTTCTGAACAACAAGTTCCAGAGCCTCGAAAATATGTTGGTGGCAGCATACCATCACGTTCTTTCAGGATGTTACAAGCAATGACCGGTAGTCCAGAAAGTTGTGGTAAGCAGTTATTATTGCTTGTAAATCAATGAATGTCAGTATGTTGTTGCAAACAATATTCTTTGTCTTAGACATAGCTCAAGTTTTAGACTGCATCATTTTAGATTATCCTCTCATTTTTCTTATTATTAAATCACTCAGTATTTTAGTTAGGATCCAAAGACTTATGGGTTAAAACTTATTTATTCAAGCATATTAAAATTAGTAGGCAAGACAGTTTTCCTGTAACACACCATTCTTTTTTGCTGAACAGTAACTTTTTATATACTAATTGTGAAGTTTTAAGCTTGTGAACACAGTTTTTAAACATCAAATCTACTCTTCTAACTTCATATTTTGAGGTTAAATAATTTACCTCTCTTATGCTTTTGTATTGTCGTTAAATGATTCAAACAAATTATTAATTATCTTTGTAAGGCACATCAGAAAGAGAAAACATGTTTTCAGTATTATGTTTAATTTTATTATTAATTTTTTTGTATTTCTTCTTCTATTTTCCCCCTTTTTTCTTCTTGTTCTTGAGAGACATGCTGAAGCTTCATGGAAGTTAAGGAGCAAATTGTAATCTTCATTTTTTAATTAAACAACACAAATTCAGATCCCTGACAGTAATTTCTAATACTATCAAATATCTTCTTCTCCTTATTTTATTTGTTGTAGCAAGTGTCACGTCGCCAGACGGACGTGAGACACCTGTCTCAGTCTCCAAACAGGGCTATGATGAGAATGGGGCTGGGCTGTGGGGTCCTTATGATCCTAATATGTCCCCCTACCCTCCATATTGGTGTCCTGAGGCTTGGTGGGGTTACTACCCTCCTCCTGAAGCAGAAAATCAATCACCATCTCAACAGCGTCAGCAGCAGAATCAGACTCCTGTGCCACAGGAATTCTGGGATCCATATGCTGCAATGTATGCATACAATGCTGCTTATGGGTACCCTCCAATGCCTTATCCTATGTATCCACCACCACCTTTTGCTCCTCCTTTTCGTTATCCACACAGTGGTAGTGATTCAGATGAGTATTCAGGATATTCTTCAACAGATGAGATGGCTTATTACAGTGCAAAATTTGCTCGTGGAGCTCACCTCATGAATGGAGTACGCCCTCCAATGACTCCCCGTTCTTGTGTTACGTCTGCTTCAAATCAAGCTTCAACTCCTGCATCAGATTCCACTCCAACTCCAACTCCATCAACTGTAGATAAAGCTTCTTCAGAAGAAAGGAATGAAAAGGACAAAGCTGGAAAGGTTAAAACAATGTTAGAAAATAAAGCCCAAGACTCTGAGAGTTCAGTAACTCCAGCAGAATCTTCAAGTTCAGTTTCTGCCCCCGAAGAAGAATCAAGTGCTCAAAGTAGTTCAGATGAAGAAAGCAGTGGATCGGACACTGAAGTTGAAGAGGAGCAAGATTCAAAACCTTTAGACAAAAAAGGTAATGGTAGCGGAAGTGGAAGTGCATTACAGATGATTCGTTCTGTATCTGATATAAATGTGTACAAAAATAATTCTAAATCAGAAGTTGGAGATTCTGAAACAAATGATGAAGAAACAGAACAAGAAGAAAGTGAGGAGGAGGAGGAGGAGGAAGAAGAAGAGGATGAAGAGGTGGAAGAAGAAAATGAGAACGAGGAAAGAGAGGAACATCTTCCTCATCAACTTAGTGTTATATTTGAGGAAAGTGAACAGAGTGATGTTGAAAGTGTGAAACATGCAAAATCTTTAGGAAACAGTTCAGAAAGTGTGAATCCAAGTGAGGATGGAGATAGTTCCACTGCCACATTAGATGATGGGGATGATGACGATGATGATGAAAGTGATGTTGATTTTGATTCTGTTGATCCAGCATCATCAACAGTCACTGTGCGATTGCCATTAAAATTAAAATTTAGCCGTTCTGCCAATAATGAGGAAGTAACAACAGTTATTGTGGGTAATAGTCAAGTAAAACGAACAGAAGCAGAACTGGAATCATTCACAAAAGAAGTTACTACCAAGGAAAAGGAAGAAACTGTTGTTGCTGGTGGGAAAGACAATGCTGTCAAAGATAGTGCTGCTAAAGAGAGTACTACTAAAGGCAGTGCTGCTAAAGACAGTGCTTGTGGAAAAGTTGATGTTGGTGGTAGAAGAGATAGTGACACACCTAATGTGTCAGTTACTATATCATTCCCCTCTAAATCTAGTCCTGCGTCAAGTCCCACTGAGACTCCAGGTTCTCGCTTCTCTGATAATAATGTTTGTCGACAGATGAGTACAGAGAGCTTGGATGTATATGAAACTTGTGAGTCAGATTCTGATGTGTCTGTGTGTTTGTCTCTTCCTTTGAGAAAGAAAACTTCTGTTAAAAATTCTCCAAGATCTACTCCTACCATAAGCAACATCTCAGAGGAGGAAGATGATGAAAGTAAAACAAAGGCAGATGAGAGTGATACATTAAGTCACTGGGATGATGATTCAAGTAGCACTAGCATTCAGACTGTAAAGCTATCTTCAGGCTCTGGCAGATCAACAGCATCTGATATAGGTAGTAAATCTGAGAATGAAGATGCAACAGTGCGAAACAAAAACCTTAAAGGAAAACAACTTCCAAGTAAAATTGTTAGAAAACAAGAATTTGTTACTATTAAAGAAACTCCAGTAGATACTGAACAGCCACCCAAAGAAATAAGCAAAAATGATAGTAGCAGTGAAAGTGAGAGTGAGAGTGAAAGCGAAGAAGAGAGTTTGGAATCTCCTAAAGAGAAGAATGGCAGTATTAACGAAGTGAAAACTGAAATTACAAGTTCCAAGACCAAGGAGGAAGATAATATTGCCTTAACTAATGGAAAAACAAACAATGAAGAGGATGATAGTAGTGAAGAATCAGAAGAAAGTGAAGAGGAAGATGAAAATGAAACAGATGCAGAAACAGCAGTGATTGTAAAGAAAATCTATGATATTTGCACAAAATCAGATTCTAAATTGAATCAGATTCAACAAAAGCTTGAAAAAATTAATGAAGCTGAAGAAAACAAAAATAATGGTGAAAGTATATCCAGAAACAATAAGGAAATTGATGGAGAAAATGAAAATGACACTAGGAGAAGTAATTCCAAGCTTCAAGAAGAAAGTGAAGAAGATGACTCAGGAGTTACATCTGACATGAGTCGACAGATATCTGATGCTGACACTGACGGAGATTCAAATCTGAATGAACTTCAGTTACAGTGCCAGCGTGTTGCTACACATTCACGTCTTTTCAAACTATTACAAGATGAATGCAGCAAAAGTGATGATGAAGATGAGGATGATAATGTAAAAGAAGATCAGGAGAAGAATGAGAAGGAAGTTAAAAGTGTTGGTAAACTTAAGTCAAGAAAAGAACATCTTTCTTTGCCCTTAAGGCACAATAATTTAAGTGATCCTGATAGTTTGTCATCCTCATCTGGTGTAACATCTCCTGCATCTCCAACTGTTACTGCAAGGCTTGTCAAAGAATTAGTTCAAACATTACTGCAAAGAAAGAAAGGTCGGCGCCTTAAAAAGTTACCTATTGCTAAGTTACATGCAGCTGCCCTGCGACTCCTACAGGAAGATATGGATCCATATGACACTGTTAGCTCCGCAGGGTCAGAAGAAGGCAATAACCCATACCATTCGCCTGTAAAGGCGCGTGGGAAACCTCAGCATTCCAATATCACTAACACTGCCACTCCAGCCACTCCAGTCAGCCATAACACTGCCAGCACACCACTGCCTACTATACCCTCTCCTGCTCATATGATGTATGGTGCAAATTATTATGACTATTGTGATTATTACAATTCATGGGCTAATGCAGCATATTACGGTGCAGACCCTGCATTTGAATACAATATTGTGCCATCACGGGCTTTTAAACTCTTGCAAGAGCATGCCCAACCTTCTGGGTTTAGCTCTGGAGTTATAAATGGCCTATGGGGTAAATGTCCTAGAATTCCAAGTTCTAAGAATCTTCAAAAGGACTTAGCCCAGGCTGGAATTGTGAAAGAGAATCAAAATAAGACTGCCAACCTTACTGATAATGATACTCCCTCCAAATCCTCAGTTCCAAGTGAATCTCCCTCACAGCCTCTAGCCTCAACTCGAGCCACGTGAAGTGTGAGAGACAAGATAGGTGGATACACAGAGGGGGTGATCGCTCGTTCAAATGTTCGAGGTTTTTGGTAGACATTTGAGATGTCTGTAGCAGGTCGGCCGGCTGGGTCTTACCCAGGAGGTACACGAAGTCACCCTCTTATAAAAGTTTTGTGATTTGGTTCACCTAATCAATTTTATGCGTACCGTAGTTAATCTTTTATTAATTTTATCTTTGCTATTTTTTAATCATTCATTTTTTTGTATAGTAGAATGTATTATTTGCAATAAAAGTTTTGTGTAAAAACTGTCTCTCTGGAGTAAACTCCACCTTACCAATTGAATTGTGAGGCACACAAATATATTTTTAATTCTGGCAATAAGATTTTTTTGCAAGTACTTAAACACAGTCTTAAATACCATTCTTATGTGTGTTTCTGTAGAACCAGAGAAGTATTATTTTATTAAAATGTGAGCTTAATAACTGCTACTGCTTTGTACACATTATGCAGTCCTTTGTGAAACAGTTCGTTAACAATGAATTACCAGATTAACTATAATATTCTGCAAGTTAGCATGAAATTACTTTCAAAATACACAGATATCAATTGAGAAGGTTTATTTTGATTGTAAGAGCAGCCAGGCAGTTATGAAAATAAACAAAGAAACAAGCAAATACATTGATTCTGTTGCATCTTGCATCTCTGTTCGTTATATAATACATTAACCGTTAATAGCAAACGTACATTTCCTGTGATGGAGTTTCATTTTCTGAAATGTAACTCGCACTTTACAGACTGCTTACAAAGGTGCAGTTTGCTTCAAAGAGATTTATTACATATTTCCTCTTCTAACATTTCATATGTGTGTATTGGATGGACGGAATTACTTAATTTGTAATTTTTCATAATCTTGTAACATTTCTTTATTCAGAATGAAGAAGCATGTCCTGCTTTCAAAATGAAGAACACGGTGTACTTATTGTCTTTAATAATAAGATAGCTTTGGAGATAAATCTATTCTCAAATTTTTTCCCAATTCAGATAACTATAAAAATAGCACGAATATTTTTGAAAAACAGCAAATTTGAGACATTAATTTGAAATATGAGAGGAAAATAATTGTATTTATGTACTTACAAACTTGTTTACAAAGGTTGTGAATCGTATTTATTATTTTTGCTGATGCAGAAAATATGAACTGGTGCAGGTTTAGGTAATTAGTAAGTACACCTTGCCCTTCTCTGAATGTGTTATGATAACTAATAACATCAGCATGTAAAAAGAGACATGTTTGAAGTGGCAGTTTTATGGTCTGTAATTGATGAAATGCAAGAGATTTTGAATACTTCTGCAAAATACTCTGCTGGAAGCTGTATTATCTGACTATTGTAATAGTGAACTTCTTGTTGCCTGTTCATTATTGTATTGCTGCCAATTTTCTGCAGAGAAATTATTCAATAGAAGAGTGCGATAAAATTATGGTTTCCCTATGTTGTCACATGTTTACATACCTGTTTTAAAATGAAATTTATTGGGGGTATTTAAATTATGTATGTTTCAAATCATTGTCCTTGTATTCTGCATGTTGTTTGAATCTTCAGTATTTTTGTTGATTTTTTAATGTATTTTTAGTTTTACAAATTAATACCACTGCTGTTTTTTCTTTTGTATTGCTATAACAACGCAAATCAATGAATTTGTTTGGTTTCTGAGTTTTGACAGTTATTTGTGGAGAATCCACTCTGAAAAAGCAATATAGTCAAAGTATGCATCAGTTGTAGATCATTCTAGAACACTTGATTTTTTAAACATTAGCTTCACAAATTGATGTTTCATGAACTGTAGTGAGTACAAAGAAGTAAAGCAAATTGTACTTCTTCATAGAGTGTAATAATTTGTGTATTACAGTGACTTAAATCAGTTCTACTCTTCCAGGTCCCGGTGAGTCAGAATTGTGAAGGACCCTGGCTGTGGAACATTGTTTCAAAGCTCAACATGCCCTGCTCTCTCCGCAGCACTAGCCACTAGGAGCAGTGTTCAACAATCCCTGTTCTTTTATTGTTGGTATAAAAATGTCAGAATTATATTTCATAACTGTAAATGTTGTGCTAAATGGTGTGAATTTTCCACTTTTACTTGTGCTTTCTGCATTTGAAATGTTGTCACTTTGGTTAAAACCAAATATATAATACAGATATTTGACATGAGGAAAGAAAGCTGTGCACATAGCTTTGAAATGGTACATTTTACTTTTATTATATACTTTGTAAGTTGATTAAATAAACCATGGATGTAGAATTATATAAAACTTGCAATCATGGATAAGCGATCTTCAAAATGTGATTGTACCTGCTATACCTGTTGTGCAGTTACTTTGAAGGAAATGGCATTTTGAAATAAGCTAACAATACTTTCTGTTTGGTGGATAAGAATACAATGTTATCTCTCAGAGAAATAGTTTGCTTGTTGCAACAATAGTTTGAGGCTCATGATATTATTCATTATTTAATATTTTTCCATAAAAAATATGAAATTTATTCACTCATCTTTTTTTGTTACTCTGTTAGTTCAGAGGCACTTGAATGAGTTGCCTGGTTTGTAATCTATTTAAGGATAGGCAAACTGTAGAGAAAGTACAGACCTAAGTGGTGCTTGTAGACAAAAAATATATTTGTCTGCATGTTTGAACTTCATGTGGAGATTGTAAATGTTTGTAAATATACTACTATTTTCCATCACGTGTAATGAAAGAAATTAGAAGCAATGGGAACAGTTCTTGTGTCTCACAGATAGTGTTTTTGTTTAGAATGCTCTAGGAGTATGAAAGCATCCGTTTGTCTTCACAACCAGCACAAGACTAGCTGCCATGCACTAAAATTGATTGCTCCATGTCTTTTTGTGTGCCTTACTATGTTGTGCAAAATTTTTTACTTTCTCCTTACAAGTACTGTGTTGATACATGCAATACAGTATTTTAGACAAGGTCATGACATTTCTTTGATATTGACAACCTCCTTTTGTTTGCCAATTTCTCTTGTGATTTAATAACTAACATTCTTTCTGTGCTAGAATCGTGTAACAATGTTGACTGACATCTTTGTAGAAACAGCTATTTTGTGTAACATTTTTAAAAAGTGTAAGATTTTTTTATTGATGAGCTCTGTGATTATATTTCTATACAGTTTAGGATGGTACTTGAACACTCAAAGAACATTTGAGAAATAGTCATTCTGAAATTGTATTGAGCACAAATATTTGTTGTGCAGTGTTTAAAGAATGAAAGAAAATAAATTCTTTTAAAGTGTACTCTTTCAACTATTAATGTGTCCTTTTATTTTATTTTTGGGCAATACTGAGTTGTAAATGTTTCTCAGCATTGTTTTTGTGAAATTGGACATATTTGGTGTGGTTTAAAAATAAGGGAATGGAAATAAAATTAAAAATTGAAAGATGATACTGTACTCGATTTTCTGTGCTTTTGAAGTTTAATAGTTTTT
The DNA here is from genome assembly GCA_017312745.1 of Gryllus bimaculatus. NCBI lineage: Eukaryota > Metazoa > Arthropoda > Insecta > Orthoptera > Gryllidae > Gryllus > Gryllus bimaculatus. Next base: position 10,990,594 of record BOPP01000015.1, on the reverse strand, counting down.
CATGGAAAGAAATATTAAGATGATGGTGTTTGTGTATAAATTTTTGATCTCATTTCAAAATTGCTTATTTTTTGTCTGGTGGGAAAAAATTGTTTATGTAATTTAATGTATAGTTTTAATTAGTATGGTTCCCAACTACTAGACCTTAAAATTGTTCAAATATTTCACTAAATGGAAAATTATTCTTGTTATTCAGAGTTTTATACCTTATATTATGCTTTTTAAGTTTATTGAAATGTAAATAGTATAACAGTAAGTCAAACAGTAAAGCTGTTTACTTGCAATCAAGGAATGTTGATAACTTTTGTACAGTAGGTTACAGAAAGGGTTCAAAACATGTTTGTTCAGTTGTCTGTAGATGGTATGCATACATGTTTTAAATTTTCATTACCTTAGAACAGATCCTAAGAATAACAAATCAGAACTGGAATATTAGGTACCTATATAGATCAATGTGTTGCATTTGTCATGCAATTTTATTCATGAAAATTGTGAAGGTTTATGTGCATATCTAGCTGCAGTTACACATGTTAGAAGATCTGAGAGATACAGCCATCTCCACTTATATCTATTAAGTTTGTAGGTTAAGCGACCTCTTCTCTGTGTTTCTATTTCCTTGTTTATTGCTTATGAGATTACTATGTGCAGAATTATGTTTTGTAAAGAAAGGAAGCTTTTAAGCTTAATTTTGACAGAAAATTTATTACAAATGCTATTTTTGTGTGCTTTGTAACAGGTTTATAAATAAAGTAAATTAAAGTAGATTTAATGAGTTGTATCGACTTTAAATCCAGTAATTAGTAATCTATTTGAAATTATTTCTATGGTTAGCAAATTGAAATTTAAAAGGATTTGGATAGAGTTCAACTATCCAAATATTAGTAATCAGTGGTATAAAAATATTAATGTTTCCCTCTCAAAATTGATTATATTTTTGGGTTACAACCCATGCAATTATTTATCATGAGAGGTTAAAGAACAGATTTGATGCTTTTTTTTTTCTTCATATGATTCACACTTTAATTGCTACTTTTGTTTATTTATTCATCATCAAAAAACATTTAAGAACAGGTACTGGCAAATAACAGAGAGGCTCAATCTGTACATATTTTCTTGAACTCTATAATCTCTGTATGCCCTCTTTTACTACACCAAGTACAGTTAAAGTAGCAACTAACACTTTTGGCAAAATTAGTTGACAAGGAATATTCATTCTTATGTAATAGAAACTATTTGCAATTCCAAATGAGTTACAGATTTGGGCTTTAATCCTTTACAACTGAAGGAATTGATTTATTATTGTGCGATCGTGAAGAACAATAATTTGACAATACTCTTAATAAAATAATTAAGTTTCATACTAATGCTTCACAGATCTCAAGAAAACGTGTGCAGATAGCGAAGGCACATTTTGGTCCAAAAGCATTGCAAGGGGACATCTCATATCATGAAGCTAAAGTACAATTCCAGTTGAAGGCATATTAATTAAAATTTTAGAATTAATATAAATGGTAACTAAAGCATGAATCTCACTTATTAAATAAATATTATTATTTTATTATTTGACGCTCAGTCTATTTTTAAAATAAATATTATATTTTATTATTTGATGCTCAGTCTAGTCTCTAATTATATAAAATCAGTTATTCAGAAGAAAGGATTTTATTTGATTAATTTTAACTTGTATATCTATTTTATTGCTTAATGTTATCTGACAATGTATTGTTAAATAACATTCATGCATTATGAGATGATTTCATGTAGTGAGTTGTTGATATTGAGCTGACTCCTGATAAATATGATTCCAATCGCATTTTTTAATTGTAGGGATCTGTTTTGGATGAAAGTATGTTTTGACTCTCTGAGTCTATCTGAGTGTGTCTTGTTTTGACAAAAATAATTGATTCATACACGAAGTGACAAGGCAACACAAACTCAATAATAAGGCTTTCAGGAATGATTTTTACATTTCTTTATTAGAGAAAAACATTTAAAGAAAAAATTTGAAGCCATTTTGAGAAAATATTACTTTTAATTGCCTTTTCTTCAAGCAAAAATTAGGCAAAAACTACTCTTTCTTTCAAAAAAATATTCATGATTTTTTAAAGATGTATTTTAGAACATTATATTAAGGAAAAAACTCTCTATTAACAATATTGTAGTTTCGCAAAGTTATTTTTTTGTTATTTTCCACTGAAAATGGGACATGCACAATTTTTATAATCATACATTGCTCTATACAAGAAAAAAATTAAAGAAGCTAGTGATACATCAGATTGGCACAGACTTTCTCATACTAAGTCGTTAGTTTTCAAATCTCTTGCATCTGGGCAGCTAGTCTTTCAGTATTGCCCCACACTCCTTCCAGCTGCTACCTATCAGTGCCCAAAAGTCTTTTAAAAATATCTCAATGTTTTGGTACAATAAAAGTAAAATTGAAATATTATGATAAAATAGTAGAATGACAACTATGTAAATTTCCATTGAAGAATTTGACGCCAGGTTTAGGAAAATGTCATTTTAGCATTTCTGAAAATGCACAATTTTGAACTATCAATGAAGACATTTAAGTTTTCTAGAAACTTAAATTCCAAATTATTAGAAGTTTGTACAATTAAGCAATAGTGTATGACAATAAGCCAGAAAAATGACTATTAACTAAGTAAGAAATATTCTTTAAAAAAAATTCATTTATGTAATTTTTGAAAAATCAATAGAATACATAGAAACAGGTTCATGTCATGTTATTCAGTGCATTTATATCTATTCATACAAAAAAAGTTGATGTAACGATGTGTATGTGTATAAAAAATTACATTTGGGTAATGAAAGTGCATAAAAATGTAATTAAAGTTCTTTGCTATATTCTGTCGCTGTTTTAGTTCTTTTCTTGCATCTTCGAATATGATACCGTTCACACTGCTCACCACAGCGAGCGCACGCAGGCTTCTTTCACTTCGTGGTGATGTGAGGTTGCGCAGATTTGTGATGATTGTGATGAAACCCATGAGTCGCCAGTCTTGTGATCACGTGTTTTAATTCCTGATTTGTTTCTGTCCTTTTTCTTTCCATCGTTGCTTCTGTTGAGTAAAATTCTGGCCATATTTCTCTCACTTCTTTTTTCTGTTTTATAGCACTGGTGTACATTGCCTGGTGGATGGTAGTAGTAATTGATATCTTAAGTCCTCAATGTAAAATGGTTCGCTGGACAGTTCATATACTAATCTTCATTTTGTGTTCTTTGGAAGATACGCGACTCACTTCAAGTATCTTGCCTTGGTTCTCTCTATGGACCTTAAATCAGCTATTGATAGTTTCTCCCGTATTAATTGTATTCCGTATGTTATGATTGGGCTAATGCATGAAATATTTTTTGATTGCTGATTCTAATGACAGTTTGTGGATATTTCGTATTGACTACCTGACGCAAATCGCTGTTGCTGCTTTTTCTCTCATATGAATGAACTGCCTGTTGTCTGAAGTCTTATCAACACCACCTAGATATAGGTGGTGTTGATAAGACTTCAGGTGGTATACCACCTAGATATAGGTGGTATCTAGGTGGTGTTGGTCTTATTCCTAAATATCTGCAATATTGTTACGGATGCGTTACAAAGGGGTGAGGGGGATTCAAAATACTCCATATTTGCGTTAGGTAATTTATGGATGGCTCCTAGGGTAGCATATCGGAAGTTTAAAATAGTTCCTCGATTTTTACGAAAATTGAATAAATGCTTCGAAATAGCCAAAAATGTCTTCCTCTTTAATTGTCTGTTTGGTAAAATTCTTGAAGTACCCCAGGACGTGCGATTCAGTTAAGATGTGTGCCAACTGTCTTGCACAGTTACATTTTTCTAAACTGATATTTTCACAACTTTGTCCCTGGTAGGTATCAGCTATTGACAGTTTCACCCAATTGGGAGCTTAAACGTCACCATAGTGCCGTCACTATGGTGACGTTTAAACTCCCGATTGGATGAAACTATCAACAACTGTTATTACTCGCGCAACTTTTCTTGAATGGTGGTTTGAAGAAATCGGGTAGAATGGGGGTATTAGTTACGAAATCGGCCACTAAATTTTACAAAGCAATGCCAATCTCTGGAGTATCAGTCACGCCTTCGTAACATTCTCAATAATTTGCGTCCTAACTTTATCAGGAGTTCGAGTTATCTCCTGTGATAGATCCGTACCTGCTTCGGTCATTTCTTAAGATTTTTTGAGAAAATAACCGATAGAAGTTCTCGTCTTCGAAAGAAAATTGTTTCTGTTTCGCGCCAGTGATGATATGTTTGAAATGTTGTCATCAGTGCTCGCTGCGAGCTTTGGCCTCCATCTGTTTATTGTGCCAGAGAGGGGAAAGTAAAGTCATCGTCCAAGAAAAGTTGCGCGAGTAATACCTGCCAGGGGCAGACTTGTGAAAATCGCAGTGTAGGGTGGCCACTGAGATTAGCGAGTAGAGGAGGAAGCTGAAAGTGGTGGGGAGGGAGCCAAGAGGCGGCGCTCGCTCGCGTTTGCCCATACCAAAAACATTAGCCTACCGCACCGCACGTACTTAGCGAACTTACTTGAAAATTAATTTGCTTTTCGTTCGGTAGTGGAGAAACACCAAATTCACCTGATGGTCCGGATCTGCTCTCACCATCTATATTTTTTACTCTGACATTGATACCAGTTTCCTCGCTACCATAATTTGTATCACTGTCATTACTATCGTTTGCGGCGTTTTCCATTGCAAAATAAATTATTTCTTGAATTTGTAAACCTTCCCGGCGTAGGGAAACGCGCGGTTAGGTCCCGGTTTCTAGCTCAGTCGGTCTACTCTTACTCATATAAAAACTAAGCCAATTGTAACAATTTCCTGAACTTAGATTCAGTGATGGGAGGCATTGTAACTAAAGCATGCATGGGCACTCAAAATAAACAATTTGATTACTGGTAAAAAGACAACGTTTATTCCTGGACAGGGCTGTACCAGGGAAGTTTACATCGATGAAAAGAAAATTGTGAATAAAATAAAATAAAAATAGAAATTAAGAAGAACTTACAACTAAAGAAGAGTGGTACAGAAAATTATTCTATAGATACAATTACAAATTTGTCCTGAGGATCTTTCGTGTGCCTCAGCGCGGCACCGCTTTAACAATAGTCTCTAAGGCTTATTTGACCCTGATTACGTTGCCTGGAACCCTCGTGGCAGATTGTGCTCAGATAGGCCCGTGCGAGCGGGACGGAGCTTGTGGGCGGCTGGGGTGTCCTGCCAGGAACCGGTCGGGCGCACCCTGACCAGCAGGGCGTCGGCGCGGCTGCGGGGCTGCGACGGTCAGTGAGTCAGCGAAGGGCGTCTTGGAGGCTGCTTCGGCGGAGTTTGTAGATGGCGGGGGTGTATTTGGCCCCCGAATACAAGTGCGGAGCACACAAAATTGTCTCCGAAGGCTGCGGTTCCTCTCGAACAAATTTAGCGAATGCGAATTTTGTAGCTAATAAGCAGTGGCAAAGGATTCGCATATCCCCCGTAATGCCTTTGCACTTCCTCTCTAATAAAAACTTCAAATGAATGCCAGTCCTAGAGGTGCACCCACCTTTGTCCGCGAATGCGTCCCCTGGAGGTGCACTCACCACTCTCCCGCGACCGGCTCCCACCCCAGAGAAGTCTCTCTCTCCTATGCTAATTTATTTCTCCTAAACGCACGAGGTTAACTTTTATCCCCACCTTTTTCTCCTCATATTGTTCTTGCTCCCTACAAAGATCGCTTGCTATTGGCTAAAGGTGATGGCGTTGTACACTAAATTTGGCCAATAGGGCTTCCGGCGGAGTATAGAATTTTTCCGTTCTCTGTTTCGAAAGTAGGTCACGTCTCTGAGGGTGCTCCCCCAGCTACTGAGATTATTGCTTCGGGTTCCGATCCACGATGACAGGCGTTTCGGAAGTATTCCAGATGCGGGCTCCGCTGGGCGCTTTTTACAGTTTACCCCTTTGTTCGGTTGTTGGGTGGGTGTCATAAACTTCAATGGGTCAGGGGACCGTGGCTGTTGCAAGAAGGGGGCTGCGCGCGTGACGCCGTATGTTTTTTTTTCAGTACAAAATTTCTTAGGTCTGCTTTACTCAATTTAATTTATCTCAATAATTCTGTACCGCTACAATATGGTGCATTTAAGCATTGTGTAGCGAATTAGTCTCTCATTGAAACCATGAGCCGAGAGCAGATTCTATGCTCTTCTTTCTCCTCCCTTTACTCGGAGTTGAAAATGATCACGATTCTTCCGACTCAATAGAATCCATTTCCTTTTTAATTCTGATGTTTTCCTTTTTAATTCTGATTCCTTCTAATTCTTATCTTTTGGAAACACTCATAGCAGCAGCCAAGAACTGCTTTGACATTTTTAATTCTTCCTTTTGCTTCTCTCTTCATAAATTAAAATACTTTTGCAAACACTTCGCGCGTCTGACGGTGACGGACTTCTTTATGCAACTTGCTCTGATCCGGTCGCATTGTCATTATCACAAACATAACTTTACGAATCACGTACAAATGTTTCACTCTAGTAGGAAACGCAACTAACTGCAAGTTTGCACTCGTGAATACGAAAGGTCAGGATCAATGTGTACACAACTGGAGTAGGGAAATCTTGGAACACACTCAGGAACACTTGCTGGGAAGCTCCTCTCTAAACCAGTAAGTTTGATGAAGGGACTCTAACGGCAGCCCTGAGCCCTTGATATTCAGCGGCCACGCTACAATAATACTACTGTACTAAGACCCTTTATATGGACATGTCTGTTTCTAGGCCTCTTCTATGCCAAAGTTTGGAAAAGAATACGTGGCCAGTTAAGAATTGTACCGCCTCTCTCGAACCTCTTAGTGCAGTGAACTATACAGTGAATAAAGCATTTGGTATAATTTTTTTCTCGTCCTTCTTGTTTCATGCGTGTCCGTTGCCACTCCTTCAGCAAAAGCAGCTTTTCTCAGCTTCGTAGAGCATTCTTGTTCAGCTTTTTCCCCGATACATCTACAGGTAAAACAATTACATAAAGCTCTTGCCAGGACACGGTTCCTGCTTAGGTTACGTACGACAGCACTGCCCCCAGATGTTCGAACTCATTCTTTTGTTTGGAATATGCGAATACATTGTTCGTCCGTCTGTGAACACCACTAGCGCCTTCGTACAAATAAATACTCGGAAATTACGTTTATGTCACGTTTTAGACACGTCGACGGGAGAATATTCATTTTAGAAATATCCTACGAATAGTTTAGGCGCTAGTATTGTTCATAGACGGCCGGGCAGACTGACGGACGGAAGTTTGACGAAAAACACTTTTTGACGTTAGGGAAGCCCAAAACATGTTTTCATGGTGGAAAAAAACGTGTATAAATAGTCTTTCGACCAATTCTGTTGAAATATCGAAATCGATTTTGCACAGCATTCCATAACTTATTGTACAAGACGTATTGTGGTGGAAATGTATCTTTCCACAATGGTATGTACTTAATATGTACGTATGTACTTAGCAGCACTGCCCTTTAATTACATGAAACGATCGCGATGATCAAGAAAGAAGTTCAAATGTTGGCGGAATATGAAATAACAAAATTTCACTATTCATATAAACACAATAGTACACACGGTGTTTTTTCTCTGATTGTTGGCAACGACATTTACCAACGCAATCATACAGCACAACCCTCCAATTTAAACATAAAATCACGAGCTTAAGGAGAGGGGGATATTGTCATCTAATCGGGAACTCCAGTACCAAAAAGTAGTCATAACGAAGCTCTCAATTAGATGACTCTCTCCCCTCCCTGTTCTCATGATCTTAAAAGGCCACTATGATTAATTTGGGGTATAGAAAGGCCACGGCTAAAATCGCTATAGTCCGATTTATTTAGGCGTGCACCAGTCGTTGCGGTTTTATCCAATCGAGATACATGTCGCTACAGTGACGTCACTTTGGGGACCTTCAAGCTCCCGATTGGATGAAACCGTGAACAGCTGATATACGTCATGTGCGTAGTTAAATAAATCCAAAAATATGACAAGAATGCCATTGCCAACGTACTCTCTGTCAACAATTAGAAAAATCCCTAAATAAAGTGTGAATGCTTGCGTTGCTTGCTCACATACATCAAAGGTTTTGAAAGGCTGAATGGGGATGTATATTAATAGTTCCCACATGGCTACAATAGTGCAAAGTACAATAGGATAAGAGGTAATTTTTTACCCTAAGATTTTTTGTCGTGTGGAGATTTCGCGAATTCAAATGCGTATTCAGTGAATACTATTCATCTTAAAGGTTAGAGAAGTAGGGAACACGACTATCGTCAGTATTACTGTTATTATTGTTCAGTCCCTTACAAGAAATTGGAGGTAAGTTAAGGGTAATAAATTATCCCTTTATATCTGTACGTACACATTTTTGTTTTATATATCATAACATGGGAACGTAGTTCACAAATAAAATGAATAGATTGGAGTGGAAATAACCGACGTCATATTGAAGAAAATACCAAAGTGTTAAACATTGTTCCATGGATGGCACTACCAAGTTTTAAAGAAGTTCATAATTAAGTGTATGCACTGTGCACAATGTCATGGGATAAAAATTTCATGCTTCAATTGCAATAAACTTGTCTCCAATGAACTCAGATTAGACATGTGTTTTATACAATATCGGTACATTGTGAGTCAAGCCAAATAGCTGTGTTATAGGTAAATATTAAATAAAGTTGTTATTTGTCTTTATAGCTATTTATTCAACAAGTTGTGAAGCGTTTATGTATTCCTTCTACGGTTTAATAAAAACTTGCAAGTGTAGAAATATGAAAATATCTGGGAATGATTTGTCTTAGAAAATTTTTGAATAACAAAATTAATAAACAATAATAAACAAAATTTCTATGTTTTACCCAAATATGCAGTAATTTTAACAAAATAGCTTTTAATTTATTTTTCAGTCAAATCTTATTCATTTTCTGTGTTCTGATTAATATAAGTAATCCAACAATCAAAACATTGTGTTTTAGAAATAGTCTTCCAGTCTGCTGCTGATACCCTAACAATTTGATTGATGTTTCAGTTCTTGAATACCTCTCAACATGAGTGACAAAGATTCTCTTGCGTTGCCTGAAATGCAGTTGCCCGATTCAGTGCTTATTCAAAATGGGCAAGAAGAGAATGTTCCTAACTCCTTTAATTTAGAAATAGTTGTTAATTCTTCTAACTCATCTCAGGAGCCAGAAAACAACCAATGTGATAGGACTGATGACATTGCTTCACATCAAGTTTCAGAGCCTGGTGAGAAACTTATTTTTTTTTGTGTAAGTTGTAAAACTGCTTACAAAACAGCTGTTAGTTTTGAGGTCCATCAGCAGTGGCACAAAGTCTCACGTCCGTATAAATGTGTAAAGTGTGAAGCAATGTTTCAACATGCTGAAGCTCTCCAAGCACATTTGCGATGGCATGGCCGCCCCTTTGTGTGTGGAATTTGCAAGATGACATTCAAGAGTGCTGGAAGTCGCAAACTGCACAGAAAGAAACATATGAAACGTCTATATAAATGTTCTACATGTGGTGATAGATTCGTTAACGAAATTGAACTGCAGAACCATGAACGCAAACATACTGATTATCCATATGAATGTGATGTGTGTGATGCATTGTACATGGTAAGATACTACCTCAAAATTCATATGCGAAAGCATACTTCTCGGAGACCGTGGAAGTGCTGGGAATGTAAGGCTCTCTTTGTTGAAAGAACAAGCTTAGATGTTCATAAAGAGGATGTACATCCCGAATCACTCTCTCTTATCTGATTGACCTGAAACTCAAAAGAATAAAAGTTATGACTCTTATGTTAAACCACTAGCAGTAATATGATATGTAATATAAAAAAATTATGACAAATGTCGTATTTCTTTTTAAGTTAACTTAGCAAGATGATCTGGATTAAGGTTGGGTATACCTTTCGTATATATTTAGAGTATTGAGTTTCATTCACTGATTTTTTTTTCCCCTTCTTTTGTTTGATCCTGATTATTAATTATATATTTAAACTTGGTGCTAGAAGAGTATTTTTACTCATTTATTGGGTAAAGTTATAATATTAACTTTAGATTCTGATAAAATTAATTGTAAAATCACAGAGTAGTTTGTTGAATGAAATGTGAATGATTAGATTGTATTAGAATTGTAGTGAATTGTTTTAGTTCTTTAATATGAAGATCCTTTGTTTGATAGTTGCTAAGGTAGTAAGTTCATAAGTTCAATTGCTAAGTTATCTGTTTTTCTCTCAGCTCTTTGCTTATCTAATTTGCATCCATGTATTGTCACTACAATTATTTCCTATAGTAGTTTTAGTTACATACTACCCTAAGAACTTAAAGGTATTACAAGTTTTGTTATGGAACATTTGTCATTAAGTATGTTCTTGTCATCATTGTGATTTGTTTGCCTTTCTACTCCTGACAACTACTATTGATAATGTGATTTTATATTGTATTTTATTTTGTCAACATTAAACTTGTTTCATGAGATATTTCGTTATTTTTCTCCTAATTGAAAATTTTATTCTCTGCAAAAAATTTTCCAACCATAATCTACTTCAATTCACAGTCATTAATTATAAACATAATACCTGTCACAAATAATATCATTTCTCTTCAACGTGTACATCTCTAAGTTCTTAGGAAAGAAAATTCAGCATTCATTGGAATGTGTCTTTCTATGTCGTCTTTGCAAACTTTGGAAACATTATAACCAAAATAGTTCAAATGGTTCACCTGCTTCAAAGCATATTTTGTTACTTTTGGAAAGGTTTCCAATAAAAGACATAATTCTTTTGGTGAAGATCTTAGATGTATTGTTCTGAAATTCCAAGTAGTTTAGGAACTTTTTATAGTACTTCTTCAGAGCTTGCAAGTATTACCTGGATGTCGGTAAAAAAACCTATTGTCCTATTGTAAATGAGTTCTATGTTCTACTTGCCATCTTTTGATAACATCATTACATTAATGAAGATGTATATAAGGTAGGAGAAATAAGTCCACTTTTGTACAATTTTTCAGGAGAGCAATTTAAAGTATATGAAGCCCAGCAACTTTCGTATGAATATTGTAAATTAAAGTTGTTTCAGTTGGAATTATTGGAAAATGCTTGTGTAAAATAAATTAACACAAGTTTTAATGATTTCAGTAAAAAGTTTTAATGCAAATACAACTTGAATGCAAACTTTTTTTTGTAATTAAGGGGATCAGCCCTGTTGACTTGCTTCCTTCATGAATCATACTGTAAAATCAAAAATAGTCTTGTGAAGAAGAATCCCACTGTAACATTTTTTTAAATTTAGTGCAAAATTACGAAAACACAGAAATACTCTTATGTGAAGATCCCACTGTAACATTTTTTTTCTAGCAAAATGATGAGAATTACTTTATTGTCCTTTCAAAATATGTTGCTAGCTGTATAGTTATTAATATACTTCACTTTAATACATCAAGACAAAATTAATAATAATAATTATTTCTGTCAGTCTGTTTTTCCATTGTGTTTTTCATTTATCTTTGGTATTTTGAATGTAGCCTGTGCTGACACACAAAATTTTATCAACACTTTTAAGTCACCATACTTTACTGCACGGATTGGTAGCTGTACTAAAACATTAAAATCAAGAAATACTTAGAAGCGGACAAATAATTACAATATGTCATCTTTCCAAGTCTATAAATAATAAAATTGGTTCAGGGGGATTGGTCAGTATGGGTAAAGAAAGTTATGCCCATGACTTGACCATGAAGCCCTATGCTCATGAGGATTGACCTTAATGAGTATTAGTAAGGTGTGTACCTTCTATATTTTGTTGTTTTATTTGTCTTCATTTATAAATGTTTTTTGTTGTTTGTGAAGGGTTAATTAATTAATTAATCAATTTACTTAAAATTGTATGTTGTCCTCATGCATCGTTTATTTGTCCTTATACTCTAGACCTGATGAAGAAATTAAATATTTTTAAATGTTGGCGTAACTAATTGTTTCTTTACCCACACTGACCAATCCCATGAACCAATTATATTATTCATTAATGGTCATATCTATAAAAACAATAGTAATCATACCTAGGTAAATTCTCCAATAGGCACGAGTTGGCACCACTGCTGTGTGGTCCTCACTGTTTACCATTCATCTTCATAGTTGTGTCGAAAGTAGTCAGTAAAATCTTTGTGAGGCATGGTCTCTCAGGGAAATTTCTTTGGCGGTGGGGTGTCAGGTGTTTGGTTCATTACTAGAGATTGTAGATTTTAGCAATTGCTAAAATTGCGAAATGTTACCAAGAGCAGAAAAAAATAGCAAGTTAATTGTATGTTTGGCAGTCGGTGCAGTATATTTATGAAGGTTTTTGCTCTGCGATAAAATGCAAAATTGATCGCCAAACGAGAAATCACGGACGAAGCTCAAAATAATCGTGAATCTGTGATATACTAATTACGAAATTAGTATAATGGTTTCTTTCATATTCGCTCTCAAGTTGGATCACCATCGCTAGGGATGCGACATCGGCAACAACACAACGATGTTTGAAAACATTTAATTTTTAATGCAAACAAATGCTACAAAATGTTAAATCTTAATTTTTGTAATGCTATAAAATGATATAGCTTTGTTTTGAAAATGCGATTTAAAAAAAATTAAAGTGCTAAATTCTACCATCATCACTTTCCATTAAAGAAAATATGCTGCCGTGTGGTTTCTTCAGTAGTTGTACTCATGTTGCGTCTATCACATACAACTCTTTCACATCCTTTGACGGATGATTATAGAAAAAATCATGAATGAGCGAACGCATGCCATCACTTTCTTGCCAGTTGTTTTTCTGTACGAGTAAAATACACTTTCAGAGGAAGAGATATATTCAAATTACAATGTCATCTGTATCATATAATGGATGTCTTCCTTGCAAACTTGAAACTCACTAATAACTTCTTTATCATCACCAATTCCTCGTGGTCTGCAATTGTTCTAAATAGCCTAAATGTTTCTAATTGCTTCTCCTGGTTTTCTTCTGCGACATCGGGCTATTTTAAGGTGTATTAAGCCACCCAAATATGAGTCCAGTTTGCTCTTGTCAAGCACAGGTTTAAAATTATCAACTTTTTCTACAGTTCGGTGCACCTTTAAAACACTTAATTTGGCATTTACAGTCTTCTCCTTGACACGCGTCATTAAGTTAATCTTACTTTATCGCTGCTGCCTACGCAATATAGAGGAAGTATTGTAATGCTACGGGGAGATGGCGAATTTTCGACAAAAACTTTCGGCGGTGCCCTGGTAACGAATAAGCGGATATATCTTGTCCCTATATATTTAGTAAATTACTTCCTCTACCATGTTTACTCAGAATCCATGTTTTGTGGGTCCTTGATTTCGCAAAATCGATTGACGGCAAAATGTATCTTGGTCCGACTGGGAGAGGTGGCTGAGGGCTTCAATTGATGTCTCTGCAGTGCTACTGGCCAGGGGGTCTTAGGTTCTTGATAGCGAATTCTTCTTTGTGGGTTCTTGATACTGAAAAATCGATGGCCGTCAAAATGTCTATTCGTCCGTCTGTCTGTGAACAATGCTAGCGTCTAAACCGTTCTGGCGATTTTCTTCAAAATTGGTATTCCGTAATCAATGTGGCTGATGTTGCGGCTCCTTGAATTTGAAACCAATATTTTAATTTTATGAGCTACTTTACACGAAGCTCCCAACAGTACATTTTCAAAACTTCCAAAGAAATTGCTCCAACTTTTTTGATTAAATTTAGATGGATAGTGTGAAGGACGTTTCAAAGAATGATGCAAGTATCATGTTCGTTAAAAACCCTGATTTTTCGGAAATTTGCAAAAGCTCAACATTTTTCGGAGTCTTCCTGTAACTAAAATATTAGAGATAGAGATGAAATTTGTTTCTTAAAAACAGATTTTGAAAGAGGTCGGGTGCAATTTTTCGGAAATTTGAAAACCTGTCGAGTAATTTCGTATAATATTACATACCCATTAACAATATTGAGGGAAAATACATGTTGTTGCAGCACCATTAGTTACATTTGTGACAAAATGTTCCAGTAACATTTTCAAAATCTTAGAATTATTCTGTGAAAATCAACGTTGTCCATTGAAATGAATCAATAATTTCTTCTTCTCTTTTAATAATGTTTGGAAAATCAGCCAAAGAACTGGTAGAAACAAAGACTCTATTATGGCGTGGGTAGTTAAGGTTGGACAGTGAGCGGCTGCCAAAGATGTGGGAATATCATCCTGAAGAAAGAAGGAGGAAGACCAAGAAGAAAGTGGGAGGAAGACGTAAGATCGAATGTAAGATCAATGACAGCAGCGCGAGATTTAGAAGGTGATGCCTGGGGAGATCGAAAGAAATGGAGATTAGGCAACGAGAAACGGCGACAGCTGTAGAATACTCGCTTTGCTACTATTACTACTGCTACTTTAAACTATTTACTTTATTTTACTGCCTCTTATGGGGCCTGCCATTGACATAAATCTTAATTCCTTTGTAAATATTAGAATTTTAAAATATAATTAATTTAATGGGCTAGGTCGGGTTTTAATTTAATTCCTGGGCGTCAGCATACTTACGCTTCTCAGGGTACTACACTTGTCTTGTTGGGCCTCAAAATAAAGCTCGGACGAGTGTTCGGGTGGTAAACAATTTAATTATTGTTAGGAAATGGTGTCACTTCTGTTGCTGAAAAATCAAACAATTTAAAAATTTTGTTTATGAATTGCCAGCGACAGTGTCGGCTGCCACAATTAATTTATTTCAAATTTCTTTTTGATTAATGTTTACCATTCAACAATGTATCTTTATATTTCTCTATTGTTTCTGATTTGATCTACTGTATTTGATGGCCATCGAATTTCTACAAACAAGACACACAATTGTTTGTCAATCTTTATGTTAACTTAATATCTAAACATAACTTGGCCTTGCTATAATATTTTTTATTAATGTCGTTCTGTCACTTATTGCCTTAACTTCTCTTTTGAAGAATTTACAGCAATCTTGGAGTTGTCAATTACGTCAGCAACTGCTCCATAATTCCACAAGTAGTTCTTCTTACGTCCACACTGAATTTCAACTAATAAATTTCTATTCTTATTCGCGCCTAATTATCTCACGAATATAACAGCATTTCCAAATCTAATTTCCCATTCTCATTTGCGTCATTGCGCAATTCCTTTTATTGCGTCAGCTATTTGACATTAAAGTTTTGCTTATAAACGCCAAAAAATCCTTTAGGTATTTTGCTTTGCCTCACCATGAACGTCTATGTAGAACTGATTATTAATGAGGATATGGGGATTTTTGGTGATTTCATGTACCATCCCTTACTCATAATATCTGTTGAGCGGGTTTAGAGTTAGGGGGAACCATAAGGACTAAGACTATCTACCTGAAAAATTCCTCGTTTGATTCTCAGTTCCTTGGTGGTGTAGATGCTTCCAGCAAATGATACCTTTATCTTTGTGAGCCAGGTTTCCATGCAGTGTTGTATTAAGTTGATATACTGAGCATTTACTTTTTAGAGGCGAGGGACATATAAAAGCCACGAATGAGGTATCGAGTCGAAGGCCTTGGTATAGTCAATCCATCCAACAGAAATGTTGCGTTGGCTTTTTGTGACTTGACTACAACACTGTATACTATAAATAATTCTTTGCAACCTTGAGCACCCTTTCTGCAACCATTTTGCTCTGGTGCCAGGAGAGTGTAGCTCAGATATAAAAATCTTATCTACTGAGGGGAGAAATGTGACAGGTCGATTGTTACTCGGAATCTTAGAATCGGTAGACTTGCTTATCATAAATGTAACTCCTTCAGTAAAAGTTACCCGAATGATGGATCGTTTAATATAGCTTAAAACCACCTGGCCAGAACCGCATGATTACCCGAAAAATACTTCCACCAAAAGTTTTGTATCTCAACAGTACCTGGCGCTTTTCAATTCTGCGTCTTTCTTATTGAATTCAAGGCATCTCTCTGTGTAATATTAGGTCAGCACATTTGAGGTTCATCACAACACTTCCCTTCCTCTTTTGCTATCCAGTAAGCTCCATCATCATGGGAGTTGGGAATGATCTATATGTTACTCCAATATTCTTCCACCTCGGACCTTTTAAGAACTGTTTGAGGCAACATTCTTTGATTGTTGAGTTGCCAAAAAAAATCTTCTGGTCACGTGAATACAAATCATTATGTAGTCTTTGTTTCATTGCTTTACGATATCTTCGTATACCCGATAGCTGCGACACACTGTTTTAGATACTCAAGTCGGTCTCGGAGCCTTACCTCGAAATTCGTTTGGGTTCTTCGAATTCTCATCTTTCGTCCAATCGACTTCACATCATTAGAGACCTTTCGAGTTGCATTCTCAAGAGCTCTAAAGAAGATTGTCAGAGTGCCTATGTCCCGTCGGAAGCTTTCAATCTTGCTTTCAATACGCCTCAACCATGAGGGCGTGGTGGGCTTATCGGACTTTACTATCGATGTTTTCAATGTGTTCTTTACAGGTTCCTTACAGACATACTGGCACATCTTCGCCAGCAATGGATTATTGGTACTGTGGCGTCTTTACCGGGGCAATAAATCACAGACGTGAACGGTTTGTAAATTATTAAGTATTTATTTGAAAAAATGCTCGAACACCTGAATACTATGTACAATATTTACAATAAACAATACTGACCCGTTACTAGAAGGAATGTTCCCTGGTTACCACCACCGCTGGCCTGATAATTAGATATCATATTCGGTGTGATGCACCAGTAGCCTACGTGAGCATACAAGCGAGTATGCCGTACCTCCCGTCTCGACGTAGCACGCCGGCTTCAGTTCCCTGCCTCAGTAGCCTATGCATTAAAATGCAGCGCCGCGCACAACCCACACGACGTCCTACCGACGCGCCCAAGAATCAGAAGAAGGAGTTTAGGTCCGGGGTCCGTTTATATACCTTCTGGGCCGACTGACGGAACTGCGTCATCTCGCTGTTTCCGCCAATGGGTTTCCGCCGCCGGGTTGCCTACGGGGTTCCCAAGTTTGCCACCCACGACACGGCACCCCTTCCCTTCCGCTCCCTAGCCTTTGTTCAGCCCAGCGTCTCTTCCGCCAGCGTTGTCCATGAGTATGAAATGCACGTGGTTGATATTTGGTACGTTTGTACAAGGCGACTGATATGACGCCACAGTACAAGTTCGCCTATTACTAGACTACTAATGTATTTTCATCCATCGAAGACTTCTAGTGCACGTTCGCCCGATGTTAGACTACGTAGTGCTCCTCGTCTAAGCCTAAACGGTTGGAAGGTGCTTTCAGCAGTGGGGTGATAGCTAGCTTACTTGTCACTCTCCACTCCGCCTCGTCGTCAGACGGGGAAACTAGGGTTTCTCCTGGCGGTCGTTTCCACTCATGACCGCCTGCAAGCTCTTCGAGACCCGCTCTGGCATCCTGCCTACCCGGGCTAATGTTGCCAAAGGGCTAGCCCTGCGGCGGGGATTCGCCGTTAACGTGGTCGGGTGGGTGTTTCCTTCCACCAGGGACTGGCAACGCCCCTCCTCGCGTTCGGTAGGCGCGCCTGACCTAACCTTGGGCTAACGCCACGGCTATGTCGCTCAAACTAAGGGTCCGGTGGTCGTGTGCTCTACCAGAGAACGTGCACACCTACGCAGTCACGTTACCACCCCCTGCGGGGACAAAGGAACAAAGTGAACAGCGAAGAAAGGAATGGAGAATGAAAAAAGATGGAGGGATAGCGGACAGCTGCTCCCGTTAGTCGCCTTTTACGACAGGGGGACATCACATGGCGCTATTCTACAACGAAAACGGATACCTCACGGTTTTTTGTTATTACTATTATTATTATTATTATTATTATTATTATTATTATTATTATTATTATTATTATAGGCGTAGGGATGTGTCGATCCCATCACCCTGCACGCCCTTCCCCCCGAAGTGTGGGAAGTGCAGCAGTCAGCTCGGTTTCTCATACCTATAAGAGAGTAGTTGATCGCTTTCCTCACCTTTTGGTACATCAAATTTTAGCGCTTATTATTCCTTCCCTACCGTCAGATCCAACGGGTGGATCGAGTAACTCGGAGGCTTCTGGTCCTTAGGATTTCCTCCCCACTCTTTTCATACCGAGGTAGATTGGACTCTTCAGGTGAGGTGAAACCAAACCCATCGTGGAGGGGAAAACCCCTAAATAAATTTTTCAAGTTGGAACAAGATAGGAGGCACTCCCTCTTCCGAACTCAACCTGCGCTGCGCTCGTAACACGGTCGGGTATGTATCCTGTTACTGACAAGCCTCAAGGAAAGAAGCTGGTCCGATTTGATGACAACCATAGCAAAGGAAAAAGATTGAAGCAATGGCAATAACGGATGTACTAAATGTAGCAACATGGAATGTTCGCGGCATACAAAATAAAGAAATAGAAGTATTAAGGATATTAGAAGTAAGAAAAACCAACATTGTTGTAATAATAGAAACAAAATAGAAAACAACGGGAACGAGAGAGCTTGATGACGATGAATACAGAGCCGGTGCTAGGCACGGGCAGACCGGGCAATCGCCCGAGGCCCTGCAAGTCAAGGGGACCGATGATCGGATTGCCGGGAAAAAATTATTAAAAAATTGGAAAATAAATTAGAACTCGAAAAAACCGTTATCACAATTTTATAAAACGCGGTACAGTAGTCAGATATTTCATAACATCCTCAATTTTTTTGCCTTAAATGTGTTTATAGTAATTAATTATACGGTAGGACATTATTTCATGTGCTTAAAAAGTAATTTTATTAAACCCTGACGAAGCACAACAGAATTTGTCAGCGTTTTAACATCACCGTGGAAATTGTATTATTTTATCAGTAAATACATTCACACATTTCATTTCCACACATTTTTTATTGGTGGGGGATGATACGTTTCAGCATTGCTTCTGGCTCAGAATTGTCTAGCTCCGGCACTGGAAGAATATCTATAGTGAAGTGAAACAGCGAGAAGGAGGAAAAGCTGGTGTACCGATGCGTGTGGATAAGACATAGAAGTGTATTACGAGTTACACTTTCATGCTAAGAATAGATTTCAAAATGAGTAAAGGTAACCTTACAGTTATAGGAGTTTATGCTCCCGAGGAAGGTATGAAAGAAGAAACCATAAAATTGTTGACTAGCTGCAGACAGGTAACAAAAATGCAACCCAAATAACTCGCTAATTATAGCTGGAGATGTAAATGCGAGAATGGGAAACATGCCTATTTCCAAAGTTATAGGTCTCTGTGACAAGTAATGAGAATGGAAAATAACTCAGAGAATTTGTAACATACAATGAACTAAGAAACAACTACACATTTTTTTAGAAAAAAGAACATTCATAAAAATACTTGAAGTGGCCGGGGACAATACTCATTGATAGATTATGTAATAGTTAATAAAAAGTGAAGTTCAGACGTGAAGAATACCCGCTTTTAAAGAGGAAATTACTTCTATTCAGGTCATTATCTAGTGAAAAAAATAAATATAAGAGCAAGATGGAAGAAACGAACTGCCTCAAAAAATAAACAAGAAGATGTAGGGTATAAAGTGTATATACTAGAAAACGTTAGCATAAGGGTGTTATATCAGAGACGGTTGAATCAGTTCTTGAGCAACATCACCTCATCAAAAGATCTGAATGAAGAATGGAGAAACATGAAAAAATCAATAAGAAGGGCAGCATATGACGCATTAGGCATTCCAAAAATTAGGCGAAAAAGGAAAATATGGAATGATAACGGTTGCAGGCAGTGCAGAAAAAAGGTAACATAACTAAATTATCTGCAAAGCAGAAACGAGTAGACTAAACAAATTTACTACCAAAAAATGAATAAAGCTACGTCATTAGTGAGACTAACCCATCAAGAATCTTGGGATAGATTTGTGAATATGATAGAACATGATGTGTTCGGAAGATAAAGTATAGCCTATAGTACTAAAAATAATGAATTTAGAAGAAACAGATACGTCAAAATTGAATATTATTTCCGAAGAGTGGTTGGACTACTTTGTGGGATTGAAGAAATTTATATCTGGATGAAGAAAAAAAAATAAATGTAGAAATGTTAGGTATGAAAGAGCTTGATTAAAACATTCAAACTCCAAAAAATACGAACGTCTGTAGTCCTGATGGGGTTAACATAGAATTAATGCAATATGGACGTATGTTACTGAAATTTCGACTGCTCCACCTAATGAATGAATGTGTCAATACTAGATGAATGGTTAGATTCGTTAATTACTCCATGTTTTAAACAAGAATATCGGAGTAAATATTACAACTATAGGGGTATTAATCGACTTATCTCATGTTTCAACGTATGCGCAAAAAATGTGAATAATAAAATAGCTCCACTTGCAGACTACACTCTACCTCAGGAACAACAGGAGTTTAGAAAAGGTCGTCCAACAATAGTTGACATATTTACAAATGAGTGGAATTTAATAGCGAAACACAAATAGCTTCTTGAATAATGAGAAGCATTTTGATAATGTCAACCAATGTAAATTGTGGAGTATTTTGAAAATTATTTACAAATTATCTAGTGCAAGTGGTGAAACGAATGTATGATAATACTAATATCGTAGTAAAATACAATGGATTTGTTTGCGGGAAGAGAATTGTAAATGAAGGAGTAAGGGAAGGAGACAGTCTTTCGCCAACACTAACGTATGTCTGTGATATACAATTAAAAGGTGGAAGAACGTGCTGCCTTCAGGAATTCACCTGGACAAAAATACATTTTTCAGTACCCTTTTATATGTTGACGACCAGGTGATTCTGCAGGAAAACAAAGATGATTTGCAAATATCTATTTACCATCGGGAGCATTTTTTATGGAGAACAATCTGATAATCTCAGTTAATAAAACCAAAGTAATGGCTTTTAAAGGAAAATAAGCTGTTAGGACAAATATTGTGCTTCAAAATATGGCCTTAAGGCTAAATGCACCGAAAAATACTTGTAGGAAAATTCAATAGATCGCAGCAATATCACAAAGGAATTTACTTTACCAATAACGTCTGAACCAATGGTCTGATTTTCGATCTGTAAACGGCATTTAACGCCTTTTTAAAATTGAATTTACGCTACGAAGCCCTTTTTCCAAAAATCTAGCAAAATCTCGAATTTAAAATTAGTTCTCAAACTTCCGAGAAAAAATTTAAAAATGTGGGCTTATAGCGCTATGGCGACATGCTTCTTGAATTCAACGCCGTGACAAACATGCAAATCGGACGAATAGGAGCGTCGTAAAGTGAAATTTACGAAGACACCTCGACCCCCTTCCCCTTCTTCGCCGTTGCGTCACCCACCCGATTGTTGTGGGCCCTCTGTTGGCGCGGGGACACGACCAGGCCAGGCAGCGTGCGGCCAGCCCCGACGGAGCAGGCGGGACTTGCGGGATACGCAAGTAGTACATAACTATATTTTTCACATATTTCCGTCTTCCCTTCGAATACGATCTAAAATTGTTTGAGGCAATACTCAGAATATCGATTCCGATTTGGAACAAGGTTTTTAAAAAAATGAACTAATTTGTTAAATAAACCATTATTCCATCTCCTCACATCTTATTTTAGATATATTTTACTTCTCAGGTTTTCTGTTAACATTCCACCTTGCTCTAAGATCTTCGCGTTCAATACCGAAAGAATTGAGCGAGTAATACGCACGAGCTTTTTTATCCTACAACTCGATTTTTGATCTCAAAACGACGTTTACCTGCTTTTAATGAGTTCAATCTGGTGAATCTCTTTTCCCAAGTAAATGGCCGAAGCTAAATTTAAAAATGTTTTTACGTACTTCGGACAAATTAAAAAAAGTACATGATCTTGACTTTACGGGTGTATGCCCATGACATACCAAGCTCTGAAGAGGCCACGACAAGATGGTCGAAACGTCGGCAACACAGCTTCGACGCGGCGTCACCCGGACAACCAAGATCATGCACATGACGCTGCGCGGAAGCCCACGACTTCAAATTTAAAAAAGGTGGTAAAATAGCGGGCTGGCGAGTGCATTTTGACTCCAACCGCCGTAACAAGCATCGAATAAGTTTTTTATGAATCATGACTTACCCAGCTTACTTGGTAAGTTATATTGATATAAAATAAATATGTCATATTTGTATAATTTTGAAGGAATAAATAATTTCTGGTGCGTCATTTCGTACAACTACGTAAATGAATAAAGGGTAGTGATGCAATGGACAACTTCTAGAGGTTGCTTGCATTGGAGCGTGTTTTCTCTTACCAGTTTCTTGGTTTTTATAAAAAGTGGATTTTTCTAGAAAAAGTTATCTGAGAAATTTAGTATGCAAACCATGGCACGTGACTCTTCATGACGTATCGGCCACAAAGATATAAATAATATGGAACTTTCAACGAGTTTAAAAACCAAGGAAATCTTTTTCTGTATGCATCTTAGATATGCTTTACGCTATGCTTAGGCGACGTAATGTAATCTACCACTTTCTGTACGTTCCAAAGGAGATAGAAAAATAATGTTTCTTTCAATGGTGAATTGTTTTTGAAAATATTAAGAAAGTATATGCTTACATCAAAAACATTTTTTAAAATCTTATTTTTCTTCTTTTTCGGAGGGATGACTTTTGCGATTGACTCAATCACACGGTGTTATGGCAATTGTGTTGTATTTTGCACAATCTCGGCCTGTCTACTTTCTTTGGTAATGGAATAATTATAGTGCGTTGAAAATCTGCTGTTCACTATTTCTTTTCCAGATCACATTGCAATTATTGTGTGGTTTTGCCAAGATTTCTTCTCCTGTATCTTTGAATAGTCGATTTGAATATTATCTACAGCCGGGGACTTCCCATTATTCAGTGTTTTGTCGCCCAATGCGTTTTTCTATCACTAGTTCTTATTCGTCATCATCTATATTTTATCCACACTATATTTGTAAATTCTTCTCATAAACTTTTAAGTGTATTCTTCCCATCTTTTTGTGATCTCTTCTTTTGTTGTATTTAATTATGTCGTTCACGTTCTTAACATTCGTCATTGTTGGTTTTACAACTCCGTGATCATATTTCGATGACCTGGAAAAAATCTCCATTTGTTTTATGTTCTTCCACTTCTTCGCTTTTTTTCTTGAATATCATTTTCTTTATCTTATCTTGTCTGGGCTGGAATACCCTGTAGACTTTTCTGATTTTCGTTCTGGGTCATTTGCTTCTTTGCAGAGAAACATAATGTTTGAAAATGAAGGAACTCCGTTGTTACATAATAATAATAATAATAATAATAATAATAATAATAATAATAATAATAAAATAATAATAATAATAATAATAACAGGCATGCATGTAATGAAAACCAAAGTATGTATACTATAGTATGCTTATATCGTATTATATAATCCATCGAATCTTCTTTTCCGATATCTGAGTTTCCAAGATTATGTGAAACCTTTTTCTTTATATTTCACGGAGAAAATGTTGAATTTTATCTGCGTGGTCTATTCAGTCTGTCCATTGTGAAAACTATTAAGCAGGTTGTTGCTCCGAATGCATCGGGCGATCGTTCTTTCATCGCCACCAGCCGGGAAGGGCATAGGGCAGGGACTAGGGAAAAGAACGAGCCCTGGACTCGAATAAAGTGGCCGTGGGGGAGGGGCCCGGGATTTCAAGTCCGATATGGCACTGGGACAGTGGTTCGCAAATAGACAACAGTGGACATGCTCACACCAAGTTCACTGATCGGCTCGCTTACTCGGTGCCCTTCTCCCTTACACTTCTCCTCACAGTCCGTCCACGTGTCTTTTGCGTCTGTTCATTTCGAGCCACCCCATTCTTAAAGTTGGGAGCTGATTTGATTGCGAGCTGGTGAGTAATGCGCTCGTGTTCTTGAAAGCTGCCCTCCCTGCCCCCGCCTAATCTGGCAAGAAGCTGTCCCAATATATTACGCCAAGTATCCATAGACAAAAATGAAAACATCATACGAAAATAAGGAAAACAAATAAGCAATAAGTGAATACTGCCAATGTGGAATTTTTTTATTCTTTACAATATGGCCTTTTCTTACGGGAGTACTCAATGCTGCCCGCCGCTTCAAATCCTTCTTTTTTAATTGATATCACAGTTCGAACAGATACTTCAGTATAGTTTACTACGCGAAAATTGCTGTTGTGCAGCGTGTGATGAAGATCGCCCGAATTATTTCTTCGTCACATTTCTTATTAACGAGACGTATAATTTTCCCTAGCTTAACTGTGTATTGTATGGCCTCACTACGAACGAAAGCAATACCGTCCCACCAAAAGTCAGAAACCAAATTAAAATGAATACGCTTATACATGTTACACATTGAGTAAACACAATTGAAGCAAACATGTTACACATTGAGTTTATGCTTCTCAGAACAAGAGACATTCTATATCAGATGGAGTGATATTGAACCTCATACAATGTTGTCAAAGCAGATATACATTTCCTCGCTGCTCGCGTAGGCGGCAAATTGCAAAACACGTCAATATGCCAAATACTTACACTGTATACTTCGCGCGAATTCTTAGTTCAACCTGGTATGAACGACAGATGACTAATATTTAAATATGTGGTTATTAAAGTTTTGGAAATAAATTTATTTGTGCAATGTAATTGAATTTTCCTCACTATTCAAGAGAGATTATTGTCAAATTGCCGCCTTGCGAAAGGTGAGGCGTCAAAAATCGTTTCACTAGTGGTAACACTTTTCAGGTTTTTCAACGTCAAAAGTAATTGTTGAGACCGCAAAGTGTGAAAGTGGCTTTTAGATTGTACTATCTCAGGTACTAAAAACTTCGATTTTATAGAGGAGTATAGCACAATAATTCAAGTACAAAATGGCCAAACAATGAATTGTTTGTAAACATTTCTTTCAATAATATTTTAGACCCTTCAATAAATCACTACGAAATAAGAATTCCAACGTTGGTTTTGCATCAGAATCGCTTCACACACCACCAACAAAAAAATCTCTGCCGTCATCTCGAAAGACGAAAAGGAGATTGTTGCCTTCTAATCACATGACTTGGAAAATGGAAAACAAGAGACGGTGAGTGATCCATTAAAAATATAATTCGAAAACTGCAGAACTCGTCAATGCAATAAGTCGCAGAGACAACCACTCGTTTTTTCATAATTTACTTTTTCATGTTACAAACATAAGATGTACAAACTTTTAGAATTTCGTTGGTCAGTCACAAAAGCTTTGTGTTCTCTCTCTTGTATCTGCCTGTTAGTCTGTGCAACAGAGATTGGTGAATGTATTGCGGTGTCTGTCGTACCGACTCTGATCTCACAGGTCTACCCTTGATTTCGGTACTTCTGAATAAATGTAAATAGAATAATAATAATAATTATTATTATAATAATTACACTGTAGATAACTGCGGCTACGTGCATAAAAAGTACCCAGAAATTCAAAATATAATTTATTTTTTAGTTTACGAGATAAAACTTTCCCAATGTTACCAGTAATTGTAGCTCGCGTCATGAAAATTCAAGTCCCCCTCACATCGTTTCGCCTCTCTCCCTGAAGCGTTGCCGTGGGAGACGCCAGATCTGTGCAGAATCTGCGTTGCTTCCGATGACAATACGAGGTCTGTTATTGCCTTCCGCTTACGAGTAGGAGAGGTGTCACAGTAGGAGCGGATCCAGCGATTATTTTTGGGAGGGGGGGTATATTTTTGTAAATAATACTAATTTCAAATTCGAGATTTTGCTAGATATTTGGAAAAAGGGCTTCGTTAGCGTAAATTCTATTTTAAAAAGGCGTTAATGCCGTTTACATATCGAAATCGACCATTTGTTCAGACGTTATCGGTAAAGTAAATTTTACTTATTTTGGTGCCGCCACGTGGTGGCCACAAAGTGTACTAGTGTCGGGACATTTAGCCTTAAACAAGTAACGCATTCTAACTGGCTAGGATGTGAAATTGCATATGGAAAATATGGGGAGATCACCAGCAAGATCCCGAGGCGGAATTTCGGATCTTTTGTTGAGGAGGGGCGAAAGGTTCCCCCGCATAAAATAGTAAAAAGTTCCCATGGACCAAATGGCATATGAGTACTTACACTATTATTTTAACGTAAATCATATTTTTGAAAGATTTCTTAGTCCCATCACCCACACCCTTCTACAGCCAGAAGTGTGTTTTTTTAATTTTAATTGTTTCGTCAAATGACACTATTTTATCTAACTGAAAAATATGAAAAATACCAAAATAATTTATACTATCAAAAAACATTTTTTGGTATTTTCTCAGTTCCAAATTCAAACGCAATTTTTTTATAATTATTTTTTATTCTTTCTTAGAACCCTGGAACAGATTTAAAAAATCTCAAAAGTTTTTCTTAAAACACAAAACGTGAAGTTTTACGATTGCTGAGCGGTAGTTAAAAAAATGAAACCTTTTTACCATTTTAATCCTCGATTACAAAAGTGTCGTGTGTCAGAAGACTCAACTAGTGCATTCATTTAGCAATCATAATGGGAGAACGCTTATCACCAAGCAAGTGGGTGCTGTGAGAGTAAAGTTATTTAGGTGTATCTATAAAACCTTTAAAATTTATTTTAAAACTCCACATCATACACTTTAATTCACTAAAATTTTAATGGTAAAAATGAAAGTTCTGTTCTGTTGTCCAAAAATCATTGAAACGTTTCTAGTAATGGTCCCAATATTGTGATTATAACAACATATTCGATTTTATAATAACAGAAAAGTGAAATTACTTTAATAACATTGAATATAACAGAATATATTCGGTTATATTCAATATTATATAACGGAATATGTTCGCTTTTTTCTCAGTGTACACTTGGCGTCAAACAAATACTGTTGGCACATAGGCGACCAAATTAATTCAAATTTGGCTCCACTCGTCGAACATCTCAGTTTCGCTACTCTTTGAAGACATTTAAAAATAAAATATTATACATCTCAAACTTGCCGCCTTCGAGACTTTTGCTAAAAAAACGCGAATTCTTTCGCAATTGACAAAACAATTTTTTTTGGTACGAAGTTCTTTGCATTTCAGCCTCGAGTGCTTCGAAAAGTCACCAATAGCCACCACCTCCTGGGCTGCCACGATGAAAGATTTACTCATTGTCAGATTTCGCGAAAAACAATTTTTTCCACATCAGAAGCGACGAGCTCGCATTGTTTGAAAATCAGAGGAGCCGCAACCATTTTCGTAGCGATCGTGCTGAGAAGCTAAGAAATACGCATATTGGGGGCATTGAAAGTTGGTGGTACGTTGGCAATAAGCAATTCATGTAGTTTCTTTGAACCAGCGCTCTGAAACGCGGAGCGAAGAAGCAGAAACCATGACTGACGTGACATTCGTAAGAACGTGTATATTCGTCCAGACAGAGGTAACATGACTATCTCTTCAATACTGATTGATTCTTACGGCAATATAATAATCTTTGTCAATTATGTGACGCTTTTTTCAGAATTCTCTCGTTTGCAAAAACTCAGAAATGCATAAAACTTCTCGTGGCAGATTCTGCTAATGTTCTCTCAGTCATCTAATATTTTGTAGCCTCAACAAATAGCATGCATTGGTTATAATATATCTTACATTATAATCGAGAAACATACAAAATATAATAAAATAATCAGTTTTACTCAAGGTCAATCGTATATTTTCACTTCATCACTTTTTCAAAAGTTGTAAACGCGCAGTTTTTGGTCTCTAACACACTATCTTAACGCTTGAACTTCCGGATCACAGATATGTTAGTCATTGGGTGACTTTTTTTTAAATTTATTTTTCCAGATAAGTGGAATTACCACTTTACAAGCATTAACTAATAAAAATCAATAGTTGCTTGAAGTTGCAAGTAATTATAAATTAGCGTTCTATCATACCCGTATTTCTGAACGAGGACTTTCGCACTGGATATCTCTATGATGATTTTTGTCAATTTTCTGAAAATGAATGTAATAAGAAAGTAAGCAAGATATAGAGAGAGAAGTGGAATAAACATTTCTCTGACGTAAGGGAGACGGGATTTAATTCTTGTAGGAGCAACACTAGTTTTCCCGGGGTTATAGTGGTTAGTGCAAGGGACAGTTTGGAGGGAATTTTAACGACAGTAAGGAAATATAATTAGTTCTATGTCTAGTTCTCTATGTAGTTGTCTATTGGTTACATACCACGGGGCATTGGTAATTGTACGAAGTATTTTATTTTGGAAGGTTTGTAAGGCTTTCATAACGGAAGGAGCGGCACCTGCCCAGATTGGGCTGCGTAAGTTATTGAGGGTCTTAGGACTGTTGTGTAAAGAAACCGAGAATTTTCAAATTTCAGAGATGATTTCTTGTTAATAAGCGGACATAATTCGAGTAGGGCTCCGTAGGTTTTATTTAGTCTATGAATAATATGGCGTTTCCATGTGAGACGAGTATCTAGAAAGACGTCTAGGTATTTGATTTATTTATTTGAAGGGGTCCATGTTACCGGGTAATTGTGCGAGGTAAAAGATTTGATTTTGCATTTTGAGGGGTTTAGTTGTAATCACTTCCTTTTTGTCCATTCAGAAATGGTATTTAAGTCTTGTTGAAGGTCATTTATTTCATCAGAGATTAATGGCCGAATTCATAGTCGTCACTAATAGGATAAGCGAATCCTTAAGTGATAAGTGCTTTCTCAAACTAAGTGTTCACTTATAGGCGCTCGTATTTCATAGACGTTCCTTACGACCGCGGAATGAGTGTTCCTTTAAGTGGAAGGGAAATATGGCAACATTTCATTGGCGGCAGCTGTTTCGAAGTTCTTGGCAACCGAGTTTACACACGCACTTCATCTTGTACAAAGAACGTCCAATTTAACAGGGGGCGGACACTCCAATATAGAGTTGACGTCGCGCGCACGATGAAATATTTCTACTCCTTCTAATATGTCCTCAAAACGAGATGTTTTGATATTGGTATATTGTACTAATGTAATTTGTAACAATATAATCTATGATTCTCATACAATTTCAATGATTATTTAACACCGGTATCATTTTAATATTGTAAAAATGTATTCATAACAAATCCCTAATAATTAGAAATATTTGGTAAAAAATAAAATCCATGAACCTCGTATCAAAATTTTAATCTATCTCCGCTATGTCTTATGCATTTTCTGCACATTATTTATGTGCATTATTGGATGGTAATATAATACTTAACGTCAGTTTCAATTGATTCCTCGACGTTAACTTATGCTCTAGTATAGCTAATGAAGATAAGGTGGTGGTATGGTAACATGGTATGAATATAAGTCTGCCAATATTGGTCATGGATTATTAACATTCCATGTAATTGAAAATGTCAACCCCATATAGTATTAACATAAATTTCATTTTGCAATTTAAACTACTTCACTTGTTATTCATATTGCAAATTCATAATTACTTATAATAGGTCTTATAAATCAGAAATGAATAAAAGTTAAACATTTTGGAAACATTCCTGAAAGGATGAAGTTGCGTAACATCTAAACGCAACGAGAACTTATAGTAATATGGAAGTCGGCAATCCTCTTTTAGCATTGGGACTTTGTCGATCATCGGCACAAGTGTATCTACTACAGTAGTTTTATTGAAACGAAACCGCTTTCGTAATTTTTCACCATTCTACATTTCCAATGGGTTGCTCACATCTCCAATATATCTCTTTGAATTTCACAGGATGTGTTGAGTATAAAACTCAAAATAATCTTTGAAGTCGTTTTCCATAACACCTTTCACAAATGATAGATTTTAACTTTCTACACTATACAAACACCAGCAAAACGAATTCAATAGTCGGTGAACGCCGCGTAAAAGTATAACCTAAACTGGTTACGACTGACGATGCGAGGGAGCCATAAGGGATACTTAAAGGAGCAGGCTACCTAGCTTATAGGAATGAGTGCTCACTTAAGATTTCACTCAAGGGCTGTTTATGAATACGATTCGTCCACTTAAGGGAACACTCAGTGTAAGAGACAGCTATGAATTCGGCCCTAAGTCGCTGGATGTTCAGATTTCTGTATCGTCAGCATAGAGAGCCATAAAACAGTTTGATAATTCAGGGATATCTGCCGTAAAGATATTAAAGAGGGTTTGAGAAAGTAGGGACCCTTGAGGAACACCGGCTAGAATTGGAGCCGCTAGGCAGAATTGTTTAGGTTGAAAAGCTAGCGCAATTTCTTCAACAATTCTTAATAGTTGGTGGATTGATGAGTGAAGAAGACGAAATCCAAATTGATGTGATGGAATTGCATTTTTTTATCAAGGTAGATTTTTTTGAATCGGGACGTTTTGCAGCGTTGACAATTTTTTTCTTTTGAAGATCTGATAGAGAAAATAGTTTTCCATGGACAACGGCCTAAAGTTTTCGGTTCGCCGGCTACGCTTATATTCGAGCTATAAGTATTGCTCGAAAACGCATGAGGTAGTTTCGTGAGAAGCACCTCTTTTTTTACCATGTCAAATATTTATTGGTGGTGCTACAGAATGGCACGGACTTTCCGTATTCGTTTTCTATTTACTTTGGTCTCGGCTAGCTATTCGAACTTGCCAAATACTCTTACCTGCAGCCATCTATCACTGCCCAAAGTACATTTTTTTTTAAAAAAATTTCTTGATTTTTCGATTTCCTAATAGAACGAAAATATTATTTTAACAATAATAAAGTACAGTAAAACTTCATCCTGAACGACAATTTTCTTTGAAAAATTTTGAGCGGATTTTAAGAAAGTGGCACTAAAGCGCTCCAGTAAATTCGAAATTTGAAGCCCTTTTCACAGAATTTTATAAAATGTTTTTGTAATTTTTTGAAATTCCACAAATTACAAGAAATATTGCTCTTCTAAACTTCTAAACTTTAAAAAAATGTACATTACCTAAATGAAAGAACTCACTACTGAGAACACATTTCCTTTGAAGGAAAAATCTCATCTTCAATTGTGTAGTTGTAGGAAAACACCCGGAAAATTTTGAAATTTTCTGAAATTCGGAGTTAAAGCTGAATATCGGAACTACGCCACCTTTATAAGTGAATTTTACTCTATTTTTACAAGAAATTTTTTAAAAAAATTTTGGAGCAATTTTTGAGAAAAAATTGAAAATGTCTTCGTGTAAAATAGCCCCAAATTTTAAAGAATTTTTATTCAAAATCTCAAAGCTTCGACTCGGGCCAGATGGACAGGTGTTTCTTTAATTTGGAAAAATCCTTTGTATGATTTAAGCGCTAATGGTGTTCACAAACGGACGAATGGACAGACGGACGTTTTGAAAAACCAGTGGTGCTACCGAATGGCACCGATTTTCCCCTATTAATTTTCTATTTCCTGTAGTCTCGGCTAGCTACTCGGATAGCCACATACTCTTGCTAGCTGTCATTTTTCATCGCTCAAAGTACATTTTTTGGCATTTTCTTAATTTTTCGGTTTCCTAATTTACCTAGAGCGAAAATATTATTTTAAGATTATTAAAGAACAGTAAACTCTTGTCCTAAATGGCAATTTTGTGTGAAAAAATTTGAGCCGCTTTTTAAAATAAGAACTGTAGCACTACTGTAAATTAGAAATTTGAAGCCCTTTTTCACAGAAAATTTTTGAGTTTTCGAAAATGTTGATTTGTAGTCATTTTAGTTCTGTAACTCACATATACAATAGTGTTTACAAAGTGCTGGAAATGTGCATGCCAACGGTGTGTGAGATCTTTCAACAAATTTACATTTGTGTAATTTTTGAAAAACAAAAAATTAAACCGAAATAAGCTTTACGTCGTATTAAAAAATGGAATTAGCAATTTTCATGCGGAATGTGTCAAGAAAAAAGTTGGAGCCGTTTTTCAGAAAATGTCGTTTGAGCGTTTCTGAATATGTGGAATTTGTTGTCACAGAAAACGGGAGAGTTTTCGAAAAACTTCATATAACATTATTTAAAGTTGATGTACTCATAAGTACGATAATGTGAACAAATCGCCACTATAAATCGCCTTGTTTTACAATTATTTCTTCAAACTTTTCGATCGGATAGCGCTAATTGCACTCTTTAATGTAATATGTAATGTTCATTTCTCGGTATTTTTTGTTTCTTCAAAAATACACAAATGTACGTTTTGAAAGATTTCTCATGCTGTTAATATGCGTTTTTCCAGCAATTTGTAAACACTATAGTATTTGTGATTTAATGTGCTTTAAATCACTACAAATGAAGTTTTTCGAAAACTCAAGAAATATTTGTGAAAAAGAGCTTCAAATTACTCATTTACAGTAACGCAGTAAGTGCCATTTTCTTAAAAAGGTCTCCAAATTTGTTCAAGGAAATAGTCATTTAGGACAAGGTTTTACTGTTCCTTAATATTCTTAAAATAATATTTCCTTTCTTCTATTAGAATCCGAAAAATTAAGAAAATTTCAAAAAAAATAACTTGGGGTGGCGGTAGATAGCAGCTGGCAAGAATATATGGCAAATTCGTTTACCTAGACGAGAGAAACAAGCTAGAAATCTAGTACGGAAAAAATCTGTGCCATTCAGTAGCTCTGCTAGTTTTAAATTAATTTCTAGGTATTAACAATTCTTTTATATTTTTAATTTCAAAGTATTACTTTGTTTCACATTACACCATTAAGAGAGTATAGTGTGTCCGAAGAACCGGAAAGAAAGAGCATATTTTCACAATAGCACATTTTTCAAAAACGCGAGTTGCTGTGGTACGGTCATTGCTATCACCACAATCCTGCTTGGGACGGTTTACATTCAGACCCATTTTTTTTGAATTGCATTCTTTTTTATATTTAAACTGTAGTGACAATATAATAGTAATAATTTTATAACAATAACAATATAGTAGAAATAATTGTTGATTTATAACTTAATAGATAAGTAAACAAAAATGAAATATTACTTTCCGAGTAATTGTAATTTTGAATTTCTTTAAC